>OY992880.1:88520084-88632584 GCA_963921405.1 Cepaea hortensis | reverse complement strand
ATCGATGGGTGGATGGATAGGTAGATCGATGGGTGGATGGATAGGTAGATCGATGGGTGGATGGATAGGTAGATCGATGGGTGGATGGATAGGTAGATCGATGGGTTGATGGATAGGTAGATCAATGGGTTGATGGATAGGTAGATCAATGGGTTGATGGATAAGTAGATCAATGGGTGGATGGATAGGTAGATCGATGGGTGGATGGATAGGTAGATCGATGGGTGGATGGATAGGTAGATCGATGGGTGGATGGATAGGTAGATCGATGGGTGGATGGATAGGTAGATCGATGGGTGGATGGATAGGTAGATCAATGGGTTGATGGATAGGTAGATCAATGGGTTGATGGATAGGTAGATCAATGGGTTGATGGACAGGTAGATTGATGGGTGGATGGAAAGGTAGATCAATGGGTGGTGAGTGGATGGATAGGTAGGTAGACAGATGGATGAATAGTTAGACCGATGAATGGATAGTTAGACCGATGGATGGATGGATGGATAGATAGACCGATGGATGGATGGATGGATAGGTAGACCGATGGATGGATAGATAGATAGGTAGACCGATGGACGGATAGATATTAGACTGATAGATGGATGGATAGGTAGACCGATGGATGGATGGATAGATAGGTAGACCGATGGAATGATGGATAGGTAGACCGATGGATGGATAGATGGATAGGTAGACCGATGGATGGATGGATAGGTAGACCGATCGATGGATGGATGGAATGATGGATGAATAGATAGACTGATGGATGGATGGATATTAGACTGATAAATAGATGGATGGATAGATAGGTAGAGCGATGGATGGATGTAAGAATGGATGGATAGGTAGACCCATGGATGGATGGATAGGTAGACCGATGGATGGATGGATAGATAAGTAGACCGATGGATGGATGGATAGGTAGACCGATGGATTAATGGGTGGATGTATGGGTGGATAAGTAGACCCATGGATGGATGGATAGGTAGGCCGATGGATGGATGGATGGATGGATGATTAGACCGATGGATGGATGGATGGGTGGATAGGTAGACCGATGGATGGATGGATAGATAGACCGATGGATGGATGGATAGGTAGACCGATGGATTAATGGATGGATGTATGGTTGGATAGGTAGACCAATGAATGGATGGATGGATAGGTAGACCGATGGATGGATATGTAGACCAATGGATGAATGGATAGACCAATGGATGGATGGATGGATGGATGGATGGATAGGTAGATCGAGTAGATCAATGGATGGATGGATCGATCGATCGATCGATCGATGGAGGGATCGATGGATGGATCGATGGATAGACCAATGGATGGATGGATGGGGTAATGGATGGATGGATGGATGGATAGGTAGACCGAAAGATGGATAGGTAGACCAATGGATGAATGGATGGACGCATGGGTGGATGGATGGAGTGATGGATAGGTAGACCGATGGATGGATAGGTACCCGATAGATGGATGGATAGGTAGACCAATGGATGGATGGATGGATGGATGGATGTGTGGATGGATAGGTAGACCGATGGATTGATAGGTAGACTAATGGATGGATGGGTGGATGGATGGATAGGTAGACCAATGGATGGATGGATGGATGGATAGCTAGACCAATGGATGGATAGGTAGACCGATGGATGGGTGGATAGGTAGACCAATGGATGGATGGATGGGTTGATGGATGGATGGATGGATGAATGGATGAATGGATGGATGGATGAATGGATGGGTAGACGGATGGATAGGTAGACTTATGGATGGATGGATAGTTAGACCGATGGATGGATAGATAGGTAGGCCGATGGATGGATGGATGGATGGATAGACCGATTAATGGATGGATGGATAGGTAGATTGATGGATGGATTTATGGGTAGGTAGACCGATATAGGGCTCCCTGGCCTAGGGAGTAGCGTCTTTCTCCGTAATCCCATATGCTCTCGTGAGTGACGTGATGTGCGTGAGAATTGGTAGCTGTTCTCGCCGCGTCGGTAACCTACGGGGTATGTGAGCCGGTCGCTCAGAAAGCAATGGCAAACTACTGAGCGTAATCTTGCCTAGTACATTAACACCAGCTGAAAAATGCTGGTGTTGACTGCAACGTCATGAAGGGATATGCAACATTTTAAAAAAGACCGATATATGGATGGATGGATTGTTGGATGGATTTATGGATGGATGGATAGGTAGACCGATGGATGGATGGATGGTTAGGTAGACCGGTGGATGAAGGGATGGATAGGTAGACCGTTGGATGAAGGAAGGGGTGGGCAAGCGGGTTTCGGATGGACGGACGGATAGGTAGACCGATGGATGGATGGAGAGATGGGCGGGCTGGTTTCGGATGAATAGATGGATGGATTAATGGATGGAGGGAGGGAAGGGAGGGAGGCGAATAGGGGAGAGAGAGGGGGAAGGGAGAGAGAGAGAGAGAGAGAGAGAGAGAGAGAGAGAGAGAGAGATTATAAGTGGCATCTACGCATCTAGGGTGGCTGTAATTAGTCTATTCTGCCCAGCGTTCTCATGGTGCAATCATTAGGTCTTTTTTTATTCCATCTCTTTATATTGCCTCACCTAATGTCATCCTATTACACGCTCCCCACCCCTTCCAACACCCCCCCCCCCCATTCATGAAACTTATTCTATATCGAGTAATTATGCCTATGTAATGTTTTCGGTGGTAACTAAACCAGCGTGGACATCGGCCTAAGTCACAAATAGTCTCTTTAGCAGCATTTCTTGCTGACATGCAGTCAAGCGCTATAAAACTGTATGCCTTTAGAAACACACAAGACAATGATTGAGATACTTTATCTTAACTGAAATCACTCATATGCCCAGCACTCTAAACTAAAACATGTTTCTCTATGTGCTCACCAGTCAGTTTTTTTTTTTTATTCGCATATCCTTTACAGGACATCGCTGTCAACAGCAGCATCTTTCAGCTGTCTGTTGATCTCTTGGCAAGATTACGCTCAGTAGTTTGCCATTGCTTTCTGAGCGGCCGGCTCAGTTATCCCGCAAGTCACCAGCGGGGGTCGAACCGCTCCCAGCTCTCGCCCGCAACGAGACTCTGCGTGATAAACGGGATTACGGAGAAAGTGTTGTAACCCCTCGGCCAGAGAGACCGGCCACCAGTCAGTTAAAGATTGTCAATTTCAAGCAGTCATATGCTCAGTACTCTGAACTAAAATACTGTAATCAGTCTGCGCCATGTGCCCAGTCTACAGATGAAGATTCTCACTTCATCAGTTAAATACTCAACATTCTAAACTAAAATATGTCTGCTCCATGCACTTAGTCGACGGTCGAAGATTCTTATCGGTGCTTCAGTTTCGTTTCTAATTTCGTCTCCTGGGAACAGGTTTGAGTTATCAAGTCACAAAATAAATGTTTGCGTAATTCCTGGGTCTAGGAGCTCACTTAAAATTGTGGCTCGATCTACTGAGCAGCTTTTATTTTTGTGGATTAGAACATGTGAGCTACAATGTTTCATTACGACAATGTAATTGTAAATAATAAATGTAGGTACACTTCTTAGAAATTACTGTGTTTTCTTTCTCATTGTTAGTTTGTAAGTTAATTTTAAAGGATGAGAGCCCAACATGTAGATGTCAAATTCCCAATCTTACATGGGACACAAAATACACGATCAAAGTAATCTCTTGTGTGTGTGTTTTTTAAAAAAAATGTATTTCTTTAAATATTAGCACATGCATCAATGTTGTAATGACGGGGGACCATTGTGTGGATTATACAATTGCAAGTTCTCGCTGCTAAAGGCAGAATATGTGGCCAGTAGTTGCTACCAACAGTTTGTTTCATGTTGTGGTTACGGCTTTGAAGCATTCCCGCTATAACCGTGTGTACTATTTTATGCAACATGTGAAAATAGCTAGCTCTTACTCTTTAATATATATATATATATATATATATATATATATATATATATATATATATATATATATATATATATATATATATATATATATATATATATATATATATATATGACAACTGAAAACTCAAATGAGAGTAGAATCCGTCCTTACGACTAGAAACGGCTGCGCATGCCTACAAAATTGCAATAAAATCCAGTCCCTGTTTGTGTTTGATTTACCAGACACTTGTATGTTTAGTAGTTTACCATTTCTTTCTGAGCGTAAAGTCGACATTCAAGTCCAACGGACCAGCGATTGGAAGGTTCCCACTGTCACTAGAAGGGAAGTTTAAGTGCGTTAAACCTCTAAGCTGTGCCGATCTTAACAAAATGGCATGCCCTTTGCAGGACATTGTAACCAACCCCAACTCCTATTGGCTGGTTATGACTTTCTATGCAATTTTAAGCTCAGTAATTTGTAGTTGGTTCTGAACAAAAGGTGAGAAGCAGAACAAGAACAAGTCACTTTAGGTGTTCCATTCCGTGTGATGTTTATTTCCTTCCCACTGGCCTTTCCTAGAGATGTCACAACTGTAAGTGCGTGTGTGAACGCTGTCTGTGCATTCCAGTGTAGAACACAAGAGAATATGCATGTGAAAGTTAACATAATTCGCCACTTATAGGACAGACAAAGGGATGATAGTACAAGAAAAACATATTAAACACACAACAAGCAGTATCACATAAAGGCATACACACTTCCAACATGAAACACTGTTAAATATTCCCGAGGTATTCAGTGTGATCTTATCACGCGTGTGTTGCAACCGGAATCTAAAGCACAGAACCGCCATTCTTATGGGAGTTTATAGCTCACCGATAAAAAATGCTACTGGGTTTCCCACCTGAAGAGAGACGGTAAAGTGACACGATATTCCTGTCCGGGCCTTTCAAATATTTTGCCGCGTCTGGATTGTTTGGTTTATATTTTTAACCAATAGCGTAGGTCTAGCAGGTCTCTCCAATCTAAAACTTCTCCTAGCAGGACGTACTTTGAATTTAAACTAGTTCACATGTTCACGTTTCTGTGACTTGCCTAGGAACGCAACTAACATTGACAGAATATCGAATCTAAGATAGTATAATGAAGATAACCCAGGCCAGTTTGTCACACTTCTGTTACACTTATTTATAACTGATGTTCATGTGTGTATCCTTTAACTGACAAACTCCGAGTTGGGATAGTTTCAATCAGGTAAAAGTTACTTGTTACGGTTTTCAATGAAATGCTAGCCGATTAAAAGAAAAGCCAATATAAATATAGTGTATTGCAGCGACGTAGATAGGTCATTATTGCATACAACTGGTTCGTTGAGTTTTGTGACTGCAACATGTTCAGAGTTGTGTTTTGAAGCAGAAGTTCTAGTTTGATTACGTCGACTTCCTGCCTTAGTGACGAAGTCAGGATATTTCTTACAGAGGAAACGTCATTTCAGACCATTGGACGTTCACAGTATGTATAATAATATCACTCTTGCTGTCTTCTTGAAGTAGTTATAATGTAATTACAGATCCGTGATGTTATGGTGGCTATCTTCGTTACCAAGACAATTATTAGAGTCGAATCTCCAGTAATGGAAGGAATGATGTTATCACTAGTATCTCTGATAGTACTGATAGTATCAGTACTGTTCTTAGTTTGGCCCAGCCTCTTAAAATATGCACCAGGTTATTTTAGACATTTCTGAGATTTATCTATGAAGAAAAGGGCGCGAGGAAGGATACCAGTCGCCAATAAGGCAATTCACCTTTGACCTGGGCCATGTGAAGGCACATCTCTGAGGAAGTATCTGTCATGAAACTGTCTTTGCCATGTGGTGATGTTATGGTGCGTGCCATTGTTTACAGTATGTATGGATGCGCCTTGTGGTTTTCTGACATTTTGTTGTCTCAGAGAAGACCATTATGTTTGGAATATTGCCTTTGTTTATACTTGTTTGTTTCATAGTATCATCAAGTGTTCCGCATTAGTAACTCACTATGTTGTTGTTGTTGTTGTTGTTGTTGTTAGAACACCGTTAATTCGAGTTGTTGTGCACGATATGACGAATTAGAGTCAGGTGATGGTTTAGCTCTATTTTGGTAGTCTTGCAACAAACGCCGGTGCTGAGAAGTTTGTGCACAGTACTAAGAGATTGTTATTGTGATTTATGATAGGAGACTGGAGTACTTCTAGAGATATCAGTAAGAATGAAAGTGATTCTTCATAAAACAAAATGTACGTCTATTTGGCCGTCTATCAGTCTCTGTCATACCTATGACAACAAAGAGTATAATTCAAAACACTTTACAAAGGTAGGGAACTGAAGAACCGGCCTTGTGGAAACCGGCTCAGGGTGAAACTGTATGCTTCCAGGCTACACAATTACTCTCTTTGTATGACAGACATCGTTGAGAGAGATCGGGGGAGGGAGAGAATTTGAAGCTGCTGCAGCGTGACGTGAAATCTAAATTTAATACGTTCACTGAAATCCTCTATGTTAAAACTCGTTTCAATGCATGCATCCACAGCGTCAACACAGACAGCCTTTGAATGAACACGTATCCAGATGTTATATATATATATATATATATATATATATATATATATATATATATATATATATATATATATATATATATATATATATATATATATATGGAGCGGAGTGGTTTGTATGCAGGGCCGTACACCTCCAAGTTACAAATTACCGGGTCCGAATTTAGCAATGTGCAATTTTTCCTTTGTGCATGGATACTACCGCAAGTGCTGCTGGGTCCTCTCACATCAGGAATATTTCAGTACAGAGCGCAAACGTTTGTATCAGCGGCAAGAAACATATCTGAAACCAGAATACATGCTATACGCATTCTTATTATGGCCGAACATTATAATATGAAAACTACCCCGAGCAGTGTCCCATTCAGCCTATTAGATTTCAAACAAGGTGCTTCTTGGAATTAATGCTCTATTCCGAGTAGTCAAGACGTCCATCCCCGCTACTCAGAACAAAGGGGGTGGCAGTATACTTATATTATGTTATGTTGTGAACATTCATACCGCCCACATAGTAACGTAAACCAGGTCTGCCCCAGTTAGAATGATATCTAAAAAGGAGGTTGGCTGCTGCCGACTTGTTACTGGAGTCTGAATAAAAACATCAAGTATGATTACGAAGTTCGTCGAATGGGGAAAATCACAGATACAGGCGAACGTGTTGACCGAAGTCTTTATTATCGGAACACTAAACATAAAACAATAAACAGATAACACAAAGAAGTATTAATCTCAAATTAAAGGCTGGCGTTGTACCTATAAGATTCTAGGCTGTTGTGCAGTAGCAGGAAGGATGTTAACATTTAGCAATGCTATCGACTCAGCCTAGATATTGCACACAGTGATAAGATATATCCAGTCCAACAAACAAGGTTTCGGACAAGACATGGTCCAGCTGTGGCCCAAGGCGTCAGCCAGGGAACACGCAGACATGGTGGAACAGGGCATCTGTGGAAGAGTTTGACAACAGAGTACAAAAGTCTGTGCAACAGTCCGACAAAGACAGTTGGTAACGTCGAAGGGGTCTTGCAAATGCCCATGCCCTGAATCGACTTATGGTACATGACAAGTCTGTAACTATGATTCTTTGGGATCTACTTCTGGTACTTGACACCATTGCGACTACGCATCATTGCCAGATCGCTTTACGACATCCTACCATTAGCTGCCGACCTGACCAGACGGAAATGAATGTCGAGTGAAGCTGAGTTGTGTTGAGCTAAGAACTGACATCACTGCACTCAGGACATACCCATACGCGCTCCGCCGCCCCCCCCCCCCTCGTTCAACAGCCAGGGAAGAGTCACACTACTAATCGTTCCCACCGCTATCTGACTGAAAGTTCTCCTGGACTTCCCTCTCAGTTTTGAGATTATACTAGAACACCTGACAACCACATCCCCCCCCCCCCCCGCGAATTGCATCCTTTCCACATACGGGTTGTCAATCTGTTCCCCTACCTTTTCCACCTGGTTCCACAGCTTCACTTCACGACAACCCCCCTCTTGTCCATAGGTTGTTGAGTGAAGTAGATTCTGGAACACGTCCTAGTTTAAGATAGCTTTTGTGCAAGACATATTCACTTGCCACCACAACAAAGTATTCACTGAGCTGACAGCCAAGTGGATCTAGAGAGACCGCAGGCGAACTAGAACAGCACAGCTAAGGCCTAGACGTTATACTTCCCAAAAGCTGAACAGAGAGCATTAAGACCTGCTAATCCTCCGTCCATCCTCGATAGTGCGAAAGACTGGGAGTTTGCCGTAGACCTGAAGGGCAATGGCGATATCTTTATACAATCTAGATATTTAAGAAAAGACCAGACATTGTAAAGTCTTCACCGGCTCGGCATCTGTCGCTGATTTGAGTGGTTGTCGAATAAGAATTGAGGAACCGAACGTATACCTGATGACATAATACAACAATCTGGTCACCAGTCTTACACACGATGGTTATGCCGTCAGTCTATTCACCATAGCTGTAGGCACAGGAGTTTTCCAATTCCTCAAAGGGTGTGCTTAAACGGATGGAACTGAAAGAACAATTGAGAACTCTGGTGCTGAAACAGCAGGGTGATGTTGCAGAGGAGGCTCGTGCTGGTTACGGAACAACAGAAACGGCTTATGGAACAGACTTAAGTAAGATGGTCCGTGGCTCTTCCTTCAGAGCGTAGCCTAATCAAGCTCTCACAACCCAACCAAGATCGAAAACAATGTGTATTTCTCGTGACTGCCCAACTAGTCACTCTGCAAAGTAGGAACAGTGCACATGAGCTGTGGGCACAAGAATAGAGAAATGTCGTCTAAAGTCCCATCATCGCGACGGCAGTCTTTGATGGTAGAGAATGGCGTCATGCGACGGCCCTTTTCTGCCGAAGAGATAGGCCGAGGGAATAAACAACCCATCCGGCAAACCAACAGACAACTTAGATTTTGTGCTGGCTTCTTCTGAGGGTATACACATGTGGACATAAAAAGAAAGCATGATGGCAAGGCCAACCATCGGGATGTAGTGAGCCTGGGATACGGAGGAGGCGACAGAGGTCAAAAGGCCCTTGGAAAGAAGTTGGTTTTCTAGGGACTAAGTTAAAAGACTTGGTAAGCAGTAAGCAGATCACTAAGAACTAGATGCAAGTCATTCGCTTTCCCGAGGGTAGGGTTGCTCTCAGATAGGCAGACATAGTCTAATGTAATGGACGATTGCAATCAACGGTGAACACTTATCTTGAAGCTAGCGTACAGGGTTCGGATCCGGAAAGAACAATGTCACATTGGAGTCATGACCCCAGTGGACGCACTTCTCCCTGCCCTGAGAGTATCAATTCTTTCCAAACAACTGTGGCGTTTAGTTTGGCCAAGTAATTGCAGCTTCCGAAACGTGTTTCCGTTTATAAACCAGTGTTCTGGAATGTTCAGATCTAGTAAAATTGTCAGTATGTTTCGCCTTCGTGGTATGACGTCATTCTAATACATGTTCAGATCTAGTAGAATTGTCATTATGTTTCGCCTTCGTGCTATGACGTCATTCTAATAAATGTCAGATCTAGTAAAATTGTCAATATGTTTCGCCTTCGTGGTATGACGTCATTCTAATACATGTTCAGATCTAGTAAAATTGTCAATATGTTTCGCCTTCGTGGAATTACATCATTCTAAACACTTTTCTATAACATCTAAGTTCAAGTGCACTGAAATATTTCTTAAGTGTTTGCGAAATGGTCCGTGACTCATATCCGCAGTCTTTTCGCAACACGTAATATTCATCCTCACATTCATGCTTGTCTTAAGTGGAGGGCAGCATGGTCGAATGGATAACAGCGCTCGTTCTTCAACATCCAGTGCGCTGATGCCGAGGTAGTGGGTCCAACCCTTACACCGGTCAGTTGGAATAAAATGTTGACTTCTCGTCCTTGATAAGGGACGTAAATTACACGTACCTCGAAAGTCGGAGTGGGTTCACCTCATGGTGAGGGACATTGGTAAAAGGAAAAGCTAACCCACACGCAAAAACTCAGCCCAGTGCACTAGAAGAAGTAGCACTTGTATGGATTACGCTTGAGTTAAAAGCGAGCAAACGTACACAAAAAAGCAACCTTGGTTCGAGTGTTTCCTTTGCATTCATTGCAACCGACATGTTCGATCTTAGAACATTGTTTTACACCTTCAACAGCATTTTACGACTGAGAATCGACACAAACTTCAACACCAATAGTGGACAAACACACATTAACCAAAGATTCTAGTGTTTACTCAGCACAAGGCGATGCCTGCTGCATCTGTCACTCAATGTTTCCATCAATTCAGCGATCGGTCTTGTGCTTTCTTACCTTTGTAATCATCACAAACCTTGACGTAATGTAATACTGATGTTAGTTCTACATGCCATCTGCATTTCTGATTTGGCCTATTGACGCTGGCATTTGTTATTAGGTAACAGCTGGTATAGAACAGTGATGGAAGACAAGGGTCATGGAAAAAGAGTCAGGGGCCGACTAGCATGAACATGGACACAACACTATGTAAACACCTGTGTCATGTGGGTGCATGTGGCGGAAGACACGGTAAGAGATCGAGAGGCTTGTCGGCGAGCCGTGATTAAAGCGACGTTGTGCAAATTATCTATATATATAACAGACGATGTATGTATGTGTGTAGGGATGTATTTGATGCGCTCGATAAAGGTCCATCCGATTGAGATGGAATTTTCTACATGTATTCTTTTCATTCCCGTGCAGCCAACTTGTATAGTTTGTTAGTGTACAATCAGCTATTTACTTACTACAATTTAATATTTAAATTTACATTATCATTTATATATAGCGAGGGGACTTAACTTAAGAAAAGTTATTTCAAGGAGCATAACTTTTAATAGCATTGCTATATATTTTATATATAGATTGTTGCATTGTTTTCAAAGATTTATAAACTCTTTGTCTACAGTTATTTACAGGCATATGAGTTATAATAAATAAAACTCATCTTTTTATGTTTAAAGAAGTTATCTACAGTCATGTAGGTGATTAAAAACAGTTTTCATTAAAAATAATGGATGGTGTGTTGAAGGACATTCTTAAGTTAATTTTTTTTTTTTTTTTTGCTATATGAATTTAATGAGACGCTCCCCGCCAGGAGCTGGGCATAGCCACGCCGGGTCAGATAGATAGACAGACAGATAGTCGGGAACGGGAGCTTATTTGACTACTTATATGAATTAAATGAGATGCTCCCCACCAGAGGCTGGGAGAAGCCGGGCCGGGTCAGACAGGCAGACAGACAGACAGACAGATAGTCGGGAACGGGAGCTTATATGACTACTTATATGAATTAAATGAGATGCTCCCCACCAGGGACTGGGTGAAGCCGGGCCGGGTCAGACAGACAGACAGACAGACAGACAGACAGACAGACAGACAGACAGACAGACAGACAGATAGATAGATAGATAGATAGATAGATAGATAGATAGATAGATAGATAGATAGATAGATAGATAGATAGATAGATCCCCGCCAGGGACTGGGCGAAGTCGGGCCGGGTCAGCTAGTCTGCTATATAATGATGAGTAGTCAGCGATTCTACCAAGCTTTCAAGGAAATCCTTTTGTAGGCGGTTGGTCTACCTCTCTGCCAAAGAGGTTCCATTAAGCAGGCGACTTATTTACTTAGCTACAAACATATTTCGTTATGTTAGTGGCTTTTTTGTCGTTCTCCGTGGCTTGCGAACGCGGTTCGTGAGCCGCTTACCAGGTGTTCGAAATGCAGCCGCCACCGATTTATGAAGCAGACCGTGTCGCGTTGTGTTATAACGTGTTGGTATGGGAGCCGGTCGTTCAGAAAGCAAAGGCAAACTACTGAACGTAAAATATGCCTAGTACATCAACAGCAGCTGAAAAATGCTGGTGTTCACTGCAACGTCCTGCAAGGGATATATAACATTCAAGAAGAAAAAAAGTGGCTTTTTTATTTGTCTACCAAAGAGATTTTATTAACAATTGGCTCCTCTACTCGTCTACTAAACTGAGCCACATTGCGTATGTGGCTCTTCTACTCGTCTACTAAACACATCCCATTAACTATGTGGCTTTTCTACTCGTCTACTAAACATATTCCATTAATTATGTGGCTCTTCTACTCGTCTACTAAACATATTCCATTAATTATGTGGCTTTTCTACTCGTCTACTAAACATATTCCATTAATTATGTGGCTCTTCTACTCGTCTACTAAACATATCCCATTAACTATGTGGCTTTTCTACTCGTCTACTAAACATATCCCATTAATTATGTGGCTCTTCTACTCGTCTACTAAACATATCCCATTAACTATGTGGCTTTTGTACTCGTCTACTAAACATATCCCATTAACTATGTGGCTCTTCTACTCGTCTACTAAACATATGCCATTATGAATGTGGCTCTTCTACTCGTCTACTAAACATATGCCATTATGAATGTGGCTCTTCTACTCGTCTACTAAACATATGCCATTATGAATGTGGCTCTTCTACTCGTCTACTAAACACATTCCAGAAAGTATGTGGCTTTAGTACTCGTCTTCCAGATAGATTCAAGGAAATACGTTATGTTCTATCGGTCTACCAAAGAAATTACATTAAGTAGGTGGCTTTTGGTGTTAAATAAATGGAAACTTAAATTCACAGTACCGAATATTGGATGATAACATAATTAAACAGCGAACTATAGCGTGAGAATAAGACGAGACGAAGAACAGAAGAAACTGATTACGTCATTCAGCACATAAAAGTACAGAAACGTTTAGAAACCAAACACATAACATGTGCGGCTATATCTATATAGATATCAGTGTATTGATCTTTAGTCCATATCCGGGTCAGGCTAGTTGTTGGTCTGTCATTACTCGACAGATAGACCGTTTTCTCCATTGGTTTTGTAATCGCGTACTGGCAAATGTCAAAACAACAGGAATGAATCGTGAACATGAACACTGATCTGCGAAGAATCTCGTTGCCAACCTGTTTCTCTCTCTCTCTCTCTCTCTCTCTCTCTCTCTCTCTCTCTCTCTCTCTCTCTCTCTCTCTCTCTCTCTCTCTCTCTCTCTCTATCTATCTATCTATCTCTCTCTCAGCATATTCACTACGTTTCACGTTTAGTATTTCTTAGCTCTATAGATATGTGGTTGTCCACAACTCACATTAGAAGCATCCATGACTTACATCTGTATAACAATATGGTCATCGTCATCGCCACCTCGATACACCTATGTGAAGATAATTTTCTCACCTGTATGAATCAACCGATCACCTTCTCTCTAGGTGCCATGCACTTATAAACGCCAGAGAAAAGCTATCGCAGCTTCTCCAACAGTTACTAACCCACTCTATGGGTCTCAAGAAGAGCTGCATAATGACCTGCCACTTCATAAGTATGACATTGGTTGCTGCTGTCATAATAGTCTTCATTGTCATCACCACTGACGCCACCATCACAACCATGGCGACGACTTCACCACTATTATTTCATTGCAAGCTCATTTCAATGCTCGAGGTCTTTCTTGCAGTTAGCTTCTTTATGGGAAACACGTATTATAGAACTTCAAATTATACAGCATTGATTTTAATGTAGGTGAATTAAGTTCATAATGAGATTTTCAGCTCTAAACACTCAGTCATCCCCCTACATTGTCAGCTCCAAACACTGTCAGTTCCATCAGTGAGCTCCAAATACTGTTAGCTCCACCAGTCAGCTCCAAACACTGTCAGTTCCATCAGTCAGCTCCAAACACTCAGCCAGCTCCAAACACCCATACGATATCCTCTAAACAATCGTCAATATGAAGTGGCCACAATAAGAGAGGTCTGATACTGAACACTCAGCTACAATAGCTTAATAGTTAGCACGCTTGCAAGCCGTCGCGGTGGTCGTGTGATCGAATGTCCATTGAGGCGGACGTTTGAAATGTACCTGTGCTGCCAGGCCGACGCATCCTACAACGGATACCAGGTAAAGCCCTGGTATGTAAAGGAAGCCGGCGTGATACTCACCACATTACTCATCGAGTATCATTTAGTCTATAACTATGGCTTAGCTATATATGCTAGAGGCTAGCACCATATGTTTTACTTCGTGTAGAAGGGTCTTTATTAATTACTTCCACACACCAAATATGACTCACCTGAAAAGATGACCTATATGTTTATTTTACGTACGATATCCCCATACTCCTCATGACGCGAGAAAGCGTCATTTACCTTATTTTTTATAAGATTCTGGTTTCAAAAAAAAAAAAAACAGAATCTGAAGAAGAAAAAAAATAAAGAAACAAAGAAACACACAAACATACCGTCCTTTAAACTTTAGCAGTTTGTGAAAACCCCAGTTTGAGAACATCGCATGCATCCAGCGTGGAAAACCCATAAATGATACGGAAACACCAGCAATCTTGTCTAAATTATTGGAATGGTGGCTGGTATTTCCAAGTCAGTTTCTTATTTCATCACTTCAGTGATGTATCCTACGCGTTAAATTGCAATGAAACATCATATAACACTTACAGTGAGTCACCGGGAATTCTTCCTCATTTACCCTGAACGGACACTTGTGGCTTGGTGCGGGTTTATAGCAATACTGGTTGTTTAGTGTTAGTTTATAGCCTCACTGGTTACGTGATGTTAGCTTATAGCAGTACTGTTGTTTGGTGTAGGTTTATAGCAAAAACAGAAGGAAAAATAATAAAACAGAGGTAAGATGTGGTATAATAAGAAAAAATAGTGGGCTAATAGACATTATAGTCTAGCAACGGTATCAACGTTCTCTCTCTCTCTCTCTCTCTCTCTCTCTCTCTCTCTCTCTCTCTCTCACACACACACACACACACTCTCTCTCTCTCTCTCTCACTCACTCACTCGCACACACACACACACACACACACACACACGCACACACACACTTATTTAGCGCATTGAACGACAGAGGTGTGCAGCACTTGATGGCGATGATTGTGATGCGTGTATTGCCACCAGTACGACAAAGTACGTTATGTTACACACTCTTCCAACAACCAACGGTCTTCAGTGTCACGTCACTGACGTCAACATGAGGCTGCACCTTGAGAATCCACTAGCCCACGGACACACGGAAAATGCACAAGTATCCTATTCAAGTAAATCCCAACCGGCAAGTTTAAGTACTTTTCCTCTGTAGAAGAAATAGGTCGAGCCTGTTAATTGTCTGAACAAGGCGGGCAAAGAGCTTACCATGAAGACTGGTTGCGCTGTTTTTAATGTTTAACTTCAGGCTGTATGGTGTTATTAGAATGGCCGCTTACTTTATTTGATGTGTTACAAGTTGTTTTCAGTCATCGCTGTACTGCATCTTCTTCTTCTTCTTCTTCTTCTTCTTCTTCTTCTTCTTCTTCTTCTTCTTCTTCTTCTTCTTCTTCTTCTTCTTCTTCTTCTCAACCTCCGTCTTCTTCTTTCTCTTCTCCCTTCCTACACCTCCATTTTCTTCTTTTTCTTGGTTTCGTTGTCTTCTTCTTCTGTCTCGTAAAGCCCAATGGAGCATATGGTCCTCAGCTAACTCACCACTAGCCCTGCTATCTTCTGCCGTCACCTGAAACTTTCTACAAGTCCAGCTTGTATTATTGATCTCCGAAACAATTTCTCCCCTCCGTGTGTTTTATATTTATAAGTCGCCCACTATTTCTTTTATCGAAGAGAAATTTTTTTTTTTAAATTTACCTGGTCTCCCAGCAATACCCACTCCCGACCCCCGACCCCCTAACACATAAGCCAATAAATGTCATGGGAAATAAAAGCAACCGGCAATATATCGACACATCAACCTCCGATTGGATGCATACACATGTGGGGTCTAGCACTACATGCTCAGTGCGCCTTAAGGCGCGTGAAAAGTCTCTTTTTTATTTACTACTTCTTTTGCGTTATGGGTTCCAGAGGCAGGGTTTTCATTTCATAGCATTAACAGCTTTACACAGTGTAGGTAGCATCCGACGCAAGCGTCTCTTGTAGCTCTTCCTTGCCGATTACTTCATTGACTATGAAATTGTGGTTCTTCCTTCCGTTCTCCACAAGCAGTTAATAAATATGTGTTCTTGATTAGTAAATATTTTACCCGTTCTAATTGTTTCTGATCTGTTCAGCAGTTCAGATTTCACGTTCATCATCAGCTAGTGCCTTGTCGACTGGCATGGGTAATCGTGCTTCTTTACATCTTACAATTTTTAACGACATGTATCATTTCGTTGTCTTTCGTTAACTCTTTCCATAAACCTTTTTAAGTTTTTGTCGTCTCAAAATGTCGCCAAAAACAAACAAACAAACAAACAAACAAACAAAAACCGCTGCATCTTTCAAATGTTTGTGGTAACTTGTCTTTGTTTCTTAGCCTCTTACTAAGCATTTAGATTACACACTTTGGCCTAATTGGTCTGCATGTCGTGTCTGACGTCGGGTCAGCCCGCCGACTTCTCAGCCACTCGGTCTGTCTGTCCCTGTCCGTCCGTCCGTCCATCAATTTTTATCCTATTTGTCCTCTTATGTACCTGTGTGTATGTGAGGGTCCATTCACCCTCCTGTCTAGATATTTAACTGCATATCAAATATATTATATATATATATATATATATATATATATATATATATATATATATATATATATATATATATATATATATATATATATATATTCACACAGACATAACGGATACGCCTGCTGTTTTAAATATTGTGATTTGAGAGTTAAAACATTCCATGTGGATAGTTTGAGCTTTATTATGGATCTTTCAGAGGTCAACGTGGCAGAATGTATATTAGCGCTACCTTTTAAACTTACATTGAGCTGATGACGGGGTAGTTTAATCGTTTCCATGACCTTAAACATCTTCTCATTTTGAAAGCAATGGCAAACTTGCCCACTAATTCAACCGAGAATTGGGATTTATCGCAATGTACTGCAAAGGATATGCAACCATGTTTTAAATGTTTGTTAAACAAATATTTAGGTACACGGGGATCGTCTTAAACTTCACAAACCACTTGAAAATACAGTATCAAACAGTGTCTTTTCTCTAACCAAACATTCCTCTTGAGTGTTAACCATTCACATGTGGGCAGGTTCTGTTTGTAAAGAACAATATTGCAATTTGAAAATGGGAGGGCGGGTAAGGCAGTGTGTGAATGTGGGGGAGAAGAGTAAAGTACTGTGTAAATGTGAGGGAGGCGAGTAAATTAGTGTTAGAATATGAGAGAGGCGAATAAGGTAATGTGTTAATGTGAGGGAGGTGAGTAAGATAGTGTGTGAATGTGGGGGAGATGAGTAAGATAGTGTGTGAATGTGGGGGAGGCGAGTAAGATAGTGTGTGAATGTGGGGGAGGCGAGTAAGATAGTGAGTGAATGTGGGGGAGGCGAGTAAGATAGTGAGTGAATGTGGGGGAGGTGAGTAAGATAGTGTGTGAATGTGGGGGAGATGAGTAAGATAGTGTGTGAATGTGGGGGAGGCGAGTAAGATAGTGTGTGAATGTGGGGGAGATGAGTAAGATAGTGAGTGAATGTGGGGGAGGTGAGTAAGATAGTGTGTGAATGTGGGGGAGGCGAGTAAGATAGTGTGTAAATGTGGGGGAGGTGAGTAAGATAGTGTGTGAATGTGGGGGAGGTGAGTAAGATAGTGTGTGAATGTGGGGGAGGTGAGTAAGATAGTGTGTGAATGTGGGGGAGATGAGTAAGATAGTGAGTGAATGTGGGGGAGGCGAGTAAGATAGTGAGTGAATGTGGGGGAGGTGAGTAAGATAGTGTGTGAATGTGGGGGAGGTGAGTAAGATAGTGTGTGAATGTGGGGGAGATGAGTAAGATAGTGAGTGAATGTGGGGGAGGCGAGTAAGATAGTGAGTGAATGTGGGGGAGGTGAGTAAGATAGTGTGTGAATGTGGGGGAGATGAGTAAGATAGTGTGTGAATGTGGGGGAGGTGAGTAAGATAGTGTGTGAATGTGGGGGAGGTGAGTAAGATAGTGTGTGAATGTGGGGGAGGCGAGTAAGATAGTGTGTGAATGTGGGGGAGATGAGTAAGATAGTGTGTGAATGTGGGGGAGGTGAGTAAGATAGTGTGTGAATGTGGGGGAGGTGAGTAAGATAGTGTGTGAATGTGGGGGAGGCGAGTAAGATAGTGTGTGAATGTGGGGGAGGTGAGTAAGATAGTGTGTGAATGTGGGGGAGGTGAGTAAGATAGTGTGTGAATGTGGGGGAGGTGAGTAAGATAGTGTGTTAATGTGAGGGAGGTGAGTAAGATAGTGTGTGAATGTGGGGGAGGTGAGTAAGATAGTGTGTGAATGTGGGGGAGGCGAGTAAGATAGTGTGTGAATGTGGGGGAGGCGAGTAAGATAGTGTGTGAATGTGGGGGAGGTGAGTAAGATAGTGTGTGAATGTGGGGGAGGTGAGTAAGATAGTGTGTGAATGTGGGGGAGGCGAGTAAGATAGTGTGTGAATGTGGGGGAGGTGAGTAAGATAGTGTGTGAATGTGGGGGAGGTGAGTAAGATAGTGTGTGAATGTGGGGGAGGTGAGTAAGATAGTGTGTGAATGTGGGGGAGGTGAGTAAGATAGTGTGTGAATGTGGGGGAGGTGAGTAAGATAGTGTGTGAATGTGGGGGAGGTGAGTAAGATAGTGTGTGAATGTGGGGGAGGTGAGTAAGATAGTGTGTGAATGTGGGGGAGGTGAGTAAGATAGTGTGTGAATGTGGGGGAGGTGAGTAAGATAGTGTGTGAATGTGGGGGAGGCGAGTAAGATAGTGTGTGAATGTGGGGGAGGTGAGTAAGATAGTGTGTGAATGTGGGGGAGGCGAGTAAGATAGTGTGTGAATGTGGGGGAGGTGAGTAAGATAGTGTGTGAATGTGGGGGAGGCGAGTAAGATAGTGTGTGAATGTGGGGAAGGCGAGTAAGATAGTGTGTGAATGTGGGGGAGGTGAGTAAGATAGTGTGTGAATGTGGGGGAGGTGAGTAAGATAGTGTGTGAATGTGGGGGAGGTGAGTAAGATAGTGTGTGAATGTGGGGGAGGTGAGTAAGATAGTGTGTGAATGTGGGGGAGGTGAGTAAGATAGTGTGTGAATGTGGGGGAGGCGAGTAAGATAGTGTGTGAATGTGGGGGAGGTGAGTAAGATAGTGTGTGAATGTGGGGGAGGCGAGTAAGATAGTGTGTGAATGTGGGGGAGGTGAGTAAGATAGTGTGTGAATGTGGGGGAGGTGAGTAAGATAGTGTGTGAATGTGGGGGAGGCGAGTAAGATAGTGTGTGAATGTGGGGGAGGTGAGTAAGATAGTGTGTGAATGTGGGGGAGGCGAGTAAGATAGTGTGTGAATGTGGGGGAGGTGAGTAAGATAGTGTGTGAATGTGGGGGAGGTGAGTAAGATAGTGTGTGAATGTGGGGGAGATGAGTAAGATAGTGTGTGAATGTGGGGGAGGCGAGTAAGATAGTGTGTGAATGTGGGGGAGGCGAGTAAGATAGTGTGTGAATGTGGGGGAGGCGAGTAAGATAGTGAGTGAATGTGGGGGAGGTGAGTAAGATAGTGTGTGAATGTGGGGGAGGCGAGTAAATTAGTGTTAGAATATGAGAGAGGCGAATAAGGTAATGTGTTAATGTGAGGGAGGTGAGTAAGATAGTGTGTGAATGTGGGGGAGATGAGTAAGATAGTGTGTGAATGTGGGGGAGGCGAGTAAGATAGTGTGTGAATGTGGGGGAGGCGAGTAAGATAGTGAGTGAATGTGGGGGAGGCGAGTAAGATAGTGAGTGAATGTGGGGGAGGTGAGTAAGATAGTGTGTGAATGTGGGGGAGATGAGTAAGATAGTGTGTGAATGTGGGGGAGGTGAGTTAGATAGTGTGTGAATGTGGGGGAGGCGAGTAAGATAGTGTGTGAATGTGGGGGAGGTGAGTAAGATAGTGTGTGAATGTGGGGGAGATGAGTAAGATAGTGTGTGAATGTGGGGGAGATGAGTAAGATAGTGAGTGAATGTGGGGGAGGTGAGTAAGATAGTGTGTGAATGTGGGGGAGATGAGTAAGATAGTGAGTGAATGTGGGGGAGGCGAGTAAGATAGTGAGTGAATGTGGGGGAGGTGAGTAAGATAGTGTGTGAATGTGGGGGAGATGAGTAAGATAGTGTGTGAATGTGGGGGAGGTGAGTAAGATAGTGTGTGAATGTGGGGGAGGCGAGTAAGATAGTGTGTGAATGTGGGGGAGGCGAGTAAGATAGTGAGTGAATGTGGGGGAGGTGAGTAAGATAGTGTGTGAATGTGGGGGAGGCGAGTAAGATAGTGTGTGAATGTGGGGGAGGCGAGTAAGATAGTGTGTGAATGTGGGGGAGGCGAGTAAGATAGTGAGTGAATGTGGGGGAGGTGAGTAAGATAGTGAGTGAATGTGGGGGAGGCGAGTAAGATAGTGTGTGAATGTGGGGGAGGCGAGTAAATTAGTGTTAGAATATGAGAGAGGCGAATAAGGTAATGTGTTAATGTGAGGGAGGTGAGTAAGATAGTGTGTGAATGTGGGGGAGGCGAGTAAGATAGTGTGTGAATGTGGGGGAGGCGAGTAAGATAGTGTGTGAATGTGGGGTAGGCGAGTAAGATAGTGTGTGAATGTGGGGGAGGCGAGTAAGATAGTGTGTTAATGTGAGGGAGGTGAGTAAGATAGTGTGTGAATGTGGGGGAGGCGAGTAAGATAGTGTGTGAATGTGGGGGAGGCGAGTAAGATAGTGTGTTAATGTGAGGGAGGTGAGTAAGATAGTGTGTGAATGTGGGGGAGGCGAGTAAGATAGTGTGTGAATGTGGGGGAGGCGAGTAAGATAGTGAGTGAATGTGGGGGAGGCGAGTAAGATAGTGAGTGAATGTGGGGGAGGCGAGTAAGATAGTATGTGAATGTGAGGGAGGCGAGTAAGATAGTGAGTGAATGTGGGGGAGGCGAGTAAGATAGTGAGTGAATGTGGGGGAGGCGAGTAAGGTAGTGAGTGAATGTGGGGGAGGCGAGTAAGATAGTGTGTGAATGTGGGGGAGGCGAGTAAATTAGTGTTAGAATATGTGAGAGGCGAATAAGGTAATGTGTTAATGTGAGGGAGGTGAGTAAGATAGTGTGTGAATGTGGGGGAGGCGAGTAAGATAGTGTGTGAATGTGGGGGAGGCGAGTAAGATAGTGTGTGAATGTGGGGGAGGCGAGTAAGATAGTGTGTGAATGTGGGGGAGGCGAGTAAGATAGTGTGTGAATGTGGAGGAGGCGAGTAAGATAGTGTGTGAATGTGGGGGAGGCGAGTAAGATAGTGTGTGAATGTGGGGGAGGCGAGTAAGATAGTGTGTGAATGTGGGGGAGGCGAGTAAGATAGTGAGTGAATGTGGGGGAGGCGAGTAAGATAGTATGTGAATGTGAGGGAGGCGAGTAAGATAGTGAGTGAATGTGGGGGAGGCGAGTAAGATAGTGAGTGAATGTGGGGGAGGCGAGTAAGATAGTATGTGAATGTGAGGGAGGCGAGTAAGATAGTGAGTGAATGTGAGGGAGGCGAGTAAGAATAGTGTGTGAATGTGGGGGAGGCGAGTAAGATAGTATGTGAATGTGAGGGAGGCGAGTAAGATAGTGAGTGAATGTGGGGGAGGCGAGTAAGATAGTGTGTGAATGTGGGGGAGGCGAGTAAGATAGTGTGTGAATGTGGGGGAGGCGAGTAAGATAGTGTGTGAATGTGGGGGAGGCGAGTAAGATAGTATGTGAATGTGGGGGAGGCGAGTAAGATAGTGTGTGAATGTGGGGGAGGCGAGTAAGATAGTATGTGAATGTGGGGGAGGCGAGTAAGATAGTGTGTGAATGTGGGGGAGGCGAGTAAGATAGTGTGTGAATGTGGGGGAGGCGAGTAAGATAGTGTGTGAATGTGGGGGAGGCGAGTAAGATAGTATGTGAATGTGGGGGAGGCGAGTAAGATAGTGTGTGAATGTGGGGGAGGCGAGTAAGATAGTATGTGAATGTGGGGGAGGCGAGTAAGATAGTATGTGAATGTGGGGGAGGCGAGTAAGATAGTATGTGAATGTGAGGGAGGCGAGTAAGATAGTGAGTGAATGTGAGGGAGGCGAGTAAGAATAGTGTGTGAATGTGGGGGAGGCGAGTAAGATAGTATGTGAATGTGAGGGAAGCGAGTAAGATAGTGAGTGAATGTGGGGGAGGCGAGTAAGATAGTGTGTGAATGTGGGGGAGGCGAGTAAGATAGTGTGTGAATGTGGGGGAGGCGAGTAAGATAGTGTGTGAATGTGGGGGAGGCGAGTAAGATAGTGTGTGAATGTGGGGGAGGCGAGTAAGATAGTGAGTGAATGTGGGGGAGGCGAGTAAGATAGTGTGTGAATGTGGGGGAGGCGAGTAAGATAGTATGTGAATGTGAGGGAGGCGAGTAAGATAGTGAGTGAATGTGAGGGAGGCGAGTAAGAATAGTGAGTGAATGTGGGGGAGGCGAGTAAGATAGTATGTGAATGTGAGGGAGGCGAGTAAGATAGTGAGTGAATGTGGGGGAGGCGAGTAAGATAGTGTGTGAATGTGGGGGAGGCGAGTAAGATAGTGTGTGAATGTGGGGGAGGCGAGTAAGATAGTGTGTGAATGTGGGGGAGGCGAGTAAGATAGTGAGTGAATGTGGGGGAGGCGAGTAAGATAGTGTGTGAATGTGAGGGAGGCGAGTAAGATATTGAGTGAATGTGGGGGAGGCGAGTAAGATAGTGTGTGAATGTGGGGGAGGCGAGTAAGATAGTGTGTGAATGTGGGGGAGGCGAGTAAGATAGTGTGTGAATGTGGGGGAGGCGAGTAAGATAGTGAGTGAATGTGGGGGAGGCGAGTAAGATACTATGTGAATGTGAGGGAGGCGAGTAAGATAGTGAGTGAATGTGGGGGAGGCGAGTAAGATAGTGAGTGAATGTGGGGGAGGCGAGTAAGATAGTATGTGAATGTGAGGGAGGCGAGTAAGATAGTGAGTGAATGTGAGGGAGGCGAGTAAGAATAGTGTGTGAATGTGGGGGAGGCGAGTAAGATAGTATGTGAATGTAAGGGAGGCGAGTAAGATAGTGAGTGAATGTGAGGGAGGCGAGTAAGGATAGTGTGTGAATGTGGGGGAGGCGAGTAAGATAGTATGTGAATGTGGGGGAGGCGAGAGTAGATAGTGTGTGAATGTGAGGGAGACGAATAAGATAGTGTGTGTATGTGAGGGAGGCGAGTAAGATAGTATGTGTATGTGGGGGAGGCGAGTAAGATAGTATGTGTATGTGGGGGAGGCGAGTAAGATAGTATGTGAATGTGGGGGAGGCGAGTAAGATAGTATGTGTATGTGAGAGAGGCGAGTAAGATAGTATGTGTATGTGGGGGAGGCGAGTAAGATAGTATGTGAATGTGGGGGAGGCGAGTAAGATAGTATGTGAATGTGGGGGAGGCGAGTAAGATAGTATGTGTATGTGGGGGAGGCGAGTAAGATAGTATGTGAATGTGAGGGAGGCGAGTAAGATAGTGTGTGTATGTGGGGGAGGCGAGTAAGATAGTATGTGAATGTGGGGGAGGCGAGTAAGATAGTATGTGAATGTGGGGGAGGCGAGTAAGATAGTATGTGTATGTGGGGGAGGCGAGTAAGATAGTATGTGAATGTGGGGGAGGCGAGTAAGATAGTATGTGTATGTGAGAGAGGCGAGTAAGATAGTATGTGTATGTGGGGGAGGCGAGTAAGATAGTATGTGTATGTGGGGGAGGCGAGTAAGATAGTATGTGAATGTGGGGGAGGCGAGTAAGATAGTATGTGAATGTGGGGGAGGCGAGTAAGATAGTATGTGTATGTGGGGGAGGCGAGTAAGATAGTATGTGAATGTGAGGGAGGCGAGTAAGATAGTGTGTGTATGTGAAGAGGCGAGTAAGATAGTATGTGAATGTGGGGGAGGCGAGTAAGATAGTATGTGAATGTGGGGGAGGCGAGTAAGATAGTATGTGTATGTGGGGGAGGCGAGTAAGATAGTATGTGAATGTGGGGGAGGCGAGTAAGATAGTATGTGAATGTGGGGGAGGCGAGTAAGATAGTATGTGAATGTGGGGGAGGCGAGTAAGATAGTATGATTATGTGGGGGAGGCGAGTAAGATAGTATGTGAATGTAAGGGAGGCGAGTATGATAGTGTGTGAATGTAAGGGAGGCGAGTAAGATAGTGTGTGTATGTGAGGGATGTGAGTAAGATAGTGTGTGTATGTGAGGGATGTGAGTAAGATAGTGTGTGTATGTGGGGGAGGCGAGTAAGATAGTATGTGAATGTAAGGGAGGCGAGTAAGATAGTGAGTGAATGTGAGGGAGGGGAGTAAGATAGTGTTTGAATGTAAGGGAGGCGAGTAAGATAGTGTGTGTATGTGGGGGACGCGAGTAAGATAGTGAGTGAATGTAAGGGAGGCGAGTAAGACAGAGTGTAAATGTGAGGCAACATCTATTGTAAAACAAGCTGGTTCCTATTCTATTGTTGTGTTGATGAATTCGCTTGAAGGCTGAATTTTATCTGCTTACGCCCACTGCATTGACATTTAGGCCGTGGAGCCCTGAAAATTGCCTGCGGCTTGTATCAATAGGAATGAAGCTGAATGTGAAGACTTTTCTCTCTATACGGTAGCAAAGTACTGACATGTATCAATAGGAATGAAGCTTAATGTGGAGATTTTCCTCTCTATACGGTAGCAAAGTGCTGACATGTATCAATAGGAATGAAGCTGATGTGAAGACTTTTCTCTCTATACGGTAGCAAAGTACTGACATGTATCAATAGGAATGAAGCTTAATGTGGAGATTTTCCTCTCTATACGGTAGCAAAGTGCTGACATGTATCAATAGGAATGAAGCTGAATGTGAAGACTTTTCTCTCTATACGGTAGCAAAGTGCTGACATGTATCAATAGGAATGAAGCTGAATGTGAAGACTTTTCTCTCTATACGGTAGCAAAGTGCTGACATGTATCAATAGGAATGAAGCTGAATGTGGAGACTTTTCTCTCTATACGGTAGCAAAGTGCTGACATGTATCAATAGGAATGAAGCTGAATGTGGAGACTTTTCTCTCTATACGGTAGCAAAGTGCTGACATGTATCAATAGGAATGAAGCTGAATTTGGAGACTTTTCTCTCTATACGGTAGCAAAGTGCTGACATGTATCAATAGGAATGAAGCTGAATTTGGAGACTTTTCTCTCTATACGGTAGCAAAGTGCTGACTTGTATCAATAGGAATGAAGCTGATGTGGAGACTTTTCTCTCTATACGGTAGCAAAGTACTGACATGTATCAATAGGAATGAAGCTGAATGTGGAGACTTTTCTCTCTATACGGTAGCAAAGTGCTGACATGTATCAATAGGAATGAAGCTGATGTGGAGACTTTTCTCTCTATACGGTAACAATGTACTGACATGTATCAATAGGAATGAAGCTGAATGTGCAGACTTTTCTCTCTATACGGTAGCAAAGTGCTGACATGTATCAATAGGAATGAAGCTGATGTGGAGACTTTTCTCTCTATACGGTAGCAAAGTACTGACATGTATCAATAGGAATGAAGCTGAATGTGAAGACTTTTCTCTCTATACGGTAGCAAAGTGCTGACATGTATCAATAGGAATGAAGCTGAATGTGCAGACTTTTCTCTCTATACGGTAGCAAAGTGCTGACATGTATCAATAGGAATGAAGCTGATGTGGAGACTTTTCTCTCTATACGGTAGCAAAGTGCTGACATGTATCAATAGGAATGAAGCTGAATGTGAAGACTTTTCTCTCTATACGGTAGCAAAGTGCTGACATGTATCAATAGGAATGAAGCTGATGTGGAGACTTTTCTCTCTATACGGTAACAATGTACTGACATGTATCAATAGGAATGAAGCTGAATGTGGAGACTTTTCTCTCTATACGGTAGCAAAGTGCTGACATGTATCAATAGGAATGAAGCTGATGTGGAGACTTTTCTCTCTATACGGTAGCAAAGTACTGACATGTATCAATAGGAATGAAGCTGAATGTGGAGATTTTCCTCTCTATACGGTAGCAAAGTGCTGACATGTATCAATAGGAATGAAGCTGAATGGGAAGACTTTTCTCTCTATACGGTAGCAAAGTGCTGACATGTATCAATAGGAATGAAGCTGAATGTGCAGACTTTCCTCTCTATACGGTAGCAAAGTACTGACATGTATCAATAGGAATGAAGCTGATGTGGAGACTTTTCTCTCTATACGGTAGTAATGTACTGACTCCCACAGGGGACGTGTAGCAAACCTCTTTCTCTCCGACTTCTCCTATCCTAACCGACTTCTCCTATCCTAACCGACTTCTCCTATCCTAACCGACTTCTCCTATCCTAACCGACTTCTCCTATCCTAACCAACTTCTCCTATCCTAACCGACTTCTCCTATCCTAACCGACTTCTCCTATCCTAACCGACTTCCCCTATCCTAACCGACTTCTCCTATCCTAACCGACTTCTCCTATCCTAACCGAGTTCTCCTATCCTAACCGACTTCTCCTATCCTAACCGACTTCTTTTATCCTAACCGACTTCTCTTATCCTAACCGAATTCTCTTATCCTCTCCGACTTCTGCGGTACTTGTAACTGACATTCCCAAGTCAACAACGAGAAGTCAACATTTCAGTTTGAAGTGGAAATTCGCGATCAGAAGAGAAAACGTCAGGGTCTGACAGTACTTACTGGAGTTATATCTAGGTTGGTCAAGTTTACAGCTTGTTTGGATGTTGACATTCTTCTGTCAACAGATTCCAAGCCAATTCGCTGACGGAACCTGCTCCTATCAGATCTTCCAGTAACTGGAAGCCTGAAGACAACGCCTATTAATGAACTTGAAAAGATCACTTGTTTACAACCAATGCAGGATAGAAGAGATAGCAGAGCCCAGCAACAAGCAGAAAAATTTAGAAGATTGACAGACCACCCTATGTATAAAAGGTTTAATGGTTTTGGAAAGGGACGACTGAAGCGTAGCAACTTTGTAGAAACTGCAAAACGAAAAATTAGGGCAGATCCCATACTTAACATATCAACAGTCAAACCTATTTACAATGCAGACAAGTTCCCAGCTTGGAGACAGCAGCAACTGCCTGAGATGATAGAAAACATTCCTGGTATTGAGAAAAAGAACACTCAGCATGAAACCGAAAGAAGAGAAATAACCCTAAACTACATAAAAGAACATTACCCAAGCAGCAATTGGACCCATGCATATACAGATGGATCAGCCAAAAATTCAATAGAGAATGGAGGAGGAGGAATTCTCCTAAATTTAAAAAATGGAGTGAAAAAAACACATTCAGTGGCAACTGGAAAGTTTTCAAGTAACTTCAAAGCGGAGGTAGAGGCTCTGAAAACTGCAGCAGAAATGCTCTTGATGGAGGAAAATAAAGAGAAGCAAATAGCTATCTTCACAGATGCAAAGTCAGCTGTCTCAATACTGAAGAGCAATAACAGCACAGAAATAGCTGACCTAAGAGCAGCACTCCATGGTCTATGCCAGAAATCCAAAAAAGTTGTAATACAGTGGATCCCATCACATTGCAGTATACCTGGAAATGAAGAGGCTGACAGACTGGCAAAAGAGGGCGGACGACTACCACAGCCTGACATAGACATAACCTATAACGAGGCAAAGAGGTTGATAAAAAGCACCTATAGAACCAAATGGGAATCAGAGCATCCAGGCCACCAGAAGGATGATGCATATTACAAACTCGACAGAAGAGAACAAGTAGCAATCTTCAGACTCCGCACAGGACATAACAGGCTGAAATACCACTTGTTCAATAAACTAAAGATAGGAGATACCGATGAATGTAATTGTCGAACTGGAAAAATGACAGCAAAACATTTGCTTCAGGATTGCCCAATATATGCAGAACAGAGAGATATATTTTGGCCCACACCTGCTTCATTTGAGGACAAGCTCTACGGAGATATCAACAAGCTCAAGTTGACCGTAGCTTACTTTAACTACATACAGGTTGACATTTAAAGGTGTATGAAGAAGTATTCAGACTGCCACACTTCATACCACAGGTATGTCGGTTACAAAAGCCTCCCAGAGGCATGAAATGGAATATTGCTGGATAGGAGATCCATTACGTGGAAAGTTCGAACCAAAAGCTCACTGTGTGGGCTTTCAAAAAAGGTGGAAAAAGTGTCCTAGTGGCACGAAATGGAATATTGCTTGGATAGCAAATCCATTATGTGGAAAGTCCGAATCAAAAGCTCACTGTGTGGGCTTTCAAAAAAGGTGGAAAAGTGTCCTAGTGGCACGAAATGGAATATTGCTCGGATAGCAAATCCATTGTGCGGAAAGTCCGAATCGAAAGCTCACTGTGTGGATGTCATCTGCACACTGCATTCTTCTGGTTTCCGGTAGAACAGCCTATGGTGAACGGAAGGCCCAATATACGGAAGTGAGGCTAAGCAGCCATGTGCAGGACGTGACGATTCCTTGGGTGAGCCCAGTACCAGAGCGCTGTGTGTTGGCTCTGCAAGTATGGAAGCCTCCTTAGATGGCGGGGAATGCCCATGGTCTGCCCCTGCCTTCCCTTGAGGGCTGACCAGGATCTCTTGGGCTGTTCTATATGGGCCAGCTAGGATGGGAGATAACACCACAACAGTGAGAGTCAAACGTCCTAAGAAACCCCCGGGAAGGTTAACCCGGTCAACAAATGCCCGCAGAAGTCGGATGTGTCGGCCTAACGGCGCAAGAACGCAGCTCTGCTGTAAACAGGCACAACGCAATCACATCCGAAAAAAAACTCCGGATGAACGAAGAAGAAGAAGAAGATCCCCCAGAATCTACTAAGAAAACACACACACACGCACACACACGCGCACACACACAGAAGGACAGACAGACAGACAGACAGAGACACACTGACACACAGACAAAGACACACAGAGACACAGACACATATTGACAGAGACACAGGCACAGAGACACGGGCACAGATACACAGAGAGACAGAGACACAGACAGAGAAACAGACAGACAGAGAAACACAGACAGACACAGAAACACAGACAGACACACAGAGACTGACACATAAACACAGAGGCAGACAGACACACAGACAAAAACTGACAGACACACAAACAAACAGACAGACACACCGACAAAAGGACACACAGACAAACCCACAGACAGACACACAGACAGAGAGACACACAGTTACACAGACACACCAGAGAGACAAACACACAGACAGACAAACAGACAGACAAAAGACACACACACACAGACAGGCAGACACACAGATAGACAGACACACATACTGACGGACACACAGACACACACTCACAGAGACACACAGACACAGAAACACACACACACACAGACACATATACACATACACACACACAGACACACACACAGACACACATATAAGCCACGATCACATCCTCCCCACCCCCCTCTCCCCAATCCGGTTCAGTTTTTAAATAATTTTACGTTCAGTAGTTTGACATTGCTTTTTGAACGTGAAGTCAACGCCTAAAAGTCCAACTGACTGGTAATGGGGTTGAATCCTTTACCCCGCTATATAATTCACTAACCCAGCTGTGTAGTTGGGATAGCGCATTGGCTTGACGCTCTGATACAGGCCCGGTGTTCACGGGTTTAGTCCGCGTCTGTGTGGATTCAAATACTTAAAATAGACCTGGGCTTCCAGATCGACCCAGCTTATAATGGGTACCAGGACAAGTCTAGGGAAGTCAATGCGGCTGTTCTGATACTGACCACACCTACTACTAATGCCACTTGTCTCTAACAACGTGGGTTTACCACTGTGAACCCAATGCGACGTAAGGAATGTAAAGGTGTCATTTACTTACCTACACTTAACCATTCTTTAAGCTCGTTGAAACAAAGCATTGATATATCAAAATCTAACACATTCCTGATTAGAGTCATTAGACGTAGACAGTCGAAATTTTTTGGGCATGTTATGAGAAGAAATGACCTGGAGAACTTGGTGACAACTGGCAAGTTCGAAGGGAAGAGACCAAGGGGAAGACCGAGAAGTAAATACCTGGATGACTTGGCCACGTGGTATGGTCGAGACATAAACACGGAGCTGATCCACGACTCTAATGATCGAGTGAGATGGCAGAACATGACTGCCCACGCTTATCGGCATGGCACTTGATGAATGGAACACATTCCTTGATTTGTAACCATTAATAACAAACAGCTGCAGTAGTTATATTAGAGAAAAAAAATTGGGATGAAAACCCTCCACTGTTAACATGGGAATGTCACGGAATGAGGCATTTTCAGTGTGCAATCAATGAAACAGTTTGCATAGGCTATTTTTGTCAACAAGCACAGGCCCAGATTATACACAGGACAAAGAGGTTGTTGAGTATTTCATTAAACTTGCGGGGGTTTAATCATCATTCTGGCGGTTACCTATCCCTGCTGCTTGCCATTCCTTGTGGGCAATGGGTTTTTTTTAGATGTCAAGTGAGATCGCGTGCGCTAGAACTAATATAGGCGTGTAGGTAGTTTGTTTTAAATTGAGTTTTCCGGAGAACATTTAGCAAGTCTGACTGTCACAGGATCCCATACGATTCTATGAGCTAATACCGGATAGTAAGATAATTGTCCTCATCTATCCGTTACTATATCAGAACAGACGATTACATAATGGCGACACCTGGGGGATGTTGCACATTGATTAGAGAAGGGTGGAATAGAAAGTTAGCTCAAAACAAACACATAAATCAAGATCTGAGTCAGACTTATTACAAACCGATAGAGACACAAATTCTCACTCGTACAGTTAATTACTAAAGACTGTCAACATTATAATAATAATTGTAATCAAAACTACTACTGGAACGAGTTGAATTTTGTTAGTGAATGTTTGTAGGTGTTAGAACTTGGAATGTACTGGCAAACAGGGTCAACTTGAATGTCCTCACTCCCTTTATCTGATGATAAACAAGTATATAGTCGAATGATGATGATGCAATTCTTCACGGCACATATTTCACACATGAACTTCGTGGTAATTTCTCCAAGAATTCTTACACACCTGACTTTCAGCTCACATTCATATAAGACATGTTGATTTGTTAAATTTTTGAGTTGTAAATCAATATGTCGAAAAGGGGGGTGAGTACTTCCAGCCTTACCCAGATGTTCGTCCTCACCCCTCATTATCCACTATTATTCAACCCAAGACCCCCCCCCCCCCCTTTAGATCGAAAAGAAAAGATCAACAGACGATCTGCCACAACCAGAACCCATACCTCCTGACAAGAGATAGTTTTCTGAGAATGATCCAAGACAAAGAATCATTGGTCTTCTACATAAATCCTACATAGAATCGTAACAGTGTTATTAATTCATCCTCCTCTCAGAACCAGTCCTCATAGTAGGTATTCTCAAATAAGGACAATAGCTACAAAGTAACCCGAGGAAACAGAGTAGATAGTAAGCTTCGGATTACCGCACGCCACATGATGATAAGAGGCTGAATTTAACTAAACTCTCCGAGAAAGTAGTCAAACAATTTCTATTAGCCCGTAGAGTTAGATTTCATGTGAGTTTTTTTTTATAATAGTCTATCTTTAACAAACTTCAGGATATTAAAAAGTCCAAGAAACTAATAGAACAGAATGTTGAAAGACCTTTAACCATTTTTCCACCCGGCCCAACTAACAGTTGACCTATTATGGAAGAAATTAAATGACAGCACTTTCATTCACAGGAAATATGATTTTTAGATCTGGATAACCACCTAGGCTAATATATTGGCTTACCTAGCTGATAGAACAATCCTCCTGAATGGAACTGGTCATGTTTTCATAGTCTTTCATCGAATTTTTCTCAGAACACACAGACCATCCATTCCCTTCTCCGATCACAAAGCAACTGATAAAGATTAGCAACTGATAACCATGATGGCATGCATATCCCGTTCAGTCAGCGCTCAGTGATGGAGAGAAAAATACCAGATGCCCTACTCTAACAAGACGCACAATAGCCTAAAGAGAGACACACAAGTATAAAATATGTATACACATGTAATAATTACAGTGGAGTCACTGGGGTTGGTGTCACCCAGTGCGGTAAACTCTTGGTGTCACCCCTCAAGACTTTCACCATGGTCTTCTTCCGAGTGTTCCTGTACCATATATAATCGCATATAGTAATGTTTGTAAAATAAGTCAAAAAGTTAATAAGGACATAAGAAAGAAAACAAACTGAACAATATAACTTCAATACTTCAGGTAAAACATAAATAAAGAACTTCGACAAACTCGGACAAAGTTAAATTTTTGTTATTTTGCTATGTCTGCTTTGTCAAATTTGCAATTTTTTTATTTTGGTGTCACCCCTTGATGGTGTCACCCGGTGCGGCCCGCACCCCCCGCACCCCCCTAGTGACGCCCCTGAATAATTATACGATATATAAAATAAATACAAATACGATTTATTATTGATCGATGTTTCAGCAGACTCAAGAATTGGCTAATTCCGTGATAATGACACAGCATGTGCTTTCACCACTGCCAAACATCATTATGTATATAGTACTAGCTGACCCGGCCCGGCTTCGCCCAGTTCTTAGCGGGGATCTATCTATCTGTCTGTCTGTCTGTCTGTCTGTCTGACGACCCGGCCCGGCTGTCTATCTATCTATCTATCTATCCATCCATTCATCCATTCATCCATCCATCTAGAGGACCCGGCCCGGCTTCGCCCAGCTCCTGGCCGGGATCTATCTATCTATCTATCTATCTATCTATCTATCTATCTATCTGTCTGTCTGTCTGTCTGTCTGTCTGTCTGTCTGTCTGCCTGCCTGCCTGCCTGCCTGCCTGCCTGCCTGCCTGCCTGCCCGCCCGCCCGCCCGCCCGTCCGCCTGTCCGTCCGTCCGTCTCTCCCTCCGTCTATATACATACATACATTGTCTTTTATATATATAGATTGGACGTTGTGCCCAGACGCTCGAAGGCCGGCTCAGTGGTCTTGAGTTCGAATCCGCATCGGTGCGAATGTTTACAATCGATCTGGGTTCCCAGCTCTACTCAGTTTAAATGAAGCACCAGGGAATGCCACTTAAGTTAAAAGATTTAATATGGCAGCAGACAGGTTGTGTTATATATCAAATTAAGGGTCTTGCATAAGGAAAACTATTGTATATATGCCAATTTCAGACACAGGAAGTCGATTCAAACGATTGATCATCCCACAGCATTAATCAGATTAAGAACGGTTTAGTTAGTTTAGTGGACGGATCAACATCACGGCACACCGGTGCAACCCATAAGTGCTCCGTTCTTCTCCTAACTCAAACCTGAGTCTGGAGAAACTAAGCTCAGTGCACGAACTCCGTAGCACCGGCGAGGATCCTGAAATACTTTGGGTAGATTTTTAACTCGAAATTTTGCCCGGGCAGAGCCGTTAGGCTACTCTTTTTCGATTTCCAACTGCCAGGGGATTTTTTACGTGCGCAACAATATACACGGGAGTCCGATCTCGCTACCCAAAGACCAGGGGGAATTTTATTACTAGAAGTCCACGTGAAAAAATCCCGGTCATCACCGGGGCTTGAACACGGGACCTCCAGCACTCGAGGCGGACATCATACCTGGAGACCACGCAGCCCCCTAGATAAAGAACGGTTCAGTTTCCATACTCCCAAGTTCAATACGTAGCCTGTATTCATCTGCTAGAGTTCAATACGCAGCCTGTATTCATCTTCTAGAGTTCAATACGTAGCCTGTATTCATCTGCTAGAGTTCAATACGTAGCCTGTATTCATCTGCTAGAGTTCAATACGTAGCCTGTATATAACACATAACTGCTTGATGTGATCACCTCAAAAATATTCTCCTTTGCCTACAACCACCTTCTCCCAAACCGTATGCTACCTGGTGACAGGTTAATGAGTAAATCACTCGGCCTATGTGTTGTATAATCCTGCCTTCGTTACAGGTAGCTCAATCTTTGAAACGAGCTTTGCATCCCCCTCGCTGAGTACACTAAATAGGGAGACAAGTCAACAGAACACCGGCTGTGTTTACCTGCATGTCTGTTTTTAAATGTATTTGTTGGCAAAGGCATGAGTGATGGTAAAAGTATGTCAAACATAGAACCAGTTTCTGTATTGGGGGAAGAAAAAAGTAGACCAAAATACCTTACTATCAGAAGCAAAATTAGGCCATCTACACAGAGGCCTTAGCAAGCAGTATCGGGGTAATCAGCGTGCATGATCACACGCAGCGATGCATGATAATGTGTATTCTGGGTGTGACAAACAGCATCAGGCGAGACGTCAGCGCAGAAGATAATGGGCTTTTGCAGGTAAACCACTGACGCCCTTATTTTTTATGTTGACAGTTTAGACCTGTCTTTAGTGCCTCGTTGTGACAATGTTGCTCTCTTTACTTGTTGCAAGCTTTCGGTGTCTTTCTTTTTACTCACAAATCTATGCCTTATTTATTACTGAAATATTAACAGCTTGTTAGCCTCGAATTTTGGGCGGCGATTACCAAACGGGACGGGGGTGTGCAATTTGGGAGGCTACAAGAATTACCCGTGTGCGAGGAAATGCAACTTAACTAAAGACTAAATGTCATAGCAGGCCAGACGAGGACCTAAGCCTTGGTCGGCAACTGGTCTAAGATGGAAGTTCCGATAGGAGAACATTTAGAGCATTGCTTTGCTGATCCGGCAGCTTCTGCAGCTTGTCTTGTTCCAGATGTATTTGTGTTACCTTTTCTCTGGAGTAAACTAGACAGGCCGCGATAGGGACTCTGCTGCATGGGCAACACATGGTGTCTAAATGTAGCCCAGGCTTTGTGTTATGGAGAGGTATAACTCCATTTCACAAACTATCGTCTGTCAAGACAGCAAGGTGCCAGTCAATCAAAATCACGGAACGCTAATTCTGATGGTCAGTCAAATCGGAGATGAATCTACTTTCATACATATTGTGTCAACATATAACATCCAGAAAGATACATTTTTGATTATGGATTTATTTAAACAAGAAAGGAGAACTACCTGTAATCACATCTAAGTATGACAAGAAAAGCTGATTAGTTGTAATCACAACTATGCATGACAAGACATCATTGTACACACACCTACTTACGTGTGTAGGTAAAAAAAAAAGCGGGCTAGCTGTAATTACAGCTGTCAACAACAAACAGGAACTAGCTATAATCACTCTATCTACAACAAGAAAGGCGGACTAGCTATAATCACTATGTATAACAAGATAGGCAAGATAGCTGTAATTATTGCATGTATAACAAGATAGGATGAATAGCTGTAATCACAACTATAAATGCCCTATAACTACACGTTCAGATAAAGATGGCACATCATTGTATGCATATATACAACTATTCGTGTGCCTATCTTATGCATACATATACAACTATTCGTGTGCTTATCTTATCCACGTGTATGACAGAGTGGTTCGCGATGACCTAGGCTCCTAAACTGGCGATTAAAATTGTGTTGGCTGCAGGGGACGTTTAGTGACCGCGCAGCGTGATCTCCGCATTAAACTCAAGTGGGAACACACAAAACGGAAAAGGAGACAACGGAAGGGCTAGTCTGTACGTTAGTATAAAACGTTTCAAAAGCTGGGATTATCTGATTATTTTCTTATGTTTATTTTGCTGCAACTGTGTTGACGTTTTCACAAAGACTTATTTGTAAGGTATCCAGTTCTGTGTATTATTATGTGTGCTATTTCGATGGGTTTCATTACTCTGAAATTGTAACGTATTGCTTTTATCAGTTTTAAAATTGTTTCATGTGTAAATGTGTTTATTTGCTTAAACGGTTTGACATCTGGCAGTACACTCGATTGTTTTAGTTTTAAAATTAATGTTCTTTCTTTTTCTCTATTGACTTGGCTTTGTTTTGCATTCGTTTATCACAATTTTTTTCTGATATTTTTGTCATAATCATCTTGTGTTTTTGTTTACCCTATTATGAAGATTCAGTCTGGCATTTCTTTTTCACATTGTTGTCTCTATTTGTTCAGTTGCTTAAGCTTCTATTGTTCATCTTCTTCTTGGTTACATTCTTATGGATTCATCATCGTGCTGTCATTTCCTCTGTCACTTCGTTTTCGTAACTTTCCGCTTAATCCGTTTAACATTCCTCTTTCTTGACCTGTGTTCATGTTTTGACAGTGGTTACGTCAGTTGTTCTGTTTTCGTATTATTCAATCTTGCTAGCCACCATTTGCTAATTACTTAGGTCACAAACTGTAGAATCAGGAACATCTCTCCCTCCCTCCCTCTCTCTCTCTCTCTCTCTCTCTCTCTCTCTCTCTCTCTCTCTCTCTCTCTCTCTCTCTAACATTTTTGGCAAGCATTAATGCAACAATTTCTGTCAATTGGACCATATTTAGATGGACAACAAGGTTATCGAAACTAATCGGGTGCCGTACATTTTGCTTTATAACTGCTGTCAATAATAGTACAGTGCTGTGTATACATTGAATACTCAAGACAATGTGTTCCGTTAGTGAATGTAAACACAGAAGTAGCAAACAATATGTTGCACGACTTACTGCCTGGGATATTTCGCTGCATCTCTCAGAAGCATACTGCAGTTATATACCATAATGAATGATGAAATTAATAATACTTTGACTGATATAAACAATTGCTATATATTCAGGCCTTAGCAATTAGGCGGTTCTAGCCAGTGTTCTGCAAACATAAATAAGTTTGTTTTAAATTTAAAATTAACGTGGGGATGACAAATACTCCACATTTAACAATACCGGTGACTGTTTTAAGTATTCCAGCCAAAGTATTATTCGTTGATTCACTTCATATGATATATGATATCTCTGCAGTATGTACCTGACCAGATGCAGCGAAATATGCCAGGCAATGAATCACACAATATTGTTTGCGACTTCTGTGCTCAAATACATTGAATACATTTCATATCTACGCCTATTAACAAGTATGTTATTTATGCCAAGATAAAAAGAATGCGCGAAATAAAAAGACAAAAGCAAGTTAGACATATTTCAATCTGACCTCTACAACGACAGCAGCATACACTACCATAATACCCGCAGCCAATTTCAATCTGACCTCTACAATGACAGCATCATACACTACCATAATACCCGCAGCCAATTTCAATCCGTTATTTATCAATTTCTGCAATCAGTGAAAGATTGTAGTTAATTAAAATATTGCAACGAAAGATGTTTGACATGTACATTTGGCATATATGAGCATCATGAACACATTGCCTCTGCAATGTGCACTGACGTTCTATTTTGCGCTTCTTTGTTTCTCGAACTCTCCAAGCAACTGTAATGTCTATTACATACTGACATTCTGCAAGATGTGACCATCGAAGGGGACATTCACAAACAGTCTCATGTTTCAGAAGCTGACATACATTGATTACATTACACTTCATAGTGGCTTAGAAGAAATATCAATAGAAGGCATAATTTCTTCTATTACCATAGACACACTATATTAAAGAAAGCATTGGATAGTCATTAGGTTAAGGAACTGTTGAAGGATCAAGAGTCTTTCCGGCGGGTGTGATGAGAGCGAAGTTCTGAAAAGGGCTTGTTAACGACAATGATTATGATTACGTAGTTTGCTTTTCTGGACACTTTATCTCTCAAGTGTACACCTACAAGTGTACCCCTACAACAAATATGCCCCTACAACAAATGTACCCCTACAACAAAGTGTACCCTTACAACTAGTGTACACCTACAACAAGTGTACCCTTACAAGAAGTGTACCCTCACAAGAAGTGTACCCTTAAACGAAGTGCACCCTACAAGAAGTGTTGGGAGTCTCTGTGGCGAAGTGGTCAAGCCTTTTGACTCGGGCTCCGAAGGTTGTGGGTTCGATTCCGGGCCGCGTCCCTCGGTTCACGAGTTAAATTTTTCGGAGACTCCTGTGGGTCGTCGCTAGAGCTACGGAGTTCGTGCTTTGTGCGACGCTTTCCGCGCTGCGGAAAGAGACTGAGCCATATGGGATAAAACCCGGTGCAATGAAGTCGACCCTGTCGACTTTTAAGCGACTTTTTTAAGCGACAAGAAGTGTACTTCTTACAACAAGTGTACCATACAAGAAGTTTACCCCTGCAAGAAGTGTACCCCTACAACAATTGTCCACCTTTACAAACGTAAAGGAAACCGCCAGTCCTGTGACAACCACCTCCTTGCTCTCAACTGCAGGGAAGACACTTGCCAGAATTCTTCTCAATCGCCTCACTGTCCAGCTCGATCAAGGTCTTCTTCCTGAGAGTCAATTTGGCTTCAGAAAAGAACGAGTAACTGTTGACATGATTTTCGCTGCAAGGCAAGATAAATGTCAGGAACAGAACTCCGAAATGTTCTCCACTTATATTGACCTTACTAAGGCTTTTGATACAGTCAGCAGAGAAGGACTGTGGAAGATTATGGCGAAATATGGCTGTCCACGAAAATGTGTCCAAATAGTGCGGCTATTTCATGATGGTATGCAGGCAAGAGTACAGGAGAATGGTGAACTGTCTGAGCCCTTTCCTGTCACCAATGGAGTGAAGCAAGGATGTGTCCTGGCACCAATACTGTTCAGCCTCATATTTTCAGCTGTGCTGACGAATGCCTTCGAGAACAACGACATTGGAATAGACATAAACTACTGCATAGATGGAAAGTTATTCAATCTCAGAAGGCTTAAAGCTAAAATCAGCGACACCGCCAGAGAGCTGTTGTTTGTTGATGATTGCGCTTTATATGCCAACTCAGAGGCAGACAAGCAACACAATGTTTCGACTTTCTTATATGCCTGTGCCAACTTTGGGCTCAATATCAACTTGGAGAAGACTGTAGTTATGTACCAGCCAGCTCTAGGGAATAATCACACCGTGCCGAATATCACGGTGAATGATCATTGACTAGACGTTGTGGACAAATTCACCTATCTTGGCAGAACTGTGTCACAAGCTGCCACAATTGATGACGACGTGAATGCAAGAATCGCCAAGGCCAGACTGTACAAGAATGTATGGGACAGAAATGGAATAAGCCTGCAAACAAAGCTGAAAGTCTATAAAGCAGTTATATTATCCACACTGCTATATGCTTGTGAAACCTGGACTGTTTATCAGCGACACGCTAATAAATTAAACCACTTCCAAACAAGTCTACCTTAGGAAGCTATTGACGTTCCCAGACACTGAAGTTATAGAAAGAGCGCCCATGCCCAGTATCCACACTTAACTAATGAAGAATCAGATTAGCTGGGCTGGTCACTTAACTCGCATGCCTGATCACAGGCTCCTTAAACGAATTTTTTTTACGGCGAGCTGCGTTGTAGACCAAGCAGGCGGTGGAGAGATAGTGCATATACAGATCTACAAGCACTTGGAATCAAGGACTGGCAAGAGAAGGTCCACCAGAGAGACGAATGGAGACGGATTGTATCTGCAGCAAAGAACATCAATGGCTCGGAACGCTGAAGAAGAAGAAGAAGAAGAAGAGAGCTGCGTTGTGGTAAACGCTCCCAAGGCGGCCAGAGGAAACGCTTTAAAGACACTTTGAAAATCTCACTGAAAGCTTTTGGAATTCATCGTGACACCAGGGAGACTGTTGCCGAAGACCGAAATTCTTGGCGTACATCATTACGCAAGGGTGCAGTCACTTGTGAAGCAACCAGGACTGCAAGAGCTGTGAAGAAGAGACTTGACAGAAAAACCACTGCAGGAGATCCCGCTTCTGGGATGTCAAGCATTCTTTGCCCACATTGTCAAAGAATATTTCGAGCCAAAATAGGCCTTATCAGCCGTCTTAGAACTGAGCTGCCGTCTGCAGCCATGTTGTCTCCATTTGTTATATATGAGCTTCGACATCTCGCGATGACATTACCCATCATCCCCACGTTTTATGCTCCTGACAGGCTGCCTCTGGACTTTTAGTAAGATTCTGGTTGATCTTCTGAGCGAATGTTCTTCATCTTCACACACACACAGTACACGCCCTGCACCTCTGTCTTTTCATATTCTCACATATCAAGATGACTGCTATTAGTAGACACCGCAGTTCGTCACAATTCCTCCAGGCTACAATGTAATTTTTCATAGCTTTCTGTACAGATGATATCTGCGTCTACCGTGCAGATGTAAATTCAGATTCATGCTCAGGTGTTTAAGTTAGACTTCCGAATGGTGTCTTGTAAAATCGTTTTGTATTTGCTTATACATCAGGCGAACAAATGTGAATATTTCAATGACAGCACCCGTTGATATATGCAAGATCCTTGGAAGCAATACGTTTGAATACATTTTTATCCGTGAAAGATATGGCTGTGGAGACTAATTTTGTGTGAATATGTGTACGGTGAATATGCGAGCGCTTGAGTATGTGTTCGTGTGTGTGTGTGTGTGTGTGTGTGTGTGTGTGTGTGTGTCTCTCTCTCTCTCTCTCTCTCTCTCTCTCTCTCTCTCTCTCTCTCTCTCTCTCTCTCTCTTGGCACCACAGCGCCCTTTCTTTCGCCGAAGCTAACCCGTCGTTTGGAGTGACTGGCTCGAAATAAATGTGTAGATACAACTTTCATATTTTGTTTACTATGTTCGTCTTCTAATAATATTCATCCCACCCTCCCAAAGCTTCAACCTCAGCCCCCGCTCCACCCACACGTCTCATATTACCCCTCTCAGAAGTGTACTTCAACACTCTTGAATATGTCTAACCGCCATATCAATAAAATAGTAAAAGATAATACGTGCCTGTTACACAGAAATATTTTACTTTGTTTGCTAACAATAGTAGATAAGTGCACGCATACCTATAGTTAATCTAAACCTCACTTGAAGAACATAGGTCATAGATAGCTACGTTTATTCAATGTGCCGACGAAGGGGTGTTACAGCGAACACCAGTTAGTAGTACACACTAATATGAACATTACAACCGCGGTTGGAATAGAATGTTTAAACAACGTGGAACTCCGAAAACTTCTAATTTTATTTATGGAAAAGCGGGCATACTAATGTGTAGCTATTGTATATTTTCTATTTATACTTCTGACATTTATAAAGGCGTCTACACAATGCAGATCGTATTGTGTTATTTAATACCATGCACATGTCTTTGGCCTTCTTTAAACTATATTACATATAACACATTACATTGTCTTTGGCACTGAAGGTGTGTCAGTACATGAAATGATATACGGTCTGTGGGATAAGCACGACCTCACACGTCAAATAACAATCCATTATATATATATATATATATATATATATATATATATATATATATATATATATATATATATATATATATATATATATATATATATATATATATAAAGCGGGTTACAACACGTAGGTAGCTAACAGAAACAGATAATACAATCTGTACATACTGCCCTTTACAAAGACGATAGTAGCATATCTATTAATGATAATGGCTGAACTTACTCTTGTCTATGTAGAGTCTATTCGCTGTTTTACTACAGTCTTAACCAACTCTAGTCTGTATATTTTGTATTACCACATCATGGACAGTTACTCCATATTTAACGTAACATTATCTGTAGACTTTTCTAAAGGCGCCGTGTGAAAACTTACAACGTCATACCACTACTAATCGCCGTCTAATTTAATGTGTATACTGTTCATATTGTAGGTGACCCCGGGCAGTGTGGCAGCAGCGGCACTAGGTTCAGGAGACGTGATCATTAAGATTGGCAATGTGATGGCCACCAACTTGGAACACAGCGACGCCCAGGACTTGGTGAGGGAGTCAGGCACCGTTTTGCAGCTCACCATTAAGAAGTAAGTACCACTTTAGTATCATCATATCCTTGTAGATACAACATCACTGGATCATCATTGTAGCTAGTTCCTATAGTGTACTTTATGTATTTGTGTCCTATACTGAATCTATAAATCGACTTCAAGAGTATGTGTAGGAATGTCCCGACTACAGTGATGTCGATTCTTAAATTCATTATTTGAGTATATCTTGTTCTCATTCACGAACTACATGTTCTGAGGCAAGTAGTGTGCAAGCGATGCCACACAATGAGTTACTGCGCGAGAATGCGGTGTTGTTTCTCGAAGTTTATTTATTTTCTTGCTATGCGATATAGCACACCGATGTTTACTACTGAATTTATTCTTCAAACTAACTCATGCCAAAGCCTCCTTTCGTGTGCTTTCTCTAGCAACTCCCTCTATTTCCTCTCCATATTATTAGGGACGTCCATTTGAAACCCGTTCCAATGGCTTTATTACAAAAGCATGAAAGAAACATTAACAGGTGTGGTAAAATTAAACAAAACATTCATTTTGAATGAATTATGCACCATGGGTTGATCAGAAGAAGTCGCCGTAGGCATATAGGCAAGCATCCCATTGCTTAGGTAGGCGGCGAATGCCGTCCAAAAAAAAAAGGATTGTGACTGCTTACTGAACCAAGTGTTTATCGCGTTCATTGCGTCTGCATCTGTGTGATATTGTTGCCCCTTGAGAGCTGTTTTTTTTAGAAATCCGAACAAATGAAAATCACATAGTGACAAATCAGGACTATAGGCTGGATGTTGCAGAATTTTCCACTTCTTCCTTGCTAATGCTTCCTGCACAATCTTTGCGACATGCGGACAAGCATTACCGTGCAACAAAATCACACCACGAGAAAGCATGCCGGGTCGTTTATTCTTGATGGCTTTTTGCAGCTTGTGTAGTGTTTGCAAGTAGTGGGTAGAGTTGATGTTGACACCAGGTTCTTTAAAGTCGGCCAACAATAGCCCTTCATGGTAAAAAAATGCGCTCAGCATAACCTTATCAGCGGAAACCTGTAACTTGAATTTTTTGGCTTTTGGTGATCCAGCATGCTTCCATTGCATGCTCTCTCATTTGCTGCTCGACTCGAAGTGGTGACACCATGATTCATCACCTGCCACTATGCGGAAGAGAAATGCGTATCCCTCCACTCTGTAACGCAGCAAGTGGTTCAAACACCATCCCATGCGTCCTTTTGTTGGTGGTCGGTTAACATCCGTGGTACCCACGGTGAACACACCTTCCGATATTGCAGTTTCTTACGAACGACCTTTTGAATTGTTCCAATTGACATCAAATTCTTTCGCTAGCGAAAGCATGCTTTGACAACGGTTCATCTGTACTGCTGCATCAATTTTGGCGATGGTGTTTTTCTGTTGCAACAATATGCGCTTGATCCGGCCGTCGAAGATCTGTCGTGAACTGACGTCCTTTCCGAACCATTCGTGCCCAGTCTGTCACTGTTGTCTTCGACATACATTTGTTACCGTACGCTGCCTGCATTCTTCGATGAATGTCCACTGGTAGACATCCTTCAAATGAAAGAAACTGAATCGCCGCTCTTTGAGCTTCTTTGGGCGGATTTTGGATCAACCCGGTCATTTTCTCAGAAACAGAACTTATGCATCATGGGACGATGTGCACGTGCTCTTTTATTCATTGGTCAGTACTTATCACATGACTATGACATGATCAATGTTCAACGTACGCAATTACGCACGGTGAGGCACACACGGATTTCAAATAGACACCGCTCATATTAATCTGTGTCTCTAGTTCTATTTTCGGTGTGTTTTTAAGTCTTCCTCTGTTTCGTTTGCCTTGTCAGTTCCACGTAAAAGACTTTCTAGTTATACTGTAGTACGGTGTTCTCAATGTATCTTCTATCCAGCCTCATAGTCTTTTTCACGCTCCATTGAATGAGATATGCAAAAAACAACCACTAATAGAATGTGTCTCTCACTGCAACCTGCCACTGACAGTAGAAACTCAGTTGTGGAGATATTACTCAAGAGAGAGAGAGAGATGAGGTGACAGGTTAATCAATATATAAGTAGAACTAAAACTCCTATATAAGAAATACATGCCGAAAGTGCAATATGACATTTGAGGGTTTCGGTCAAGGATCAAATTTATAACAGTTCATGGAAGATGATGGTCAGCATGAACTCTCACAACTGTTTGATTGACATTTCTTTACGCATACATTATAGATCGACATAACATATGTTGAAAAACAGTCTGCAACATTTAATTCAAATGCATGTTGACCAAATTATATTTAGCATGGACATTTATAACTATACAATAGACAGGACTTCTTTACACATACATTCTAAGTAAAATAACATATGTTTATAAAAAAAAAACGAAGTCTATGTAATATTATACACAAAATGAATATTTAACTAAATATGACATATGACAATCAGTACAAAAATTGCACAACTGTATGATAGAAAGACAAGATTAAGGTAGTTACTAGACAGAAAGGAATACCACAATGGGACGCAGAGACATTTCCAAGGCACCAGGGCCAGGTTCTATACTGGCCAAGACCTACTAACACGTCCTAGCCGTGCGTCCTGGGCAACAGGTCCCTTCGGGGTCCTGGCTAATGTAGTAGGATCACTGATTCTTCCGAAGTTGGAGAGTATCTGCCTGCACGGCGAGGAACCACCAGTCCGCACACCAATAAGCCAGACATTGGACAACGGATACTCACTCAAACCTCAGTCCGATATGACATCACACTGATGTTGGACAACAGGATGTCTTCATCCGACATACAGGACTTCGTGCTGGAGTTCACAGCCAGCGAACGCAAGCAAGCAAATACCAAAATGTTATATGCAGAAAATGGGAATATTTTTAAACAAGTGAATCGGTACAATTATCTTTGAACAGTCATAACATCCGATGAGATATGCCTTAAAGAGATTAGAACAAGAATCGCCATGGTGAAGGTAGCCTTTTGCAAGATGGAAAATATACTGACTAATAAAAAGATGACATTTGCAACGAGAAAATGAGTGTTGAAATGCAACAAAGAACATACACTTTTGTTTGGAGGTTAAGCGTGGACAATAAGCAGACAAGCTGAAAAACATCTGATGTCTGTGGAAATGTGGTTTCTGAGGAAAATGCAAAGAATACCATGGACAGAAAAGAGAAACCAATGACCAAGTGTCATACAAGAAACAAATGAAAACCATGAATTGATTTAGAGAAATTAGACGTAGATAGACACAATTACTCGGACGCGCCATATTAAAGTTAGTTGCATATCCTTTTTACATGACATGCAGTCAACACCAGCACTTTTTGGCTGCGTGTGATCGCTTGGCAAGTTTACGTTCAGTAGTTTGCCATTGCTTTCTGACCGACCAGTACCCATACCATTTCGTAAAGAAAAATCGCAAGGAGTTCTGCTGCCAAATCGCCCGAAGCTGTGTTTCGAACTCGGTATATGAAATTAGGACCTGCGTCCGTAACCGCTTCGCCGCGGAGAGGTAAACTGGAGAAATTGGTGACAACTGGCAAGACTGAGGAGAGAATCTAGAACTACCAGGATGGCTTGGCCATGACATGGTCGTGATAAGAACAGAGAGCCGATCTACGACTCTGATAATCGTGTCAGATGGCAAAACATGACCGCCCACACTTATCCACATGGTACATGATGATGATGATATGACACAAAGAACCTAATTCAACATTCATTCATTCAGTAGCATGTCCTTTGCAGAACCTCGCTCCCATAACAACCTTCCAGAAAACCTCTCGATCATAAGCAAGATGTCCCGCATCCGATATACCCATTTGGAGATCATCCACCACATTCTGCACCCATCTTATCTTTGGCCTTCCTCTTCCTCTCTTCCCAGGCATATACCCCTTCATTATTGTTTTCTCCAAACTGTCGTGATGTTTCAAGTGACCAAAATATTTCAATTTTCTTTGTTTTATCGTCATTAATAGCCAACCTTCTTCAATATTCAGCTCTTGAAGTATGGATGCAATTGCTCATTTCTTTACCCAAGATATTCTTAGAACTCGTCTGTAACATTTATATTCAAACGCATGTATGTGTATGCACTGCTCAGCTTGTTTAGTAATTGTCAAGGTCTCACAGGCGTGTGTTGCAATGGGAAAGATGCATGCTCTTAAAAATCTAATTTTTGTAGTTCTGTCTGTCCCACTCCATAATTTATTCAGTTATTTTAGTCTTTATAATCTTTCATTGTGTGACCCAAGATATTCACAATTTTCCACCACCTCCAATTTTTCCTCATTAACAGATATTTCTTTCTCCATAGTAGTTTATCTGTATGCATTATCTTTGTTTTTGCTATTTTAAGATATAAGTTGTGATTTTCACTATTCAATTGGGTTGAGGCTATTAAGTTTTAAATATCATTCTGTGTTGTGGAAAGCAATACTGTATCATCAGCATACTGAATCTCTGGTATGTCATGACCACCGATATTTAGGGCATCACATAGCTCCCTGTTTATATCATCTCTTACATTTCTCATTATATTTTCGGCGTACTGATTAAACAAATAGGGCGACAGCACACATCCCTGACGGACTCCTTGCTTGATGTCAAACCAATCTAATGTCTCGCCATCTACTCTAACCGTTGCTTGTTGGTCTAGATAGAGCATTCTTATGAGTTGTATTACATGTGATGGAAAGCCCATATTCCTCATGATAATAGGTTTACATTAAATTCTCTGCACTTCTCTATTATTAAACACGTATTGAGAATGTGATCTCTTGTTCTTCTTCCTGTGTCTAAATCCAGCTTGAACCACGTTAATTTCTTCTTCCATTTTCTTACGAAGTCTTCCCATTTTGATTTTTAGCAGAATTTTACTTGCATGACTGATCAGGGCAACAGTTCTACAGTTGGTGCATAATTTCAGGTTGCCCTTTTTTTTGGTATTGGAATGAAGATAGTTCTCTTCCAATCTTTTGGCCAAATATCATATTTCCATATCTTTTTACAAAATTTTTGATAGATTTGTATGCTTTCTTCCCCTCCCGCTTTAATTAGTTCAGCTGGTATCTCATCACATCCAGGTGATTTACCATTCTTCAGGTTCTTTATTGCCCATGCAATTTCATCTAATGAGGGTTCAGGTTCTGTCTCTGCAGTCATTGGCTCATGCATCTCATTCATATCAATAATTCATATATATATCAGATATAATTCAACATACTGTATAAATTAATATAAACTACTCTGAAAAATTATTTTATGTTAAATTATTTAAAAACAAACAAATGCTTAACTATATATAGCATATGATAATCAGTATAAACATTATCAGTCATTTGATAGTATCATTATATATACTATACATATACATTATAGATCAATATGTTGAAAGAGAATATCTATCACAAATTATAAACACAAATAATGCTAAACTATGTGCAACGTATACAGTACATTCCATTTTTACATAATCCATGAAGAATGAACAGGATATTGAAAACGGAAATACATTTTAAAAATGTCCAAGAAAGAGTTACATCATGCAGGCGACAAAGAGTAACATGATCATTCGACTTCTCCACCAGTTTCCGCATTAACGGTACTAACCTAATGATGATGCACGTGATGTAATATAGTTAAAGTCAGTTGCATGTCCTTTACATGTTATTACAGTCAACACCAGCATTTATTGGCTGTTTGGGATGTACTAGGCAATTTTACATTCACCGCCATTGCTTTCTGAACAACCGAAACTCATGGGATCGAAATCAACGCAAGGCGATCTGCTCCCAAATTGCCTACGGCTGATTTCAAACCCTCAACCGGGTGTGTCGGGAAATTGTGCGCCTGAGTTCATTTACCTTATGCCACGTAGTATAATACCAATTTGTTCCACTGAACATCTAAATCTTAAACTGTTTACACTAAATGGTAAATGTTGATTAAATATCATCGTCTGTATGGGAATACATATCAGAAAGCAATATATTGTGTTTTTGTGATTTTCTTCACCATCATCAACAACATCACCATCACCGAATGTTATTCTTCTGTTTACTTCTCCGCCCCTCCTTCTACCCTAGTGCAGTGTATCTCCAGTTGTTAACACTGAAGCTGTCAATGAAGCCAGAATCTCCGAGTCAATGTACAATTACTTGATTCTGGTGTTGCTCTTGACTACATGCAATTTCGTTGTGCACTGTAAACATGACCTAGTTTCTTTATGTCATGCATGTTGATGAGCAGGTTATTTCCTAGTGGGTCCATTTCTCGTCTTTAAGAAATTATGTTTTCCATTATTTTACTTTCTGAATAACTGTGATGTCTAGTGCTGCAAAAGTGTTTTAGTAGAAATGACATTGTTTAGTAGAAATAACATTGTTTAGTAGAAATGACATTGCCTGAAGCGGCGCACATAGCACGAACTCCATAGTGATGATCCTCACAAGTCTCTGGAAGATAAATGCACTCGTGAGCTGAACGACGAAGCCCAGAATCAAACACACAACCTTTGGAGTGTGAGGCAGGCAGCTGAACCACTTGGCCACTGAGACCCTTCTTATTTTTTTGGGTCGTTGTTTTTTGTTGCATATCCATTACAGGACGTTGCAGTCAACACCAGCATTTTTCAGCTGCTGTTGATGTACTAGGTAAGATTACGCTCAGTAGGTTGCCATTGCTTTCTGAGCGACCGGCTCACATACCCCGTAAGTTACCAATGGGACGAGAACCGCTACCAATTCTCACGCAGGTTATGTTACTCACGAGATTTTACGGCATTACGGAGAAAGACGTTAACACCTAGGCCAGGGAGATGGCGGTGGGCCATGTCAAATAATTTTTCTGTGCTTATGGTTTAGATGTGAAAATAAATTACAATAATTCACACAAGCATTGTGTCCTGAATAAATACAGGCTGCCATCTCGGACTGTTAACTTGTCCTACAGTGAATGATGTATTTAAGGTGTAGATGTACAATTAAAAGCAATGTATTCCTATAGTGAATTTAACATTAGAAGCAACAATCAATATGTTGTCCGAGCCAGGCAATAAATTGTGCAACCTGTTGTTTGTGTTTCTGTATTTAGATGTGAAAATAAAGTATATTAATTTACACACTGTTGTCTATTACTAGATACAGCAATCCACCTCTGTTTGTTCAAAGTAAAGTACATTAATTCACACACTTGTTTTTTTCCGCATATCCTTTACAGGACACCGCTGTCAACACCAGCATTTTACCGCTGTCGTTGATTTCTTGGCAAGATTACGCTCAGTAGTTTGCCATTGCTTTCTGAGTGGCCAGCTCACTTATCCCGTAAGTTACCAATGCGACGAGAACCGCTTCCAATTCTCGCGCGCTGCATTACTCTACGTGAATAAACGGGATTATGGAGAAAGTCGTTTAATTCCATGACCAGGAAGACCAGCAATTCACACACTAGATACAGGAATCCATCTCAGGTTGTTCAAAGTAAAGAACATTAATTCACACACTTTTCTCTAGACTTTTTCCTGGCTATTTTCCCCTCCAATTTTCCTGCTGGTCACTATCAGAATATACACGTTTCAGAAAATGTTAATTCATTCTTTTATGAAGTCAGTCAGCCTGAAGCTTGGTCATGAAGTTATCTCCCATCTGACCATCTCCCATCTGATCACCATCTGGCCATCTCCCATCTGATCACTCCCCATCTGATTATCTCCCAACTGACCATCTCCCATCTGACCATCTCCCAGTTCTCTTATTCTCAGCAACCTCTCTTCAGCTTAGCATAAGTAGGTGCCTTGCATACTTGTGTGATGTAGTTTGTTCTAGGACGTTCCTCTTTTTCCTTTTGCCCTTGTCAACAGTCACATTAATTTATTATAGGCCTTAACTATATTCTCTTTGTTTGTTTCTTGACCATATTAAATATTGTTTCACTGTTTTCATGATTAAAATATATGAAAGCAAAATAAATTAAATATTTACCTAAAATATATATGTATATTTACATTTTGTTATTATTGTTTACAGACCAGGAGGGCCAGTTCTTACAGACTCATTTCACTCCTCCGATTACGAATATGGAAATCAATTATCAATCCAGGTTGGCGATTACAATGCCATTCCTAAGGGCTTTGGGGTTGGCATTCCCCTTAATAACAACTACAACAGCAACAGTGAAACCACCCACTATGCAACCACCCCCAGGAACTTTGGGTCTCAGCGCCAACCTTACCAGGCCACAAAAGTTGAAATACAAAATATAACCCCAGTTCAACAGAGAAATGTTTACAGCAATAGCCACAGTATTGATGAGGACATGGGAAATGGAGGATTAAACTTCCCAGACTACACTTTAGCATACAAAAAACAAGAGCTAATACATGATTCTCCAGGAGGACCTGATAATATTCGTGGCTATTTCAACACTGCTGGAAATACAAGCTATAATACCAATTCCTTGCCACGGGGAGTAGGTGAATACAGGAGTAATGATGTAGCTAGTGCAGGAGGATTTAGAGAGCCTGAAGCCAATGAACAGACGACATTCAATGGAAGTCTAAATGCTGTCAGCTCCAATGGACAAGCTGATGTTAAGTTCAGCACCGGCATAGCCTTTACTTCTAGCCCTCACATTACTCCACAACCACTTGCCAGTCCCGCTCCACAGTCTTTACAAACTACTGATATCTCAGCACAGCCAGCTTACAATTCTTTGCCGCATCCTGTAAGTCCTCAGACATTCTCAGGACCTATAAGTCCAAGACAGGACCTGAGTTCTGTTTCAGAGTTAGCGAACAAAGAGCCAAGTCTGCCAACATCAGGACATGCTAGTGTCCAAGCAACACTGTACCAGAGTGGAAGCAGTAGTGATGATCTGTCAAATACCAACAGTTCTGGAAATGTCACATACACACCTGTGCCAACTGTGAAACCTACATACAACACTAACAACAACAACAGCTTCAGTGTATACAAAAGCACCCCGCAGCCTTACTCAGCTCCTAAACCATATACACCAGCACAAGCTCCTGTCACTTCATCATTCAACCAGGTTCCGATGCCTTTCACATCTGCACAGTTCAAGCCAGCTTCTGGGTTTGCCACTTCCCACTCTGTTATTAGAAAAGTCAGTTTTGACCAAACTGCTGAAGAAAGTGCCCACATTGCTGTACCCACTAACTTTACTGCACGTCCCTTTAAGCCTGCACAGCCGGTTACAGTTAGCAACTATTCCAATCCTGCACAAATTCAAACAAATCACCAGTATGATCAAAGCAATGAGAACAGAATCACAGATTTTGGAGCATCCACTCAACAATCCAAAGCTGAAATCTTGTACACAGCCATGCCATACACTCCGACAAGTGGATCTGTCAGTCCTCGTTCAGACCTGAGCGATGATTCTCGTGTGAGTCAGAATGATTATTCTGGCATAAGAGATGGAGTCCTCTGTTTAAACATAGCTCCATCCACCGAATTGTCAGAGCCTACCCCTCCTCTGCCACCACCACCATCAGCTTCCTCATTTCCTCTACCACCACCATCAGTTTCCTCATTTCCTCTACCACCACCACCACCAGTTTCCTCATTTCCTCCTCCACCACCACCACCACCACCACCAACTTCCTCATTCGCCCCACCACCACTTGCACCACCTGTTTGGAATCCTGTTCCTTATAAGCGTCCAAATTTCCAGGTAAACAAGTTTACTTAGTTTACAAATGTACTTGTTATGTGTAGACAGTAAGCCCTTTGCTGTGTGTTTCAATGACATATTTGCTTGGTGTCCATTTTTGTATTTGTTACGTCCATTAATTGCATGTTATTTTGACATGGAAAAGAGATGTAACATAGTGGTAATGAATCAATATTGTAACTATATATCAATAATATAGCAACCTCTGTCAACCACTGATTGAACTAAAAAATAGCATTTAATTAATACAAGAAACAACATTACAGTTACAGATACATTTCAAGCTAACGAAAGAAGAGGAAGATATAGCAACAATACAGCAACACAAGAGCAATAAAAGTGCAACAACATAACTATTTATATACCATGTAAATCATTATAGCTTATCAAAATCAAACACTTCACACGTTCATCACTAATATTAAACTTATGAACAGACGTGACATCCTCTGGTTACAGTATATACTACATGTTTTACAAATAAAGTTAGTTGCATGTCCTTTTACAGAGTGTCACAATCAACCCCAACATTTATATTGGCTTTCTGATGTTATATGCAGTCTTATGTTCAGTAGTTTGCCACGGCTTTCTGAATGACGATGCTTATACAAGTATTAAAATCAAAGCAAGGTGGTCTGCTTCCTAATTGCCATGGCTGATTTTTCACCTGGTGTGCAGGATTATGAAACTGCATTCACTGCCCATAGATCCCTCTCCAGCATTTAAATAAAAGAATAGCATGAAAAACACAAATGTCACAAGTACAATAGCCTGCTTACTGAAATGTTTAGGCGTCACTTGTTCTTCTGGTTGGATGTGAATGCTGGGCAATGAGTACTGAAATGGTGAAGAAACTCAAGGAGGTGGAGATGTGGTATTTGAGAAGAATGTTGAGAATATCATGGAAGAGAAGGAAACAAACACTGGGGAATTGAGAGCTGCAGGTGTTACAAGTCCACTCATTACATTCTTAAAGAAAAGGCAAATAAAATGTAAGAGGTATATTGGCACAAGAGGTCAAATAGAGAAATTAGTATTATGCTGGAAAAAACTAGACAAGAGATTCAGGAGAAGATAGAGCATGATAAATGTGGACAACTTAAAACTGCTGAGCAATAAATAATAAAAGCAAAGCCAACTTCATCAAAATATAAGACAACAGAGGATTGGAGAGTCATGGTTGTCTGCATCTGGTTCAACCCTGACACCTTCAGAAGTAGTAGTAGTAGTAGTAGTGGTAGTAGTGGTAGTGGTAGTAGTAGTATGTAGTAGATGCAGCAGCAGCAGCAGCGATTAAAGACCAGTAAACAGCATACAAGAGCCAGAAGAGAGCCTACTCAGTTACATTCAGATAGTAGCAGACAAAATAAGGTACTATATTCATTTCTGCTGTTAAACTTTCCTTTATGCATTTTCATGTCTGCAGTGATCGCTTGGTGCACTAATCATCACCGATAATCTACATTTAATTTTGCCTTTATTAAGCACAGTTGCTAAATAAGACAGCCTGAGCATACACCGACTTGAACTATCCTGCACTGTAGATTGCACACACTCTTATCAAACTGACTCATCCGGACATCTGCCTCACATTTGTTCATCTCCTGCCCTTTAACCCCAATTAGAGCACAGGCTCTCAAACAACTCACACCAACCAAACCATCCTATCTGTTGCTATCTCCTGCAGCTTCCTCCATGCCCTCCCCATGTTAATCATCGCTGTTTCCAATTCTCTTAGAGTGTTGTTGGGTCTCCTTCTATATCTTCTGTTATCTATGTTCCAGAGAAATGGCTTTCCAGTTATCCTATTATCAGGTTTTCGCAACATGTGTCCTGTTGAGTGCCAGTCTTTTCCACACCTGTTGATTGACACAGATGGACACAATCAGATTGTAACTGGTGTCACAAATATTGGGACTCTACGCTGGCTGTTGAAGATGACAGAGCACATATGGGAATTCCCAAGAGCTGTGATATCAGTTTTTGATTAAACTCTAAAATAAGTCAGGCCTGATAAATATTATATTTCCTGATTATGTATTGTGTACTTATTTTTTGAAGACATTTAGTAGGAGAAATAAGCTGCAGTTTTAAATGCAACACCAAGTATAGGCATAGTGACAATAGGCAAATAGAAAACTGTCGCATGCTGGCAATAATTATCTTGCGTAGCTGGCAGATTATTTTGTGCTTTCGTGATATATTCCGAGATAGTCGATGCATGCTGTCTTTGTCTCAGTAATCATATTCAGACAGCAAGTCTTCGCAGAATGTGCTCAGATCACAACACATTTAAAAGCCTTTTAATACTATGCCAGTTTCCCTGTTTCATGTATTTTCATGTTCAGAATGTCTTTAATGCCCTGCATCTATCATCATGTTGGTCGTCTTCCAGGAACCATTCTTTCGATTTCAACTCCTAATAAAGTACAGTGTAATTATCTAGTAGGCACTGTGTACTTGTATAAGCACTGTGTACTTGTATAAGCGATGTGTAGTTGTATAAGCACTGTGTAGTTGTATAAGCACTGTGTAGTTGTATAAGTGATGTGTCGTTGGCTAAGTACCATGTGATTGTCTACTTACCGTGTGATTGTCTACTTACCGTGTGATTGTCTACTTAACATGTGATTTTTTTACTTACCGTGTGATTGTCTACTTACTTGTTTGTTGTCTACTTATTGTATGATTGTCTACTTAACGTGTGATTGTCTACTTACCATGTGATTGTCTACATACCGTGTGATTGTCTACTTTTTTGTTGTCTAATTACTGTGTGATTGTCTACTTACTTGTTTGTTGTCTATTTACTGTGTGATTGTCTACTTCCTTGTTTGTTGTCTACTTATTGTGTGATTGTCTACTTACTGTGTGGTTGTCTGCTTACTGTGTGGTTGTCAGCTTACTGTGTGGTTGCCTACTTACTGTGTGGCTATCTACTTACTGTGTGATTGTCTACTTCCTTGTTTGTTGTCTATTTATTGTGTGATTGTCTACTTACTGTGTGGTAATCTGCTTTCTGTGTGGTTGTCTACTTACTGTGTGACTGTCTGCATACTGTGTGGTTGTCTATTTACTGTGTGACTGTCTGCTTACTATGTGGTTGCCCACTTACTGTGTGGTTGTTCACTTACTGTGTGATTGTCTACTTATTGTCTGGTTGTCTGCATACTGAGTGATTGTCTACTTACTGTGTTGTTGTCTGCTTACTGTGTGGTTGTCTACTTACTGTGTGATTGTCTACTTACAGTGTGACTGTCTAGATGTTGTGTGACTGTCTAGATGCTGTGTGACTGTCTAGATGCTGTGTGACTGTCTAGATGCTGTGTGACTTTCTAGAACTGTGTCGCTGTCTAGATGTTGTGTGACTATCTAGATCCTGTGCGACTGTCTAGATACTGTGTGACTATCTAGATACTGTGTGACTGTCTAGATGTTGTGTGACTATCTAGATACTGTGAGACTGTCTAGATACTGTGTGACTGTCTAGATACTGTGTGACTTTCTAGAACTGTGTCGCTGTCTAGATGTTGTGTGACTATCTAGATACTGTGTGACTGTCTAGATGCCATGTGACTGTCTAGATGCTGTGTGACTGTCTAGATACTGTGTGACTATCTAGATGCCATGTGACTGTCTAGATGCTGTGTGACTGTCTAGATGCTGTGTGACTGTCTAGATGCTGTGTGACTTTCTAGAACTGTGTCGCTGTCTAGATGTTGTGTGACTATCTAGATACTGTGTGACTGTCTAGATACTGTGTGACTGTCTAGATACTGTGTGACTATCTAGATACTGTGTGACTGTCTAGATGCCGTGTGACTGTCTAGATGCTGTGTGACTTTCTAGAACTGTGTCGCTGTCTAGATGTTGTGTGACTATCTAGATACTGTGTGACTGTCTAGATACTGTGTGACTGTCTAGATACTGTGTGACTATCTAGATACTGTGTGACTGTCTAGATGCCGTGTGACTGTCTAGATGCTGTGTGACTGTCTAGATGCTGTGTGACTGTGTAGATGCCATGTGACTGTCTAGATGCTGTGTGACTTTCTAGAACTGTGTCGCTGTCTAGATGTTGTGTGACTATCTAGATACTGTGTGACTGTCTAGATACTGTGTGACTGTCTAGATACTGTGTGACTATCTAGATACTGTGAGACTGTCTAGATGTCATGTGACTGTCTAGATGCTGTGTGAATTTCTAGAACTGTGTCGCTGTCTAGATGTTGTGTGACTATCTAGATACTGTTTGACTGTCTAGATGTTGTGTGACTATCTAGATACTGTGTGACTGTCTAGATACTGTGTGACTATCTAGATACTGTGTGACTGCCTAGATACTGTGTGACTGTCTAGATACTGTGTGACTGTCTAGATGCTGTGTGACTGTCTAGAACTGTGTGACTGTCTAGATTTTGTGACTGTCTAGAATTTGTGTGACTGTCTAGAACTGTGTGACTGTCTAAATGCTGTGTGACTGTCTAGATTTTGTGTGACTGTCTAGAACTGTGTGACTGTCTAGATTTTGCGTGACTGTCTAGAACTGTGTGACTGTCTAAATGCTGTATGACTGTCTAGATTTTGTGTGACTGTCTAGAACTGTGTGACTGTGTAGATTTTGTGTGACTGTCTAGAACTGTGTGACTGTCTAAATGCTGTATGACTGTCTAGATTTTGTGTGACTGTCTAGAACTGTGTGACTGTCTGGATACTGTGTGACTGTCTAGATACTGTGTGACTATCTAGATACTGTGTGACTATCTAGATACTGTGAGACTGTCTAGATACTGTGTGACTGTCTAGATACTGTGTGACTATCTAGATACTGTGAGACTGTCTAGATACTGAGTGACTGTCTAGATACTGTGTGACTGTCTAGATTTTGTGTGGCTGTCTAGATATTGTGTGACTGTCTAGATTTTGTGTGGCTGTCTAGATTTTGTGTGGCTCTCTAGATATTGTGTGACTGTCTAGATCAGTGTTTCCCAACGTGGGGCCCACGCCCCACAGGGGGGCAATTTGACTGTTAAGGGGGGCAATTCAAAAATGGAAGAAATCGGCTGAATATAACAAAACGGGGAGACTTGAGACTGAAGTTAACTAAATTGGAACCTGACATAAGATCTCTTTGCAGCAAGCATCAAGCGCAAGGATCTCACTAAATTTAAAATAATAAATAATTACTAATAATTAAAATAATATAGAAAAATCTTTCATTAAAATTATTTTGTTATTGAATTTCAGTTCTCCATTATATGTTTTGAAAATTTACTTACTGTGTAATTACCTAGTGATTTCTTCCTAAAACCTATCATTCAAGTTTCTTTAGTGAACATTTCAATTTTTGAATATTAAAAATAATGTATATGTTGAGGGGGGGGGGCGGGGGAGGGGGGCAATATGAATTTTAGAAAGGCTTAAGTGGGGCATGGCACAAAAAAGGTTGGGAAACACTGGTCTAGATACTGCCTGACTGTCTAGATGCAGTGTGACTTTCTAGATGCTGTGTGACTGTCTAACTGCCTGACTGTCTAGAACTGCATGACTGTCTAGATGCAGTGTGACTATCTAGATGCCATGTGACTGTCTAGATGCAGTGTGACTGTCTAGATGCCATGCGACTGTCTAGATGCTTTGTGATTGTTCAGGCACCTTGTCATTATACAAACACATGTACTTTACCATGTACCATTTGATTGTCCAGGTACTAGTGGATTACCTAAATGTTATGTCAAGTACTGTGAGATCATCAGGATATTATGTCATTGCTTAGATATCGTATGATTGTCCAGGTGCCATAGGGTTGTCAGTGAATACTGTGTGGTTGTCTAGGTACTTTGCAATTATCTATATTCTGTGTGGTTGCCTTGGCACTGAGAGGGTTGTCTTGGTACTCTGAGGGTTGTCTTGGTACTCTTAGGGTTGTCTTGGTACTCTGAGGGTTGTCTTGGTACTCTGAGGGTTGTCTTGGTACTCTGAGGGTTGTCTTGGTACTCTGAGGGTTGTCTTGGTACTCTGAGGGTTGTCTTGGTACTCTGAGAGTTGTCTTGGTACTCTGAGGGTTGTCTTGGTACTCTGAGGGTTGTCTTGGCAACTGTGTGATTGTCTGGGTACTTTATTATTGTAATAGTATAGACACTGTCTAATTAACTATAACTGCACATTGATGTATGACATATTAGGCCTTCACATCTTCTTCCCAATAACATATGCTGTGGGGTGGTCAGTTCCTTTCCTCATCACATTGTCCCCTCTGATAATTCCCAGAAAATTCTTAAAATTTGAAAAATTTGGAACCCATTTTTTGAGGCTGGGTCGACTCCAGAGCCAAAATCATTGTAAAACATCATCCTGCCTCTGCAGGATATTGAACCAAGACTACTGTCTTGACAGGCATGCAAACTAACCACCATGCCACTGCAGCTCCTTTAGGTATTGCACAGTTTCAGACATTGTCTGATTGTCAGGCCAGACCTGGTAGTGTAGTAGTGCAGTGGTTTAGCATGCTTGCTTGCCTGCTTGTCCAGCGGTCGTGTGTTAAAATCCCCAATGAGACAGGGATTTTTATTTTCATGATGTGGCAGTGTAAATTGTGTTTGATAAATCAGAGATATTTATTGCAGCCAAATGAGGAATCTGAAGAACAGAAAGTTCCAGACCAGCTTCTCAGTGCAGTACTCAGCTCTGCCAAAAGTGGAGGACCAAAGCCTTTCTCATATGGAATTGATCTTTCAGAACTGAAAAAGTAAGTAGGATCTTCTCTCCGTATACTCTTACAGTGCAGTTTCTTTAGTCATATATGATTTGATTGCAATTATTTTTCGATTTTATTGTAACTTTAGATATTTATTTACATGTTTTTCTTTCTCACATTTTTAAACTGCAAATCTGTGCCACATTAGAGCCACATTTTCTGTACCTTGCTATTAATTTTTTGGACATCTAGTGTGAATCTAGTGAATCGCTCTTCGTGGTGAAGGTGTTACGGACGAGGTTCATAATCCCATATACCTGGGTTCGAAACATAGCGATAAACTACTGAATGTAAAACTTGCCCAAGAATCACGACCAACCAATATGCTGGGGTTGACTGCTACATCCTGTGAAGGACAAGCAACTAAATAAAAAGTGAGAATGAAATTTGGTCAAATGCTAAAAAGAAGCAAACAACCAAAATCATCTGGATATAGTGCCAAAAGAAGATCAAGAAAGTGATGGATATACATCAAGAGTCCTCAAAACAATCCGATACAACCAAGAAAGCACAGCTGGCTTTGGAATGTCTCCATGGGTGTTACCCACACTACAAATCTTAACAACAAGGGTAGATTAACAAACGAGGCAACATGCACCCAGGGATACACAATAGACAATAGACAATAAAAAAACTGAAGTCAGCATGGCCGAATGGATAAGAGTGCTTATTCTTAAACATCCCATGTGCTGATGCCGAGGTAGCGGATTCAACCCCTACACCGAGCAGTTGGACTAAAGTGCTGACTTCTCATCATTGACTTGGGGATGTAAATTACAAGTACCTCTAGAGTGGCTGATGGTGAGGGACACTGGTACAAGTGCAATGAACCTAATCCACATGCAAAAATCAATCCAGTGCACTCTAATTAGTAGCACATGTGTTGACTATGTTTGAGTTCAAGGTGAGTGAACCCAACAAGAAATTATAAAATAAATCCTACTACTGTTTTTAAAATTCAGAATCCTTTAGATCTAATACATGATAGATCTAATACATGATAGATCTAATACATGATAGATCTAATACATGTGCATTTTGAAACAGTTCTATATATTATTACAAAAATGAAACTCAAACTGTAATCTAGAATCTCATCAACTGTAAAAGATGTAATTTTGTGTATTTTATTATATTTGGACATTACACTCTATGACATGTTGCAAGGAATTTAGAATGCTCTTGATTAATGATATTACAGAAAAATAGGACCACCAACAGCACCAAAGCCAAAAGGAGGTCAAACCAACCAGCAAGGCCAGGAAGAAGAAACAGAAACACAAGATCAATTTGGCGGGTAAGCAGCCGGAATAATTAATTTACCAAATGTCAGTTAAATATTTAGTACTTTTTAGAATGTCCAAATGTACTTTCTCCTGTGATCACATTGGTTAGTTGTGAGCTATTTATATCATTGCCTGCATGTTCAACAATACCCTGATACCATGTCTGTACATGTTCACAAAGCTACAGGTAATCCTATCACTGACACTGTCATAAAGTGTGAAGTGTTAGGTATTCACATATACTAGGTTTCTGCATAATAAAGTGAAGTGTAAAACTCATTTTCTCAGCACATTTCCTTCTCATGAAGTTCTGAAAATAGTTGAGTACTTATTTCAAATAGCTAAGTAGATCCCAAACAAAATGAAGAATATTCTCTGCAATATATCTTTGACAGTTGAGGTGAAAAACATGAGTTCTTAAGATCTATATTGAGTCAGTCTTTAGGAACAGAAGTGAATAAAGGACAATGATAAGGATAGTGAGGAATTATGTGAAAGCTGCAGAGATGTGGTTTTATTGAACAATGATGAAATCACACCTGATGGCGAGAGACACTGTTAATAGGGAAAGCTAATCTACCCGCAAAATCCATTTGAGCACTATTCGAAGTAGTGTGTGGATTACGCTTGAGTTCAAAGTGAATGAGTGCAAAAAAAAAAAAGAAAACAAAACCATAGGCAGATAAAAGCATAATGAAGATGCTTTGATAGAAATTAACTCACAAAAAAATTAATTTGTATCCACACAAAAAATTAATCCACATTCTTTGGACAGATCATGAGAAGGGAAAGCTGAGTTCATAATGACTGCAGGGAACTTAGAGGGGAAGAGAGGCAGGGGAAGGCCACGAGAGAAGATGCTAGACATATTAGCAGCATGACATGGAGGAACATAATTAACAGTACATGAGACAGGAGGCTGTGGATAGACAGGATGATGAAAGCCAATTGTTTTGGATTATAAGAGGAAGCTGAATAAATATGATACTATTACTGGCGATTGTTCTCCAGACAACAGTACAGGTAATCAAATGCACTTACAAAAGTGAAGAATGTAGTTGTTAGCCATAAGTGTAATATCTGGTATACATACTTCATCCGAACATACGGTTCCAGCCAATGAAATTGTTTTGAACTTACAATAAGTACAACTGCTCTCGTATGTTGGGGAAGATTATTTTTGCTTCAGAAGTGCAGCCTTGAAGAGAATTAAGAATTCACAATTTACATTTCAGTACACGTCGGGTATAAGTGCATACAATTACTGTTCTAAATACATGCTAATATTTGAAGATTGAATGCACAATAACATATAATAGTTGGCTTATACAACATATATGCACAATAACATAAAGTAGTTGGCTTATTAAATGTTGTATCAAAGATTAATTATTTTTTCATTATGTTTACAGATATCGAAAGAAGTCGGCGGGGCAAATTCAGTCCGACTTTTATATCAGTAAAGAAGGTAATCAGGATCCTACTTCTAGGGTTCCAAAGAAACCAACTGGACAGATGCAATCAGATTACCTTCCATCCAGGCAAACAGGAACTAAATCTGACCCAGGAGATGTTGATACTACCTTTAAGGCTACTAAGAAGCCAGTTGGACAGTTACAGTCAGATTATCTGCCATCCCGGCAAACAAGCATTAAATCTGATGTAGATGATGTCGATACAACAGTCAAAACATCAAAGAAACCCGTTGGACTTGTACAGTCAGATTACGTCCCTTCCCGACAAACTGGACCCAGATCTGAGATCGATGAGTCTCCTATCAACATTAACATGGGCACAAATCCTAAAAAGCAGTCAAAGTCATTCAAAGTGCTGCAGTGGATGACAGAGACAGAGCAGGATGAACCTGAAGGTTGGTCAATATACTAATTAGTTAGCTGGCTCAAGTTTGTCTCAAAACCATTCCGCATTATTGATTCTCAGGCTTACATTCACTTGAGCCTAAAGGGCTAGCTGCCATGATACCTACTGACCACATCACACACTGAGTGCTGTTCGGTCTATAAAAATATGGCTCTAGCACCATATATCCAAAATGCCTGTAGATGTGTAAAAGGGGTTTTTGCTTTAATTGTTTTTACAAAAGAGCTAGCAAAAAAGTCGAACAAAAAAGAGAGCAGCAGCATTCAGACAGCAGCAGGTTTTTAAGCCAACACACCCAGTATTTTTGGTGAATTTATTAGGACAAACTGTGATGCTTGTTAAAGAAGTAATCAAATTGATTTATTTGTTTTTGTTTTTGTTTCGGGATTTGATATTTGAACATTGAGCACAAGCCACTACTGGCAACGCTGATCGTATTCTGTTACGAATCTAAGGCCTTGTCCACGTCAACATGGAAGCACTAGACTCGAGTTTTGCTCTCGTTTGAGCTCATCAGTAGTGCATATCCTTGACTGGACCCGGGACCAAAACCTGGATCATTGGCGTGTGATGTAACCACTAAACCATGTGGCACATGCTAGACGCGACCAAATTATCACACTAGAATATCGCAATGTCACCCGTTATAGGCTATACCTCAAAATTTGCCTGATCGCAGCGACTGACATCCGTCAATCGATGTGGCCCCGAATGATCAGGTCTTCTCGACTGGCAAGGCATACCAGGCTGCCTAAAATCCAGTGAAAATGCCAATGTATCAGACTTATAGTTTAAAATTCATTAGTCCTGAGAATACATGATCAATCAACCAACCAAACCCCAAAAGATGTACAGTGGTACCTGAGGTTATGAACGCCTCAGGTCACGAAAAATTCAGGTTACGAACAACATCAACAACATTTTTTTGTCTTGGATAACAAACAGTGCCTCGGGTTACGAACGAAGGAGAGAGAGAGAGCAAGAATTAACGTTTGAGACAAATGATCGTGTACAGTACAAATGAAGTACTAACATCGCTTAGCACTAGCCTAGTAGCCTAGCTTTGCACACGTGCATAGCCTCACTTTCATTGGCCTTACTACATAGCAGTAAAAGATTTCTTAGCAGTGGCACTGTGTTCAGTTGATCTCTTCCATTATTTTTCTTGTTAACTCCATCAATTAAGAGTTTGAAGAACGGTAGTGGTGCTGATAGGAAGCAGAAACGTATAACAGTGGAGTTAATTAAAGAAATGATTATGAAACATGAGATGAGTACAGCATGGCGAAATTATATATCTCTATCATCATAAAGAACAAAGAGTTACTCAAATCTTCGATGTGGCTAAAGGCTTAACTAAGCTGCAGAAGCAAAGACCTCAAATTTTAGAGAAAGTTGAACATTTTCTATTGATCTGGACCAGGTGTTAATAAAAAAGAACGATTCTTTCATCTTGAAATAGATTGTTTCTATTAAGTTCGTAACCTGAGGTACCACTGTACTTTGTCTTTAATTGTCTAGCCTATGTTTGATTCATTCAAGTAGTCTTTGCCCATTAAATGCTCACATTCAGCTCACATTTTCTAGATTTAACAGGAAGAAGCAGTAAATGTTTAAATATTGCGCAATAGAAAACCAAGATTCAGTTAAAATCATCTGAATAAAATATATGTGGCAACCATGAGCAATGGACACTTAGACTGAAAATAATCAACATCATATTAAATTAAAGGGAATGATAAATGTTATATGGTAATTTCATATCCTTTACAGGACGCAGCATTACATGTTAGGTTATCACATAAGACCATGACACATGAGACGGGGTGGTCATTTCCCTTCCTCATCATCATATTTCCATCCCAGACAATTATCAGAAAATTCTGTAAATCATTAGATGCAAATCAAATATGCAACCAAATATATCAATTTTCTTTGTTTTATCATCTTTAATAGCCAACCCTCTTCAGTATTCAGCTCTTGAAGTATGGATGCATTTGTTCTTTTCTGTAACCAAGATATTCTTAGAACCCGACTATAACTTTTATATTCAAAAGCATTTATGCACTGTTCAGCTTGTTTAGTAAGTGTCCAGGTCTCACAGTCATATGTTGCAATGGGAAAAAAGCATGCTTTTAAAAATCTAATTTTTGTAGTTCTTTCTGCTCCACTCCATAATTTATTCAGTTGTTTTAGTCTTTGAAGAGCAATTGATAGTCGTCATTTAATTTCTTTCATTGTGTCAACATTGTTGGTAATCAATGACCCAAGATATTAAAAATGTTCCACCACCTCCAATCTTTCCTCATTAACATATATTTCTTTCTCAATAGTAGTTTTATCTTTGTTTTTGCTATGTTAAGATATAAGTTGTTTTTTCAATATTTCTTTGGGTTAAGGTTAACAAATCTATGGGACTACCTTTACTTTAAACACACTAGTGAGAAAAATAAACATTATTACTGTAAATTATATTCTTAATTGCAACCAATTATTTGAAAATGTTGAAATCACTTTTTCAGAACTCAGCCAAAAAGCAAAGAGAAACAAAGACCCTGATAGGCGCCATAATGCAGATGATGATGAGATGAGATTTTCTGGCCTCAACTCAAAGGCAGAGATCCCCTCAAAGACTTTTGGTATCCTTCAGAGGATGTCCTCACATGATGAATTAACTGCAACACTGAATGGGAAAGCAATGCTTGATATTGGTATGTACATTATCTGTTTTAGATAGGTTGTTTTAAAATAAGTATATACATACTAGAAGACACATATTGCAGATATAGCATAGAGCACCAGACACATATACATATTAGGAGTCTCTGTGGTGAAATGGTCAAGTCGTTTGACTCGGGCTCCGAAGATCATGGGTTTGATTCTGGGCCGCGTCCTTCACCTCATGAGTGAATTTTTTCTGAGACAACCTACGACAAGGTTGTGTCCTGTCCCCTCTGTTGTTCATAACATATATAGACAACATATGTAAAGAAACCAGCCAAACAGAGACCGCAAGAACACCACATGACGAGAACACAGAAGAAGAACCATCTGCAAATCTAACCATTAGAGAACTCCTGTTTGCAGACAACCAAGCACTAATAGCAAAATCAGAAACTGAATTACAAGACCACATGAATAGTCTAAACGAAATGTGTAGGGAACATAATATGAAAATTAGCACAAGTAAAACAGAGGTAATGACTGTAACTAAAGAAGAAAAAGCAACAATGATTCACCTCAACGAACATACCCTTGAAACAAGTAAAGAATTTCAAGTACCTAGGAAGTATAATAACATCAAATGGCAAATCAGAAGACGAGATTGAAAATAGATGCAATAAGGCAAACCAACTCGTTGGACAAATGGCACCAATACTAAAGGACAAACATGTATCAATAACTACTAAGAAAGCACTTTACCAACTCTATGTTACCAATGCCAAACCTGGACAATTGCAGAAAAAGAGAAAAGAAAAATCACAACAGAAATGAGATTCCTGAGAAGAATACACAATGTATCAAGAAGAGATAAGATCATAAATGAAGAAATCAGGACTAAAGTGGGGGTTATAGGTGCACTAGATTTTATTAGAAGGCAGCAAGTCAAATGGTTTGGCCATGTAAGTAGGTTACCAACTAACAGTATACCACAACAAGCAATGATGTACAGACCAGAGGGAGGAAGAGGCCAACCACGTAAACGATGTACGCAGGGAGTATCAGAGTCCATGGGAATATTGATACATGAAGCCCATAAGCGGGCACTCTCCCGCTGTTTATACTTCACCTCGACACCGCAAGGTACAAGAGGAACATGATGAGATGAGATGAGACTCCTGTGGGTCATCGCGGGAGCTACAGAGTTTGTGCTTTGTGCGATGCTTTCTGCACTGCGGAAAGAGACTGAGCCATAGGGTATAAAATCCCGGTGCAATGAAGTCGACCCTGTCGACATTTAAGCGACTTGTAAGCGACTTTTAAGACACATATTTCAGAAAAGCTTCTGGTAGTGACATTAGTGAGACAACATTGCCATTATAATCTTTTCATTTTCTTTCGGATTGAATTGATAGACATGTGTGAGTGTGTGCATATTGTGCAGATAGCTTCATCAGATCTGGAAACATCAAAATGCAAATGCCAACTTGTATGGTTTCTTGAGAAGTCACCATCAGAGACATATAATGAAACCATATCAAATAGACCACAATGATTTAGTGGCATACATATTTTCATGAAAGTTATGTTACTATTGTTGATAATTTTTGTAGCAGCACACCGCCTGCTTAAAAAACAATAAAAACACAGATTTTTTCTGCTGAAAAAATACCCTGCAATGCACATTATGACTACTCAGGAACATCCTCCATATTCTGCGTCTGGCACCACCTGGTTTTTTGTTTGTTTTCTTGTTTCCTCCTCTCAAACTGTCATTGACAGGCAGCGATACTAAGATCCTGGATACTTGATCACCAATGTGACAATGAGAGAAGCTGCAAAAGATGGGTTCTGGAAATATTTTTAACAGCTTATAAACATTGGTAAAAAAGCAAGTGGTTGCTGCAGCACACAAATCTGGAGAAAATGCAATGTGATGTTTATTGTGTTTATATCAACAATATCCTGTTCAACCCTTCAGAGTTATAATTATTAGTGTTTGTTGTTATTTTGTATAATGAATCTTTATTATGCAGTGTAAATGATTATGTTGTTAGTGATTTTCCACACAGTCTGCATTAGGAAGCTATTGAAGATTAAATGGCAAGACAAGATCCCAGACACTGAAGTTCTATAAATAGCGTCCATGCCCAGTATCCACACTCTGTTTAGTTTTAGTTTAGTCATTGGATCAACATCACAGCCCACTGTTTAACCCATAAGTCCCCGGGGAGGTTAACCCGGTCAACAAATGCCCGCAGAAGTCGGATGTGTCTGCCTACCGGCGCAAGAACACAGCTCTGCTGCAAACAGGCACAATGCAATCACGTCCGAAAAAAAACTCTGGATGAACGCAGAAGAAGAAGAAGAAGATAACCCATAAGTGCTCCGTTTTCCTCCTAACTCAAACCTGAGTCTGGAGAAACTCAACTCAATGCATGAACTCCGTTGCATCGGTGAGGATCCTGAAATCACACTCTACTAATGAAAAATCAGATTCGCTGGGCTGGTCACATAACTCGTATGCCAGATCACAGGCTCCCTAAACAAATGTTTTACGTCGAGCTGCATTGTAGTAAACGCTCCCAAGGTGGCCAGAGGAAACACTTTAAAGACACTCTAAATATCTCACTTAAAGCTTTTGGAATTCATCTTGACACCTGGGAGACTGCTACTAAAGACTGTAATTCATGGCGTACATCATTACATAAGGGTGCAGTCACTTGTGAAGCAACCATGACTGCAAGAGCTGTGAAGAAAAGGCTGGACAGAAAAACCACTGCAGGAGATCCTCCTCCTGGAACGTCAAGCATTCTTTACCCACATTGTCAAAGAAGAACATTTCGAGCCAAAATAGGCCTTATCAGCCATCTTAGAACTCACGGCTCCATACTTTCAACCCCACTGGATGAAATGAATGGTCATCATCATTCTTGATGGACAAATAACAGTGATATGTATACAATAAGTTCTTCAGTATCTGTTTGTAGCTACCTTATATTAATGTTATTATGTTCAATCATAATACAACAATTAATATTCTTTCTGTTGGTTATGCTTTTCTTTTACTAATAATCAGTCATCCAGTTATAACTTAATTTATTTAAATCCACAAGCACTATTTTAAGAGAATACATTACATTAAAATTCTTCCTTTTCTGTTTATAATTATTATTTAATTATCAAAAAAAAAATTACAGTTGCTTTGCTTAAGTTCTGATCTAGAGAATTCAGAAGGATTGAGTCTTTCTAGTGGCCTGTGATTTTCTGCAATGTTCTTGCTAAATGACAGTGAATGTTAAATATTGCCATTTTATATATATGGACACTATGTATATGTGTGTGCATGTATATGTGTGTATGTATATGTATATGTATATATATATATATATATATATATATATATATATATATATATATATATATATATATATATATATATATATATATATACTTACTTATACAGGAGATGCAGATGAAGGCTATGGTGAGTTAGATGATGCTGCTGTAAGGTACAAAGGCAGGAACATTCCATCACCTTCATTCAGACTTTTACAAACATGGGCTGAACTTGATCCAGATCCAGCTAGTAAGTTCTGGTTAATTCTTTTTACTTATCTAAGTGAAGCCTGCGTTTTAGTTGCAGTTCCCATCAATCTTATTAACGCATAGTCAGATAACATATTGATTTTTTCATGCTAGCTTTATTTTTATAACAACTACATGCTTCAAGCACAGGCAAAGGTCAAGGCCTGCAAGTGAGTCACCAGTGATGAATGAAATCCACTCCACAGTAAGCTGAATAATCTCAAAGGAAGCTGAGGGACGCAGAGGTGTTTTCAAGGCACCAGGGCCAGGTTTTGTACTGGCCAAGACCTACTAACACGTCCTAGTCATGCATCCTGGGCAACAGGTCCCTTCGGGGTCCTGACTAACATAGTAGGATCGCTGATTCTTCCGAAGTCAGAGAGTATCTGCCTGCATGGCGAGGAACCACCAGTCTGCACACCAATAAGCCAGACATGGGACAACGGATACTCACACAAACTTCAGTCCGGTATGACATCACACTGATGTTGGACAACAGGATGTCTTCATCCGACATACAGGACTTCGTGCTGGAGTTCACAGCCAGCGAACGCAAGCAAGCAAGCAAAGGAAGCTGAATAAAATTAGGCAGGTCATGGATGGCAGGAAGAAGGTACCAAATAATGTTCGTGTAAGTGCCACAGTTAACCTAATGCATAAGGACAGGAATGGACTGACAGCAGCAGACATAAATGCACCTTCAATCAAGTCATCATCACATTGGGCAGAGAGTGTAATGAGTTGTACAATGGGTTGGCAGAACTGGGTATCTAACAACCGATAGATTTAGACACCAAAAGAGATGTTAACGTTATTTGCATATCCTTTACAGGCTGTTGCAGTCAACCCCAGCATGTTTTGGCTGTTTGTGATTTCTTGGCACGTTTATGTTCAGTAGTTTTCCATTGTTCTCTGAACGACCGAAACTCATACCATTTTATAAAATCCAATTCAAGGTGGTCTGCTGCCAAATCTCCTGCAGATGTCTTTTGAATATGATATGCGAGATTACGAGCTGCGACTGTAACCTCTTTGCCACAGAGCCGGCTTAAGAAAGAGATGACACAATATTATACACTAATGATTGTATGTGTCATGGAGAGATTTCTTGTTGGGGATTCTCAGCTAGAGTCAGAGGGAATATACATTTCTGAGCAGAAAGAATAGATCATATATGAGATCTGTGGAGAGCCATGAACGCCTACGCCACCTGACATGGCACTTGATGATGATGATATATATATATATGATTACTTTTGTAATCTTATTTCTTGAATGTATATATGTGTATGCTAGGATCATGCACATTTCAACATTGCAAACATTACTTTAAATATAATAATGCCCAATCAAAGAAAGTAATGGAAATAAATTCACAATAGGGACATACAGAGACTCATGTTGCTACATAAACAACTATCCATTGTTAAAATTATTACAGACAAAATGACAACATATATCTGATGATGAGAAACATACAAAAATACAAAAATAACCAAATGTGTATGACCAATTTAAAATAAGAAATACAGCAGTGAATAAAAGGAGTAGAACTCAGTCTGAGAAAATTTAGCAAATTCTCATAAAAAGAATATTGTTGTAGCAGACTGTTCATGCAGGGAAAATCCTTGAAGCTTACGATAATGACACAGAAGACAAATAATGATTTGGTACTTGGAATTTATGTTGGGCTAGTCTTATAGTGGAAACCTCAACAGTGCAGTTGCTAGTAAACTTGCATGCCAGCTCAAGGGTCATGGATTAGAATTTGCAACAAGGCAGATTTTGGTAATTAACCTGGGTTTCCAGGTTGTCCCAGCCTAAAATAGGTACCAAGAAATGTCTCGGGATGTAAAGGCAGTTGGCGTGACCTTAACCAAATCACCACTAGAGGGCCAGTTGGTCTATAAAATATGATGCTACTGTCATATAACTAATATGCTTCAAGGTGTGTAAACAAGTGCCCTTACTTTACATTTATTAATCTTAAACAAGTGCCCTTACTTTACTTTTATTAATCTGATTGAAATATGAATTTTATGTTCTATTTTATTTCTATTAAATTTCATAATTTTTATTATACAAATGAACTGAAACACACATACTTTCATAAGCACCATCTGCAAAATAAATTATAGAGTAACATGTGTGAGTAATAAATTCAGGACTGCATACATTTGCCTTCTAAATAGCTATGTCATCACAATACAAGATAGAGGAAAGCACTAATGATGATTATCCAGACACAGTGAACAATGATGAAGTGGCAGACAAGCGTTATAAAGGAGGCAATATACCATCCAAGGTTTTTAAGGTCTTGCAAAAATCCTTAGGAGATGACCCACAGGAGATTTCATCACAGCAATATAGTAAGGGAGATAATGTTAATAATTAATATACTAGCTATCACATTAATGATTTATTTATTTATGTTTTATTATTTTTATTTTATATATTTTTTATTATATTTTATATATAATTTATTTATATATATTTCAGCTTGAAGGATTTATTTAGTTATTTTACTTTGTTGTGTGAATTCTGCAGTATGTTCCTGACGAGATGCAGCGAAATAGGATAGGAAACAAATCGTGCAATCTACTGTTTGTGTCTTCGTTATTCAAATTAATGATTTACTTTGCTAAAATACTCAACATTAAGCGCTATTAGGAGAAGATCACATTAAAGCCATTGAAGAAGTTAAATCATTTGGTTAAACCTAGTGGTATTTTGATCACCAGTTGTTTATTATTTTTGTGCCTTACTATCATCACCCAGTGCTTTCCCGGCTGATGTTGGAGATCATGCCTCTCCACAAATTATGATCTCTAACATCATGGATTAATTTGTGTGTTGACTCCCTTCCGTGCCATGGTACAAGACTGTCAAGAATCTTCTCACGCTGTCTTCCTCTATTTCTCTTTCCGCAAATCTTTGTGATTGTCACAACAAGTTCCAGTTTTTGTCTTCTCATAGCGTGGCCAAAAAAAGATGACTGCCTCTTTCTGATGTGTGTGATAAGTTGTCTTTGCCACTCAGCTTCCCTTTAAACGTCCTAATGTATTTTTTGGCTGTCCAATTAATGTTCAGCATTATTCTATCTATAAAACACATCTCCAAGGCTTCCTGGGATTATTTTCGCTTGTTTACTATTTATCCAGCTTTCGCAGGTGTATGTTAAAACAGTTTCTATGTAACATGCAAGAACAGATATATCTAACTTTCAAGGACAGTGACTTATTAAAACTGTTGTCATAACTTGTGTGTAGCTAATTAAGAAAGCTATGTGCATGTCTCGTCCATGTACTCATACAATTTGATATCTATCAAAATTAAAAGAAAATACTGGATGTGCTTAACACATTTTCAATGAAATGCCTTCTAACATCATCATCATCATGTGCCATGCTGATAAGCGTGGACAGTTTTGGTTCATTATTTCGCACAATAACCAGATAAGTGTGAACGGTTTAGGTTCGTTATTTCACACAATCACCAGTCTTGGATCACGACTGTGTTCCTGTCCCAGTTATGCCATGTAATCAAGCCATCCAGGCTTTTATCTCTCTGCCTTCCCCTTTCTCTTTTCTCATCAACTTTGGCAGTTGTTGTTAAGTTTTATAGTTGATTCCTTATCATGTGCCCTAGCAATTTTGAAGATCTATGTATAATTTCTTGAATCAATTTTGTTTTCATTGATTTCTTTATCTTTTCATTCATATTTCTGCCCATCCATGGCATTCTTTGCAATTACGTCAAAAATCACATTTTCATTCCGATTAGATATTCCCTCATTTTGTCTGTGTATTGTAACTTAATTCTTTTTCTCATTGCAATTGACAGCTTTTTATTTTATCAGTATGTTTTCCCTCCATCAAAAGGTTTCTTTTGCCTTAACAATTCTTGTTCTAATATCTGAAAGACACCTTTATGTTATATTTGTTCCTAGATAGTTGTTTTGTTTCAATTGTTTAAGAATGTTCCAAGGCAACCATAATTTCATTTTTCTTACAAATTAAATCTAACCCTAGTTGCATAAGTGTACAATAACCACATCTACAAAATACTGCAGATCCTGTTAGTTGTCTGCAATTGGTACTGTATCATGTGCATATGTTACATTATTGTTCTATGTCCTCTGAAGATATTTCCTCTCATACGTATGACTTTCTATATGTATATGTACAAATCATGCTAGCCTATGCAGTCACACTGAGGAACATTTAATGCAGTTACTTTCAGGAGAGTGTCCACTCTTATCTTCAGCTTCTAAGAATATTACTTAAATATAAAATATATCTTACAAATTAAGGAAATCATAACTCATGGCAGTCTCCATTGGTTTTGTTTCTGAATTTGAGAGCTTCTGGCTTCAACCACCAAGAGGATGTAGGTTATTTAGATACAAACATTTAGGAATAAAATAACGATTCTACAGATAATAAGAAATATTAAAATTGCATATGATCTGGCCACATGTTGAGACAATTTATCAGAATAATCTTTCTAACATCATCATCAAGTGTCATATACTGATAAGCAGGGGCATTCATGGAGCACTATATGAACAAAACTATTAATTGTTCTTGAGAGCTCTGTGACCGATTTATTATGTATGTAAAGACAATGTTAACTGCACAGATCTGCATAACCTTTGATTGTGACTACAAATATCAACATAGTCCTTACATTGTGACAAAAAGTTCAACACTGTCCGAAATTTGTGACACTGTAGATCACCATAGTCCTTAAATTGTGACTGTTTAGATACTCATAGTCCTTACATTGTCTGTATAGGTCATCATAGTCCTTACATTGTGACTAAACAGGTCAGCATAGTCCTTACAACATAACTTTATAGATCAGCATTGTCCTTACATTATGATTACACAGACCAGCATAGTCTTTACATTGTGATTACACAGACCAGCATAGTCCTTATATCATAACTGTATAGATCAACATATTCCTTTCATTTTGATTACACAGATCAGCATATTCCTTTCATTGTGATTACATAGATCATCATAGTCCTTACATTGTGACTGATCTGTGTAATCTGACTGTATAGATCAGCATGATATTTATAATTTGACTGCACAGACTATCTACAGTACAGATGTAAGGGAAACTAGAGTGCTATCATGATCAAAAATGTCTTTGTTTTGGCTACCTCAAAGAAACGAACAGTGTATTGAAGAAATATATGTACTCAAGGAAGATGGTCAAGTCAATGACTGTTTCTATGCCTTGAGGTATATTTGGTCTGTGTGCTAGCCCCATATTTTATAGACCAATCAACACTAGAGGGGTGATGTGATCAATGTCATTCTGACCGCCTTTAGCTTTCAAAACATTTCCTGGGACACATTTTAGACTTAGTCAGCCTGAGAGCCCATGTCAATGTAGTGTCCTGTGCACATGGGAACTCGAGCATGACCATTGGGCTGGCAGATAAGCATGATGACTACTGTGATACTCTGCTTCTTGAGGAAGACACATGTAAATCCATAATCATTTTAATACCCTAGGCAAATAGGGCACATTTCTTACAACATATGTAACCGTTATTTCCCTGAGCCAGTGGAGACTTATATTGCAAACACTTGTCTCATATTGTTGTTATGCTTCTCTTCTCTCCACTACTTTGATTTCCATGTTTACAACATGTAAAATGTTGATGACTTTCATCTGTTAATATAGTTTAATTGGTTTATATCTCAAACTGGTATCTATTTAACTCAGTTTGTGGAGACAGGCATGTTTTGACAATGTAACGCTGTTGGTATTTTAAAAAAATGGTTAATTGTATGCAATCCATGTTAAAGCTAGTTGTGTGTCCTTTACCGGGTGTTGCAAACAACCTCGGCATTCAATAACTGTTTGTGATTTACTAGATAATTTTACATTCAGTAGTTTGTGATTTACTGGATAATTTTACATTCAGTAGTTTATGATTTACTAGATAATTTTACATTCAGTAGTTTGCAATTCCTTTCTGAACGGCAGATGCTGATACCATCAAAATTAATGCAAACTGACCTGGTTCTGCTCCCAAATGACTTGTGGCTGAATTTGAACACTCAAAATCAGCCATGTTGGGGAATTGTGAAACTGAATTCACTAACCCCAAAGTCACAGATGCTGATGAGGAGCATGAATGAAACTAGATAGTGGGAAGCAAAAGAGTGTAGAGAAAAGGAGTTGGTCTGTCAAAAGGTGCTTCATAATATATCTAATATCTGCTAAATTTCGCATCCCTTTCATACTCTTCCATAAACTTTACTATGCTTATGCATAGTTTATATGAATGTGGCCTGATGTTTACTCAGTTTGTCAGCACATCTCAATAAATTATTGTTTTAAAGTTATAAAGATGTATACAACATCTGTCTGTTTTACAGCAATGAGGGCAGACTACAAAATCATGTTAATAATCTGAGTTCAACATGCAGCAGATACAACATGAGTATAAATACAGCCCTAACCAATGTAATGCAAGTTAGCAGATCGCCTGGTCCACTAAGTATACAGATAAATAGCACAACTCTGAAACAAGTTAAATAATTCAAATATCTTGGAAGTATGATCACAGAAGATAGCAGATTGGACAGAGAAATCAAAATCAGATGTCAAAAAGCTAGTGCACTTACATATCAACTATCACCCTTACTGAAACCTCCAAATATACCCTTATCCGGAAAACTACAGATAATAAACAGCATATTCACACCAACCACGTGCTCCCAATCTCAAACTTCGACTTTATCCAAATCACACTTTCACAAAATCAACACCTGTAAGATGAGATGCCTGAGGAGAGCTGCCAACTTAACAATCCGAGACCGAATAAGAAATGCTGTTATCAGACAGACAGTGGGATCAACACCTTGTGCCACATTTATTGAAAGACAAATATCAAGTGGTTTGGCCATGTCGTTAGAAGGCTACACCATCAACTACCTATCTGGCCTTACATCAAAAATCATCTGTGAGGAAACCAAGAGGACATCCAAGAAGAAAATACATTGACGACATCAAAGACATTGTACAATCACACAAAATTACACTATCCAGTGCCACTCATCGGTCACTGGAGCGCAAAATATTCCTGCCCACGATGCTTGACTGCAAAAGTGGAAGATGATGACGATGATAATACAACATAAAAGTATGTACTAATAAAAATACAATGATTCTATGGCCTAACATACATTGATAAGATTGCTGGAATTTAAAAGAAATTAAGGCAGAGAAAATATAGTCAGTGACTCGATGCATTGATTATGTCCTTTTTTAAGAGAACTCATACAATTACAACAGCTGCAATGTCGTGGAACTTGAAAGGATGAAAGAAAAGCGGCCAACAAAAGACAATCTGATGGAGAAATTATGATAGATTCAGTGGTTTTGAGTTACATTATAACGAATGCCTAACAAGAATAAAGACACAAAGCACAGAGGATACCATATAAAATAAATAAAAGTTTCCTACATTTTACTGTATCAGTGATTCAATATATTTTATTTTCCCTGCAGACACAGCACCAGGAACTGTACCTTTGCTGCCAACAGATGTGGCTCCTATTTCTGAATTCTAGGCGATTGTTTAAATCCATCAGAATTTCAAATATTTAACTGACTCAGTATCAGGCTATGCATCAGACTTTGAATAATTACCCTATTTATGATGACAAAACTGTAACATTTTGAAAATGAATCTATAAAAGAAACATTGATTGGTTGCTACAGAAATAACTTAAGACTTTTGATTAACAAAATAAAACATGACACTATTTTGATTATTTGGAGAAATGTGATAAATTGATATTGCTCTGCTTAGTAAAGAATTTACTTCAGATTTCTGTTAAATGAATAGATATAAATGTTCATATAATATAATTAATTATCTGGTATTGTTATCAATGATACATGTTCTTTCAATTTAAAATTATTATTTGTGAAGCTTTTGTAGTAAACATTATCATTAAATGTTAGCAAGACTTAAATGTGGTTAGTTTATTTAATAGCAAACATTCCTCTATGCTTTACACATAGCAAGGTGGAAATATCAAACAGGTCAATAATGTTTAATATATTCTGATATCTGATGGAAGATGTGATACATAGATAAAGAAAACAATCAACATATCCACAGATTCTTTCACAAGAATGAGTAGTATCATGACAAACAGAACGATGACAAATACAAACACCCACTTATGGAAAAGATATGTGTGGCCTTATTCTTCTGTTTGGATGGGAATACAGAACAAGTGAGTAATGACATGGGGCAGACAATTGAAACAGCAGAAATGTGGTTATTGAGAAGAATGTTGAGAATACCATGGACAGAGGTCAAACACATGAGATACTGAGAGGTGCAGATGTTACAAGATCTCTCAACAAAACCATCAAGGAAAGACTAATCAAATTATGGAGTATATCAACAGAAGATGTGGAATAGAGAAATTCATCCTACGAGGAAAAACTTTGGGCAAGAGAGGCACAGGGAGACAAAATTGTATGTGGAAAGCTTAAAAAGCTTGACAAGAAGTAATATAAGCAGCACCAACTTCATCACAATATCAGAAGACAGAAGATGGAGTGTCATGATCAATGATGTCTGCCCTAGACGAGGCACTTAAGTAGAAGTAGATGAAGAAGAAGACAGTTTTACTAAATGTATAGTAATTTGATTCAGTACAGCACATTACAATTGTTTAAAGTTCAATGCATTTTTATGCATGTGAATGCTATGCTGGTCATATGATACTTTGATAAGAACATCAAAAATGCAGTATCTTGGAGATATGATCACTGGAGATGTATCTAGCTGGCTGGACTAGATCATCCATCATGTGCCATGCTGATAAACGTGGGCGGTCATGTTCTGCCATCTCACTCGATCACCAGATTCGTGGATCAGCTCTGTGTTAATGTCTCGACCATGCCACATGGCCAAGCCATGCAGATATTTACTTCTCGGCCTTCCCCCTGGTCTCTTCCCTTCAATCTTGCCAGTCGTCACCAAGTTATCCAAGTCATTTCTTCTCATAACATGCCCAAAAAATTTTGACTGTCTACGTCTAATGACTCTAATCAGTTTACAATCTTCATTTGTTTCTTGTAGGACTTGTTCATTGGTTTTTCTGTCTGTCCATTCTGTTTGTCTTTGCATTTTCCTCAAAAACCACATTTCCACAGCCAACAGATGTTTTTCAGCTTGACTGCTCATTGTCCACGCTTCACATCCATACAAAAGTATAGGTTCTATGTAACACTTCAACACTCTTTTTCTCGTTTCAATTGATATCTTTTTATTGGTCAATGTTTTTCATCTTGCAAAAGGCTACCTTCACAATGGCAATTCTTGTTCTAATCTCTTCAAGGCATCTCGCATCAGATGTTATGACTGTTCCGAGATAACTGTATCAATTCACTTGCTTAAGAATATGCCCATTTACCTGGACTAGATATATTCCTTGTATTTTCCTGTAGCGTCAGTTAGTTATTATGTTTGTGTGTGGGTGCATGTGTATGCATGCCTGCATGTATTTACTTATTGTTTACATCCATAACAATTCATGCTTAGACACATATCTGTTTAGCATGATAACACATGGTAATATTAACTTCTGTAATGTTATCCACCTTGTTAATAAAATTAGCAACTGTATATGTATAAAATATTGTTACATACATTATAAATCATTATATTATGATAAGGTAATTATTGCAAATGTAAACAATAATTGCTTCCTTAGAATGGCAAAACAAACCTGGAAACCGTTTAATTATATGAACTAAATAGTACTGTCAGAAATGAGATTGTCTTATTCTAAATTACATGCAGAAACAGAGACAGGTCGAATGGCAAATCTGTTACAGTGAGAGCTGCATAATGTAATTATACCAATAACAATTACCCTGTTTAAGCTACTATTGTTATTTCTTTCATCGTCAACAATTTTGCACAATAAGATAACCAAAATGAAAAAAAAGCTTAAGTGTGCTACTTCCGACAAGAAAACTGGGGATATTAGATCACATTAATGTATTAAAGAAGTTACATCATTTAGTTATACTAGTAATATTTTGATCACCAGATGTTTATTATTTGTGTGCTGTATACCTGCATGAGCAGCTGTTGTCATAACTGTTATGTAGCTTATTATGAAAGCTCTGTGAATGTTTCATTCATGTACTTATATAATTTGATATCTGTCCTATTCTTTCAAATTTAAAAGAAACTAGTGCATGAGCTTAACGTTTCAATAATATATCTTTCTAACATCATCATCAGGTGATAAGCATGGGCAGTCATTGTTTGCTATATAAACAAATACAGGTAGAATGGCAAATCCCATTACAGTGCATGCTGCATAATGTAATTACATTAATGACAATGGTCCTGTATATACGGCTACTATAAACTCTTTCATTCATTGATGTTTTTGCATAAGGAACAATAACCACAATTAAAAAAGCATGAGTATGTTACTTCCAAAGGGGAAACATATCCACATTTAGGCCTACCTCTTAAATAAACTATACTATTTCATATTAAAATAACAAGTCAGATTTCTATTGTATTCTTAGTCTGAACTTAATAGGCATTTTAGTGAAATGTTAAACTTTAAATTAAAATTATGAGACCAGTACAGTTAGACAGATATTGCAAACTGTAATACAACTGTGTCTCGTTCATGGCTGTATGCCACTTCTAATAGGAGGTATTCAATATTTTAGTGAATTACTGACAAGCCAAATCCTTAAGAAATAAAGATATTCACAATTGCCAGTTCATAATTTTCTAATTTTTTCAGTAAAATAATTGCAATATTGGAAATAATATATTAATAGCTGGGTTCTTATTCCTGAAAGAAGCTTAAAACACACACAAACATTATTTGGTTTGTGCAGGATTATGAAAGGAAACTCAAGATGGTATTAGTTTGTAAATATGATGTCACCTGATTCCATTATTTTTGTTTACATGCCAGTGGGATATCACTTTAGCTGTTACAGAAGTTTAATACTATCATAATATGGTCAGTGTTAAGTGCAAAGGTGGGTAGAATAATGTGTCACTTTGCATGCCACAATTTTGAATGTCACTCTGCATGCCACATTTTTAATGTTACTTTGCCACATTGTTGGATGTCACAGGTTTTATTGTTCTTCACAGCACAGTGGTGAAACATGTCTATATTGTATAGTCATGCATGTCAACGTGTTGAATAATGTCTGTTTTGTGTATAGGTTTGTATATCACAGCGATGCATATTGCCACTTGGGTAAAGTGTTGTCTGTCTTATCTTGGAAAACATTGCTGTCTAAAATTATCAGTGTCTGTTGACATAAAATTTAAATACTCTCGTAACAGATTCTATCAGTGATTGTCTCCATGTACATAATTAATAAAAGAGGTAATTATGATTGTTAAATATTTGTTGTTTCAGTTAACAGTTTGAGTATTCTTTCAGCTGTTAATTCTATTGACCTTCTGCCTTGCCACTGCTTGATATAATGTCTGTGATATTCTTACAATTTCGCCATTGTTTCCATATGTTATTGATGTGGATGTTTTTACAAACAAAACTGACGTGTTTCACTAAATCAGAGGTGTAAAACCAATGACAGCAGTGTTGTAGGGATTTGTGTTGTCTCAGAGTTGTTTCAACTTTTATATAGAAAGAACTGTTATGATTTATTATTTTATGTGGGATATATAATAATGAGATCCCACTTCTTTAAAGGTGACTATTCTTCTTTTTATAATTATTATAATATACTCTGACATGCCTCAAGTGTGCTACACAAACATTCCTGTTTTGTTAGCCAAGACTATTTATCTAGGAGCCCACATAGTGGTAGGCAGAGAAAGTAGCACATTTGTATCCTGACTATCCTTAGTGGATATGGCTATCACTCTCCATGAGGTACTTTCCCTCCTTTACTGCGTCACTCACTCACTTTTTCTTTCTCTAAGTGGTTGTATTTAGAAAACAAAACTGCTAGCTGTACGAAAGCCTGTTTTCCATTATGATTTCAACTGCATGAAGTTTGTCACTGTCAGTAGCTTATTGTAGTTTGTGAATTGTTCAAGAGATTATGCATGTTTATATAACATTCACGTTTGTGGAACATTAAAAACAAATTATTACAGTTGAGATTCGATGTACCAGTAAAGTTGCTGCACATGTAGTATGCAGTGACTTTTTGCCAATATTGAGCACCCTGATTTGAAGTATAGTGGTCTGAACACTGTTAAACGTAGCAACACTCAAATATGCTAACAAACAGTTAACAATGTCAGATCTCTGACACTGTTTATATGTCCAAGCATGCCACATTTATAGTGGGCGCTATGTTGTAATTGTTAGGACATTACGCTGCCGATGGCATGAGTATGGTTGAGTCTCATATCAGCGTTTGGCATTCACTACAGCAGGGAAAGTCTGGCCATTCACTCCATGCACTCGAGCCTACAAAGTGGGATGGTTATAATATACCAGGTATCCACAGCATGTTCCTGTTATGGGATTTCTTTTTAAAAAACACATCTATGTCATCTCTTTATATGCAACATTTGGTAAAGTGAATTACAGCTGGTGCTGTTCTTGCTGTGTCATGAAAAAAAAAAAAGAAACTGTCATCTACTGCTCTTGGTACCTTGCGATGTAGGGCAAGTCGGTTTTGAGCCTGAGGAATTAAGGCTGCATGGCTATTGCAGTCGCTGCAAACTGTGCAGGTTAAGGTTTTCTTTTAGCCTCCAGACAGAAAAAAAGACTTCACACCTTACCGAGGCTTCAAACCCAGGTCTCCAAAAGGAGGACCCGATATTCTAGCCACTCGGTCAGCCGCTCCTCTTGCTGTGTAACAACTCAAATATTCAAAACAAATTTCTTGTCTCAAGGCTAACCAATTGATGCTTAGTCTCTCTCGGCAGATGCTACAGGGCTTATACTAACTATAGGCATTCCTTGATAGCTATTTAGGGAACCTAACACTATTTAGGTCTTGAGGTATGGTGTCCGCCTCGAGTGCTGGAGGTCCCGGGTTCAAGCTCAGGTAAGGACCGGGATTTTTTCACGTGGACTTATAGTAATAAAATTTCCCCTGGTCTCTGGGTAGTGAGATCGGACGCCCGTGTGTATTGTTGGGCACGTAAAAAAAATCCCTTGGCAGTTGGAAATCGAAAAAGAGTAGCCTAACGGTGCTGCCCGGGCAAAATTTTGAGTTAAAAATCTACCCAAAGTATTTAAGGATCCTCGCTGGTGCTACGGAGTTCGTGCACTGAGCTGAGTTTCTCCAGACTCAGGTTTGAGTTAGGAGGAGAACGGAGCACTTATGGGTTACACACGTGTGCCGTGATGTTGATTCATCGACTAAACTAAACTAAACTAAACACTATTTAATTTGCACCAATGTGAATATTTGAGCTTTTCTCAGCTATAGTGATAGTGTACTAAAGTTAACATATGTGATGTTTAAGTGAAATGCTTATATCATTTACAAATCATGGCCTAATCAGTCACAAATTTATTAACACTAATCACTACAAATAATGCAACACATAACAAACACAGTATAACCTGAGAATTATGAAACCACTTGTTGCATTGCATTGCATGCTTGCTAAAGATATGTGTCATGGAAACATTATATGCATAACCTACATTGTGCCTCAAATGGGCAGATTTTGCAGCATATATATTCCCAATGAACTGTTGGTGGCCATTGTCAGATATATGAAAATTACCTTGTATACACTGTACAGTATAGTATATGACGTGTTAGCAGAGTGTAGTTTACACTAGTGATGGTAGTGGTGATGGTTTTGGTGTTAACATCATACAATGTATATACTTTTGTTAGCACTATTATTTGTTGTCTTTTATTTACTATAACATCACGAATAAAGTTTTTACTACTAATAGTGACTTTGTGTATTCATTTCTGATTACTTCAAAGTTATCTTTATGAATATAACTAGCTGACCCGGCCCGGCTTCGCCCAGTCCTTGGTGGGGAGCATCTCATTTAATTCATATAAGTAGTCATATAAGTTCCCGTTCCCGTTACCGACTGTCTGTCTGTCTGTCTGTCTGTCTGTCTGTCTGTCTGTCTGTCTGTCTGACCCGGCCCGGCATTGCCCAGCTCCTGGTGTGGAGCATCTCATTTAATTCATATAAGTAGTCATATAAGTTCCCGTTCCCGACTCTCTGTCTACATATATCTTATATATATATAATAGACGGATAGGTAGACAGACAGACAGACAGACATATATGTGTGGTTTCTGAATGATGTTATTTGTCAACGGATCAATGTACAACGTTAAGGAATGCAGAGGATGATCCAGACTTCAGTCCTTCACATGCTACCCTCATTCACGCTTTTAGCCTACAAATCAAACCTACACAATTGGGTGGACTGTTAGGCCACGGAGTGTGAACTCGCCTGTGTCCGTAGTGTCGATGTGTGTAGGTGTAAGCAACATGTCCCCAACGCCCTCGCATGCTCTAATGTCAAATCATTTGAGTATTACCTGTTAGAAAGTATCAGAAATGCTCTGAGTTCACCGAAGGCTGGAGCTCGAATGCCCACAAACTACCGTTAGGTAGTTATGCCACGTACTGTATGACGTGGCATTTGTTTATTCTCGGTGCTCCATTGTGCAGCGAAAAGGTGGGGAGAATCTCATTTAATTCATATTTTCTTGGCCCCTATAAAAGGCCAGATAAAAATTATTACATGTACAAATAAATTTACGGTAGATAACTTCTTCAATTAAGCACCAAAAGATGAGTCATATAAGTTCTCGTTCCCGTTACCGACTATCTGTCTGTCTGTCTGCTTGTCTGACTGTCTGTCTGTCTGTCAAATAGACCCATCCCTCTGTCTCTCCCTCGTCTATCCCTCCCTCCCTCCCTGTCTATCTGTCTGCCTACCCGTCCCTCCGTCTCTCCCTCCGTCTCTCCATCCCTCCCTCCCTCCCTCCCTGTCTGTCTGTCTGTCTGTCTGTTTGTCTATCTATCTATCTCTGTCTGTCTGTCTGTCTGTCTAATAGACCCATCCCTCCGTCTATCCCTCCCTCCCTCCCTGTCTTTTTGTCTATCTATCTATCTATCTATCTATCTATCTATCTATCTATCTATCTATCTATCTATCTATCTATCTATCTATCTATCTATCTATATATCTGTCTGTCTGTCTGTCTGTCTGTCTGTCTGTCTGCCTGACCCGGCCCGGGTTCGCCCAGTCCCTGGTGTGGAGCATCTCATTTAATTCTGAGTAGGTAAGAATCCGCTCTGCCTTCAAAATGTTGACGTGAAGATTTTCTTCCTGCAGCTGCTTCTGTATTTGTTGATCAGTAAGCTCCATTTTTAGCCGCTTGACCACCCATCTGACTGTGTTTGAATCAGTGTTTCTGATTCTGGTGTCTTGGTCCTCCTTCCTCTCACAAGTTTTTGTGTTCGTCTGTGGGTAGTCGTCGCTCTTCTTATTGGTAGTTTCATTGACTGTAGGTTCAGATACTTTATTACAGCTTGCATGCAGACTCTCCAAAGGCAGGTTCGTCTTCTTGATAGTCTGGTCGGTTTTCTCACTATGCATCTTGGAAGCTGCTTGTTTCTTTGTGCTATTACGACGTGCCATTTTCCCCCCGTATCAGACTGCTTGAAATGTGTAAGACGTCTTGGCTTGATAGCGCTGAGAAGTGCTGTCAAGCGAATCGTGTCGATATGATGGCGGAAAACACTAAAGATGCGATGATATTGTTCAACATCTTTTAGATAACTTCTTAAGTATAGAAAGATGAGTTACAATGTTATGCATTATGCATTATTTTTATGTAAACTTTGAAAATGTCTAAAAGATTGTATCATTATTTATTATAACTCATATGCCGGTACATAACTATAGACAAAGAGTTTATAAATCATTGAAAACGATACAACAATATGACTATAAGTTATACAACAATGTTATTAAAAGTTATGCCCCTTGAAATAGCTTTTTCTAGAGTTAAGTCCCTTAGCTAATGTGTAGTCACGTCATTTTCTTCCCTTTCCCTAGCGTTTTGGTTCGGGGATTCTTTCATCATCATCATCATATATTTACGTACGTATTTTGGGAGGGGGAGGAGGGAGGAGGAGGAAGAAGGAAAAAAAACTATGACAGTTGACAGCTCTGGAATGAAAGTAAGGCGTGTAGAAAATTTCATCTCAATCGGATGGGCCGTTAGCGAAAAAATAAAGGACATACATATTTACATACATACATATTTACATACATACACTTTGATTTATATATATATAGATAAACAGTTACTGATGACAACCTGGAATCTTTTACAGGGGTGTATCATCTTACACTAAAGTGTGTTATACTTCAATATTGATCCAAATAAAATGATCCTTGTTCAAGCATCTTAAAAATAGAAGTCTTATAAGTCGAGAGGATGGACTTCATAGCGTCGCACAAAGCACGAACCCCGTTCTATACAGTTATATACAGAATTGCTGTTGTGTAATATACACATCTCTTGTTTGCCCTACACAGTTTACTTGTTAAATTTACATATCTTTTATTTGTCCTACATTATCCTATTGTTGTGTCATCTCCATCTCTTGTTTTTCCAACACAGTTCACTAAAGTTTTACACAAATTTGTTAATGTGCATTATACGCATCTCTTGTTTGCCCTACACAGTTTTGTTGTGTTACATGTGCATTTTTTGGTTGTCCTTCATAGCTCTCTTGTAAAGTTCTTCTTCTTTCATTAGCTTGAACTTTGTTTCTGCAATGATGTCTCTTGTATAAACTTCACTGTCTTCTTTAGTTCCCCCAGTGGTCCATAGTTCATCCTCCACTGTTGTTTTTCTGGGCCTAAAGGTTTGCCTAGATATGTCATATTTTGGTCAGCCTTGGAGCACGTGATCTGCTGTCTGAATCGCTAATCCACATGTGCACATGGCTGATTTAACCCATCTTGATTTTATATCCAGCAAACCAAATGGATCAAATAAGACCACTATCATACAGAATCAGCAAGCAAAAAGAGAAAGGAGGGGCTACTGATACCATTGTAAAACTAACATACACTACAGAAAGGATTGCAGAAAGAAACTTCCACCTCATTCCACAGCCTGTATGGTAAAACCGAAAGCAGCTAGGGCGAAGCACAATGCTCGTTTCAACAAGCAGGCGTATGGGAACACCAACTCAGAGCTCCCAATAATAGAATCTGACAACATGAACAGATCCAAAGTGCAGTGCTTTAATTACACTGAGTTATTTTTCTACGCAATTGTACAAGCCTCATTGGTGACTCCCGAGCAAGTTACCGAGGAAACAGTCGACATTCAGGGATTTTTGGAAAGCTCCGTATCTATGACCCTTCATGTGACCAAGGTCAGCATAACTTTACGATATGTCATGGGAACCAGAGCAGCGGTCATTGAAGACCCACTCTGTCCTGTTATGCTAGGATTTCGCTATGTTGAAAGCATCATCTGTTACTACACGCCAATAAGCTAAGAAATGGATGGTGTAAACTGAATATTTTCATTTTTAAAGCTGATCTTCTATTATATTTGTTTTCGCTTTACATTGCGAGGACTCATTAAAGGAGCACCCAGGCAACCACATGTATAAAAAAAAACATGGAAAGCCAGTACACATGAAATGTCACTGAGGCCTTTAGTAATTTGAAAACTTAAAAGAATATTGAATGGGGAAAAACCGATTTTAGGTTAGTTGCATATCTTTACAGGACGTTGCAGTTAACCCCGCAATTTTGTGGCTTTTTGTGATATCTTTACAATATTACTTTCATTATTGTTATTGCTTTCTGAACGACCGACACTCATACCATCGTATGAAAACCAACGCAAGGCGGTCTGCGCTAAATCGTCCACAGCTTGTTTTGAACGTTGTATGCGGGATTATGAATTGCTTCTGTAACTCCTTCGCCACAGAACCGACTTGAAGTAAGGAGAGAAAATGGTGAATTAATCACACATGTTTGCACAGTGAATCAATATGTAATCAAATTAAGTCTTCTTCAATATAATTGAATGTATAAAGTAGCGTAGGTATCATCAGACCACAATACAGAACATCAAATTGATCAAATGTTTATTAACAAGAAATTTAGAACCTCTGTACATGAAGTACACATTTTAAGAGGCTAATACGTAGTTCAGGTAACCATTTGCTGATAATTTAGTTTGATTAAGTTCACACTATGTTTTGACAATCGGAACGATTTGAGAAAAGAGATAGGGGAAGACAGCGGCAGAAGATTCTTGACAGTCTTGTGTCCTGGCACAGAAGGGGGTCAACACGCGAATGATCCATGACGTTTGAGATCGCAATTTGTGAAAATGCATGACAGCCCACGCCAGCCGGCAAGGCATTGGATGATGATGATGTAGAATATCTCAGAAATGAAAGAGCTAAGGGACAATTTATGGTCACATCCTCATATAAGTACAGTACATGGAACAACAATTGCTAGAAAGAGCTTTAAAGCAACGAAGACATGGTTCATGAGACGTATGTTGCGAATACCACGGATGCCATAATAACTAACAGTGTTTGTTTAGAAAAGGCTAATGATGGTAGAATAACACAACTAAGAAAGAGACTAACAACGTTTTCTAGTCATATAATGAGAAGAGAGACACTGAAAAATAGCACTACTAGAACGATCAGTGGTAGAAGAGACAGAGTCTGACAGAGAGAAAAGAGGTTGGATGGGCCGGGAAGGTGGCATGATCAACGAGCTGATCCAGGGCACAAGAACAAATATCTGTAGACAGAAGTTAACTCCTACGCCAGTTGACAGGCTTCTTGATGCTGATGATGATTGACAGTAATACAATTGTTTCATAGTAAAAATAAATCTGCTTAAAGTTCATAATAAAACCATTGGATTTATACAGCGAAGTCTCTGTGTATACGGTTATATATTCAACGGGTTGTTTTCTCTTCAGAATAGTTGTGGCTTGTAGACAGATTTAAAACGATGCAATAACCTATTGCTTTTTGAGATCTTAAATTTACTTTCAAATAGAACATGTAAGGATTTGTTTTTTTTATACATGCCTGTGTGCAATAAAGTAATTTTATTTAAAAGCCGGAAATAACCTACATGTGAGCTTTAATCTCTAGCCACTAGAAATAGCAATACAATACTTCTTTTTCTCCTCTCCCACCTCCATTTATTGTGTCTCATTCTGCTCCCCTCTTCCTCCTATTAATCCTTCTCTCATCCTCCCCACCTCCTCCTCTACCTTCTGTTTCTGCTTCTTCTTCTTTTCTCCAATTGGAACATAGGCTGTCAACCAACTCATCTTATGCAATTCGCTTCATGTCCTTAAATTATTCATATGCCTCTAATTCTCTTCTCCGTGTGTATTCTATGTTTCCCTCTATTCCTTTTAGAAAGCAATGACACACTACTGAATGAAACCTCAGCCAAGAAATCACAGTCAACAAAACATGCTGGGGTTGACTCCGACGAACTGTAAAAGATATAAATTAACTATAACTATTGCCGTTGTATCTGTGGGTGCCAGAGAAATTACCATTAACGTGGTTTCTATGTGTGTAGCCGGCTTTGAGGCGAAGGCGTTACGGATACAGTTTGTAATCTCACATACCACGTTCGAAACACAGCTGCAGGCGATTTGGTAGCAGACCGTGTTGCGTTACCTTTTATAAGTTGATATGAATGCTGGTCTTTCAGAATGCAATGGTAAATTACTGAACGTAAACTTGCCAAGAAATCACAAACAGCCAAGATTGTTGGGGTTGATTGCGACGTACAGTAAAGGATATGTAACTAACTTTTAAAACTATGTATGTCTCCTTCCAGCCGCAGTGTCTTCATTAACTGGGATTTGTTTAGCTGACTGCCTGAGTTCCACAATGATGATTCTATTGTGCTAACTTGTTCCTTTTGTATCCAGTTAATGAACGTGTGCAGTTTGATAGCAATTATTTTAGTTGTTACCAATGTTACTGATTCATACAGCAGATTTGTCTTAGATTTACTGTCTTTTAACTTCGGTAACTTTTCTAGTGCTATGAAAAATAGCTTCTTGCCTTTCGTTTACTCTTTTAATATCTCTGTTCCCACGTTTTGGCTTTTATTGTTACCTTAATTTGTATATAATTCCACCCTATGAAATGATATTAAACCATGGTGTTTGGATTATAATTTTGTTAATTTATTTGTATCATGCTTGTCTTTCCCTTTTCAATTTAGTACCTAATAATTCTGGCCTCCGATGGTTTCTAGTTAATACATGTTGACATTAAGCATTGTTTCGTGTGATAATAATGTCGTGTTCTATCTTGTATACCTTTGTCGCAGGGAACTACAAAATGCGTCTCTTTGAATGGAATTTGCGATACCCCTGAAGACTGGTGTGGCTATTTCGTATGTGCCACTTATTCCCTGCACCGGGGTTTGAAACCTTGTATCTCAATGTAAGCCGAGTTCTTTAATTAAACTCTCTCAACGTGATGGTTATTTGCTTGAAAAGTTAATGCCGTCGTAGTTCTCTTTGCGGTTTGTGTTGTTTAGCACTAATTGCTGCCCACAGAACAAATAAGTAATTTATTCTTTTCTAGTCGACAGATTCTTCGTATTGATCAAGCAGTCACTGCTCGTAGAAAAACTAAGAAGTATAAACGGACTGACCTTAATTAAAGCAGCAAGATAAGTAGGAACAGCATAGCTACATAGACTATTCAACCATGTTTGGGTATAAAAACAGACACCACGAGACTGGGGAAACGTCATAATTATACCAATTTGGAAAAACAAAGGCAGCAAAAGAAACTTCACACAATACAGAGGCATTTCACTGTTGAGTCATACTGGAAAAATATTTTGCAAAATTCTTGAGAAAAGATTAGGAACTACTATAGAACCCCAGCTAAGCGAAACACAACTTCGATTTAGGAAAAACAAAGGATGCACAGATGCCATTTTTGCTCTTAGACAATTTATATAAAAACCAATCGAATTCAAAGAAACACTCTGCTTAGCCTATGTCGACCAAGAAAAAGCATTTGATAGAGTAGATAGAAACAAGTTGTGGGAAATCCTTAAACAATATGGAGTGAGCACACATCTAAAAAACCTATGTAGAAGCTTATACAACAACAGTTGAATGCATAGTGAGAGCAACTGGAGGACACTCAGAACCCTTCACCATAAGATCTGAAGTACGACAAGGTTGTGTCCTGTCCTCTCTCTTGTTCATAACATATATAGACAACAGGAAAAAAGAAATGCCATTAAATGTTGTAAAATAAAATTATAAGTGAAAATTAAATCCAGTATTTATGAGCTAAACAGATCGGCGGTTGATGTAGCTTGCGCCATCGGTACAATGACATTATCATGACATTTTTATTGACGTGAGTAAATGAATAAATAAATCAATATAAGTTTCCCTATGTGTGGAGCTAATATATTAACCATTATGATATCTAAAGAAGTCTTTTACTTTACGTTATGAAAGCTTCTAGCAGGGATAAAATTGCTGAATGGATAAGCAATGTATAAATTAGACAGATGAGCTAAGTGAAATTTGTTTGCATTAAGATAAGCAATTGTTTCAGTGTCAGTTAAAACATCCTCCAAATGAGTGAACACTTTAGCACCTAAAAAATAGATTTCGATCGATAGTTTTGTCACTTGTCAGTGCAGTAAACAGTAAAGCCGGTGATTCTTTTACACGTCTTCAGACGAGTAGGGCATACGGTACTAGACCCATATTTCTATAGACCAAACTACGTTCGGTGTGTGGCGAGTTAAGAATCACACTGGCCACCTTTATTTCCCAAGACATGTTCTGGTACCCATTTTAGGCTGGGCCGACAGGGAAGTCCATGCCAATGTTAAAATTTCGGCTCAATGCCGATTCGAACCCAGTATTACCAAGTCGGCACGTGAGCGTCTAGCCCCAACGCTAACGCAGCTCTCACTGTTCACTGTGAGTGGACAGATAGGCACCAGAGGCAATGTCTCGCAAAGGACATGCAACATTTTAGATCTTATATGTGTTTTGACAAATGGGTTTCGAAGTGCCTCTGCACATGAGTTTCGGTAATGAAGATAGTTTTAAACCAGTTACAGATATAGTGTAAATTACATGGTTTGGGCAATAGATCATCTATATTAAATGACTGCGCGCCATCTTTCAGAGGGAAAACAAACAAATCTGGCCACTTTACGCAGTGATTAATGGCTGAAGTGTCTTATATTTATCACTGCATGAGTCTTATCCATCACGAAACTCCTTGCGGTAAGTCAAACAAAATGATGCAGTGATAGCTGCCGTTTCACCAATAGATTTGTAGTAACAATATGGCACATGTGTGTTATAAGGGAAATCTTGGACAAAGTGGAAGATTTGTGTGGAGATGTTCTGCGTGCAATAATTGTTTGGTTGAGTAAAGGGAAATAACTTCAGAAATTGTATAATTTTTGAAAATAATTCCAGATAATTTGAAAGACTATGAAACTCTGAATCAAGTAAACCATCATGATCTTCTGGGATAACGTATTTCATGACTAATTTTTTAAAAATTTGCTCAGTGTCTCAACCTGAAACTTTGATTTGAAGATGGGTCTCTGCCACAGCTAATAATACTAGTCAATGGCTTAGCTGTCAGTTGGCAGTTTTACATACAGTTACGTAGAGCGAACAACTGTTTGGTGAATAGAGTATACTGAAAATAGATGTTTATGATCAAGTAGGACGAACAGACACTAGATTAACAATGGCAGATGCGTAAAGAGTCAATGCAACATACATCGACAGAAGTAATACCAGAAGAAAATAAAACACTACGAAGAAGAAATGAATGATAGAGAAAATTATACAACCGATGCACATGATATGAAAAGTTCACACAATTGAGCAAGGTTGCCAGATCACTGTGATCAAATAAAGCCAAGTCATGAAATAAAAAAGCCAAAACAAAGCCGAAAATTACCCAATAAAAATATCTATTAAAAATATGTTTACATCACATGAAAACCTCTTCTTCAAATAAGTATTCTTCTTCATTGTTGAGAAATTCAGTACAGGATTCCTTAGAATATAAAATTTTAGCATTGAAATCATTCAACATTTTGGATGAAGGAACAAAGCCAGATTTATCAGATCTGGCGTTTAAAAAGTCAATCTGGGAACCCTGCAATTGAGGTGAATATAAAAGAATGCACAGTGAACTAGTACGAAAATTTAAGGTACTGAAAGAAGTCTGGCTAAATTGTCACTGCAAACAGCTTACTGAGGAATGATGAGGAATGAGAACACAAGATCTGTATGTACATAAATTTGCAGGACCTATCTGACATTAGATAGCTTACAGCAACTAGTTGTTTGAAAACAAGAGGAAAGGAACATATTAATGGACATAGAGAATGCAAATGAAAGATGAATAGAAGTTTTAAGTTAATTTTCGGGTGATGATGTCAGATCAGAAACAAATATTTATGTATTTGGGTACTTTATATATAGCAGAAGGAAGGTGCATTTAATAAGTTAAATGTAGAATAGCCCAAGAAGCAAAGCATCATTTCACACAATGAAGAATATTGTATCCAATATATTTGTGGCCAACGATGTGTAAAACAGAGTTCTTAAGAGCTAGATTTAGGGAATCCTGATGTGCGGATGTGAATTATTTACAATTAATAAACTAGTGAGTAAGTGTTTGGAAGCTGCAGAGATGTTTAATAGACGAATGATGAGTGCCATGCGATATCCAGGGGTTCAACATAACTTAAACATTTCAACTCCACACTGAAGAACGTTGTCCGTTATAACGCCGTTTATTATCATAGCGCAGGCCTACTGTAAACATCTTCTTCTTCAGCGTTCCGAGCCATTGAGGTTCTTTGCTGCAAATACAATCCGTCTCCATTCGTCTCTCTGGTGGACCTTCTCTTGCCAGTCGTTGATTCCAAGTGCTTGTAGGTCTGTACATGTATTATCTCTCCACCGCCTTCTTGGTCTACCTCGGGGTCTACGGTCATTTATTTCCTGAGTGTAAGCGAGTTTTGTTTCCCTATTATCTTCCATTCTTTCTATATGCCCCAGCCATTGTAGTCTATTAGCCTTCATGATACCAGTGATTAGCGGGGACTTAAACAGATCATAAATGTCTTTGTTACTTCTTCTTTTCCACTCTCCACTTTGTGTATCCCTAATGGGTCCAAAGATGCGTCTTAAAATTTTGTTCTCAAAGGTTTGTAACAAGGCTTCGTCTCCTTTCGTTGTACTCCAGGTTTCAGAGCCATACAGCACAACTGGTCTGATCAGTGTTTTGTATATTGTGATTTTGGTGTTACGAGATAGCGCCTTTGATTTTAGTAGATGTTGTAGTGCATAGTATATCTTATTTCCAGAGTTGATTCTAGTTTTTATTTCTTCCCTTATGATGTTGGAGCAGTTGAAGATTGTACTCAGGTATTTGTATGTTTCCGTTCTTTTAATGGTCATATTATGTATTTGTATGTGGCCAGAGTTTTTAGCCATTCCGTCTCTTGAAATTACCATATATTCTGTCTTATCTTGGTTGATAACCAGCCCCATCTGTTGGGCTTTTTCCTTTAAGTGAGTCAATATTTCCAATGTCTTTTGTTCACTTTGCCCTATAATATCTATATCATCTGCATAACCAAGCAGCTTGGATGTTCCTCCAATATCACATTCCTCCTTTACCTTCCTTACAACTTTCTCTAGAGCCAGATTGAAAAGGAGCGGCGATAGTGCATCACCCTGTTTCAAGCCAGATGTTATTTGGAAGGGGTTTGATTTCCTGCCTTTGTATGTTACTATATTATAAGTATCTTCCATGCATAGTCTGATCATGTTGATTAACTTCCTTGGTATTCCAAATTCCTGCATAGCATTCCATAGACTATTCCTATGGACACTATCATAAGCCTTTTTAAAATCCACAAAAATGTTATGGAGATCTCTTTTATATTCCCAATGTTTCTCGGCTATTTGTCGTAAGATAAATATCTGATATATTGTTGATCTGTTTTGTCTAAAACCCGCCTGGTAGTCACCTAATATGTCTTCTGAATATGGTTTTAGTCTATTTAGTAATACTGTAAACATAATGAAAATAATAATAATAATAAATAATTATCTACTGATACTGGTCCTGTTATAGCCAGGGGGCACAGTATCCCTAGTATATAATAATATAATTACTCATATGTTACTGGCCATCGAATATTGACTGTCCTTACCCGTCTTCTTTCCATCTTCTACGTTCTTCCTGCCGTTTCAGACCTACCGTTACTGTGTTCGCCTGTGCCTTTGTTAATACTTCTATGACCTTTGTCCTCCTTGATCATCTCTTCCATTTCCAGTCGTACTTTAATCACTAACATGATATCCCGCCAATGTTAAGCCAGCCGAGACACATAAGTTGCCGCATTTTAGAACTCCCAAGTTTTTGTCTCCATTGTTCACCTTCTTTCATGACGCCTTTGTGTTCCGACGTAATACGCCTCGATACATTAGCGCTTCTGTTCTGGGATTCTTTGGTCCCTTTTGCTTACGTCATTATGCAGCACCTGCTACTTGGCAATTAGAACATTGCGAGTAGATAAAAAGGGTAATGATGATATCTTGAGAGCAGTTAACTCGCAAATAGGACTTGTTTCTCGCAACAGAAGAAGACAGTCCATATTCTTTGGGCATGCCATGAGAAGAGGGAAGCTGGAGTATGTCGTGGCAACAGGAAAGATAGAGGGGAAGAGGGGAGGGATAGGCAGAAAGAAAATGTATTACAGCCTGACATCATGGCATGGATGACTATAGGTAACAGAAATAATTGGCAGCATGTACGAAGGAAAGGCAATAATTAAATCCCAAGTGGTTGTAGAAAACTAACTAAATACAATAACAACTTGAAACCAGTGTATTTTTATACATACATTGCCCCTATATTTCTCAACATAATTTCCACCAACATTGATGAACTTATCCCATCGTTTTATCTCAAACCGGCTGCATAGAACTGCGTGCTCTGTTTTCTAAACCACGTTTTCACTTCAGATTCAACTTCGGCATCATTCGCGAAATGTCTTCCGCCAACGTGGGTTTTCAGTGGACTAAAAAGGTAGAAATTGCTAGGGGCTAAGTCGGGGACTGTAAGGTGGATGTTCCAGAACTTTCCACCTTAGTTTATTAATTTTCTCCTGAGTTAATCGAGTCGTATTTGGTCTGGCATTGTCATAAAGAAGCAACACTTCTCTTGTCAGCAGTCCTGGAAATGTCAATCGATCATGCATTATGCTGAATGCTGAACCATGTGAGCACCCTATTGCAGATGCTACAGAGTCTATCGTTACTCGCCTATCACCTCTAGTCATCTCCTCCACCCGCTGCACAGATGCTTCTGTTGCAATCTCAACAGGACGACCACATCAGATTTCATCAACAATTTTAGTGTCCTTGAGAAAATATTTCTACCCAGCTATGCACCGCTTTACGGGACAAACATTTGTCAGCACGAAACAGGAAGCATTTCCCTATAATTGTCCTTTGCAAGCTGTCCTTTTCCCACAAAGAACGCACACCACGTTGCTCTTTGATTGTACACTCAGTAAGTACAGTCGCCATTTTGTTTATGCATGCGCATGAGACACCTAGCGCCAAATGACGAACGGGAATATAAATTTCGATGTTGCTGTCACCTAATGACACCTGTAGAAAACACCAACTACATTTACCTGCCATCCCACAGACTGTGTGACTTACTTATTGACTCTGCCCTCGTATTGTTTATATTTCTTTATAATATATTGAGGTGCGTCTATAGTTGTTGCGTGTTTATAAAGTATCTTGCTTTGCTTATACTTTACATGTGTTTATACAGTACCTTGGCCTTGAGTATAATTTGCACGTGTTAATACAGTATCTTGGCGTGAGTATAGCTTGCACGTGTTTATATAGTATCTTGGCGGGAGTATAGTTTGGACGTGTTTGTATTTGTATCTTGGCGTGAGTATAATTGGCATGTTTTTATACAGTATCCATTGTGTCCATAATTTTCGTTTTTTTTTTATACAGTATCTCGGTGTGCCTACAGCTTTCAGTGTTTTAAAAAGTATTCCCGTGTGCCCATTGCTTTTGATGTGTATATGGTATAGTATTCCTTCTGATAGTGTCGATGCACTGTAAGGAATCATTTCGAACCACGGGTTCATTCAACAGGCAGAATAGAAGGGGAACCGTCAAAAGTAACGACAGGCACAGGAGGCTTCATTCCGAGGCTACACCTATACACCACTTCTCTAAGAGAAACAGACATCACATGCCAAAGAGAGTCGTATATGAAAGCTCTAGGATCGACAAAACCATTCTGGAGGTCAGCATAGTTGCATGGATAAGAGGCTCCCCCTCCCCCACCCACACCAGGTGTGCTGATGGCGATGTAGCTGTTGAACCCCTTCGCCGGTCAGATGAACTAAAACATTGAATTCTCGTCATTGACTTAGGACGTAAATTACAAGTATCTCAGATGTCGGAGTGGGTTAGCCTGATGGTGAGGACCACTGGTAATAGGGAAAGCTAATCCACACTAAAAAAAAGAAAAATCAGTCCAGTGCACTTCCAGTAGTGGCAACAGCTAGAAGAAGTAGCACGTGTATGGACTATGCTGAAGTTCAAAGCGAGCACACAAAAATAAAGAAACGAACAGAAAACTGTACCTTCAAAAGTGACAGACACTTGACTGTGAAGAGCGATCGACGCCATATCTCATAGATAGACGATTCCCAACCCCAAAAGTGACAAATACTTGACACTAAAGGGCGATCGACGCCATATCTTATAGATAGACGATTCCCAACCTCAAAAGTGACAAATAATTAACACTAAAGAGCGATCGACGCCATATCTCATATACAGACGATTCCCAACCTCAAAAGTGACAAATACTTGACATTGAAGAGCGATCGACGCCATATCTCATAGATAGACGGTTCCCAACCTTGAAAGGAGATGATAGTCGCACCTAAAATGAAACGGATTCTCTAGATCTAGGAGAAACTGATGGCGTACCTCAAGGAGACGAATTCCCTGCCTCTAAGAGAAATCGGTGCCGTACCTGGAAGAGAGACACACTCGACCTGTAAAGAGGAACGGAGGGGTAACTTCAGAAAGAGACGGGGCTAAGTACTTTAATGAGAGAAGATCCCTAATATCTAGGAGGAATGAAAGGATGAGCTCAAAGAATACCGATGTCGTATCTCAAAGTGACACACGAATAAAGCTAGTTAAACTACAGCAAAGCTGTGGAAATATAAATAATATTAAAACATAAAGTATAAAGCAGGTTTATACAACACACACATAGAAAAAAAAAGAACGTTATGATGACAAACCTTCACCAGCAAACTAACACAAGCAAATACAACAAATAAACCACGGTGATGACACCGCAGTGACTACATTAAGACACAATAACAGAATGAGATGTATGGGGAAAAACACACAAAACAAAAATATTAAATGTGAGACGAACGTTCAAGGCATAAGAAAGGGGAAAAAAAATGAAGCCCAGCCTGTAACAGAAGTGGACGGCAATCCTCTACGAGACACATAGGGAGCAACACTAAGAGAGGCAGGCTGTATTTATAAGAAAGACTTTATTTGACTCTTGTTCTGATGTAAAAACTGTCAAATGAGAACAACAAAACATTTTCTGCCATCTGTTGTTTCCCTCACATATAGTATGCCGTTGTTGCGATTTCTAATCGGAGAATATTCTTATCTATAAATCTATAAGAACATATAGTATGTGTACATACCATCTTTTTAGTTCTGATTCTGTCTAACCAAGATAATGTTAACTGTGCGGTTTTTATTTCTTCTCCTGACGATGGCCGCCGTTTGTAAGTGTGAAGTTAATGGCTACAACATAAAGTTAACTGTAATGTTCATTGTGTACACAATATGTACATATTGCTTACCCAGTTGTAGTCGACTACACGAGAAGTGTATGTTTTGCTAAATTGGTATTCGTATTTTTCGTAAATATGAAAATACTGCAAGTTATAGTATAAAGTAATTTATAAGCCGTATAATTTGAAGTAGGTGTCTCGGCGAAGTTGATAGGGAGCTACGCTGATAATGTTACGAGCGCGGTCGGACAAGGGTTGGACACCTAGGTTGGCATCTCGCAAAGTGAGTGAAAGACTAACCACCATTTCATCCTGATCTCAGTACTACAAGATGTGCTGGACCTATCACATCAGGTTACTCATTCGGGACGTGTCTGTTATTGGTGTTGTTGTTGCTGTGAGCATTAAATTATATAGGTTTGTTTCAACCGGCGCATTGTAAACGTCTTCTGTGAGTTTTAGATTAAAGCTGTGTGATTATTTATTTCATTTTTGAATTGTTGCTAATTTTGATTCATATAAAATTCGTTTGCCTCACTGGTAGCAAGCAGAATTGATCATTTATTTACGTCTGTTCATAAATCTTACGTAATCATAAACAAGCACACAAGCACATAATCATCCAAATATCTAATCTTGTCATGGTGAATGTGCGTTTATCATAGAGATTGCTATTTTCTTATAATGACATCATTAAGATATGTATGTGCTTTTATATGTGGTTTCCTTAACCTTTATTATATCTACAAAATCACATTTGTGATATCATAGTGAAGTATGCTGGACATGTCAGCGGAAGTTGTGGAACAGACAAATTAGCTATATGAAAAGACGGGATGGTGGGGTTGGGGAGAGAGCTGGGTATCGAATGCATAGAAAGACAGAAAAAAAGGTATGTGCATAAAGTTGAACCGCTTGGGCAACATATATCAATAAAATAAGCATCAACAACTTCATCAGGCGACAAAGAAGATTGATAAGTCATGATCGCCAGTGCCTGCTCCAGATCAGACACTAGATGGGGATGGTGTCTTCGTGATAACACGCGTTTAATGACATAACAGGGGAAAAGGACAGCATAAGAGAGGAAGCATGTCAAGCTGTACCTTCGAACGAGTTGCAGTCCCTAAATAATAAATTAAGGAAGTAAAGCAACACATATTCAATATGTCTGGATGAGGTTATGCTGATAGGGATGTTGAGAAAGTATTCAAAACAGGGTTTAACAGGCAAGAGAGACAAGACTTCATGGCACCAGGTTTGATCACATACGACTCGGTCTCCTTCAGAAGGGCGGCTGCCGAAAGCGTAGCACAAAGCACAAACTCCTAGGATCAAGATCTGGAGAGCTCGTGCATACTTAAAAATAAGTGCAGATGAGCAGCACCCTCTGCATGACGCTATATTCAGGGCTAAAGAGAGGCAAATCATGGATGGGTCTGGCGGAAGATGTCGTCAGACAGGTCTGCAGTCTTACCAGTATCAACCCCGGCAAGGAATGGGTGCCGGTGCCTCCAGCTTTTAAGTGCACTTTCTCCTGCATTATCACACTCGACAGACGGTGCAGAGAGCAGAACCCTGTCGCTGTTAATGCAGAGGTTAACGCGCTCATCTATGATCACTCAGATAGCCCCGAAGTGCTCATCTATACAGATGGATCTGTTGTAAAGCAGCAGAGAAGTGCGTGGGCATTTACAACCCGTTCAGCGGGCCGAACCGTTCAAGAATCCAGTGGTGCCCACTCTATGACCACGAGCAGCATGACGATGGAGGTGATGGCAGTTACACAGGCTTTCATATGGCTGGAATCACAGCATTATACCAACGTGTGTGTACTAAGTGACTCAATGAGCATGATTCAGAAGGTCGAAGCTGGATCTGTACGTAGACAGTGGACTGAGTCGCTGCTGAAGTCTGTTGTCCGTAAAGTCACCTTCATCTTCGTCCCGGGACATGCGGGAGTCGAGGGAAATGAACGAGCTGATAAACTGGCTGGCTCTGCACCCGCTGAAGATGGCCAGCCCATGGATCGTGCCGATGTTATTAACGTCCTCAAAGATATGGCGAGAACAGAGGACTTTGACGTCAGTGAATCCACATACATCGCTGTCCAGGATGAAAGACTTGGGAGTAAGAATCGGCACGGCCAGACGCGAGAGGTACATCAGGATAACGAGGTGTCTCGTCAACCAATACAGAACTGACACTATTAGCCACCGGACGCTGATGCATATGCTGGGGGGAGAATCTGAGCACCTATGGACCTGTCCGGAGTGCAATGAAGATACCCCAACTGATAACTGATAACTGATAACAGGCGAGTAACGGCAGACTCTGAAGCATCTGCAATAAGATGCTCACATGGGTCAGCATACAGCAAAATGCATGATCGATTGAAATTTAAGAAAGTGTGCTCAAGGTGGGTACCCAGACAACTGAAGGAGGAACACAAAATGAACCGATTTTGGCCTGTCCTTGCATCATCTCTGTCGATACGAAGATGAAGATGAAGACATGCTGAACAGGATTGTTACTGGGGACAAATCATGGGTGCACCACTATCATACCGAATCAAAGCGTGCTTCAATGCAATGGAAACATCCTTCTTCGCCGTGTCCAAAACTTCAAGGTTACGCCATCAGCAGGGAAGGTTATGCTGACAGTGTTTTGGGATTGTCAAGGAGTGCTTTCAATCAATTTCAATAAGAAAGGTGACAGTGTGAATTCTGAATAGTACTGTGTTCTATCGATGCTTCAAAATGCAATTCAAAGAAAACTTCCAGGACTGCTGACTAGAGGAGCGTTGCTTCTTCATGACAATGCCAGACCACATACGACTGAATTAACTCAGAAGAAAATTAACCAACTAAGATGGGCAGTTCTGGAACATTCACCTTACAGCCCCGACTTAGCCCCTAGCGATTTCCAACTTTTTTCATCCACTGAAAACCCACCTTGGCGGGAGACATTTCGCGAATGACGCCGAAGGTGAATGTAAAGTGAAAACATGGTTTAGAAAACATAGCACAGTTCTATGCGGCCGGTTTGGGAGGACTGATAAAACTATGGGATAAGTGCATCAATGATGGTGAAAATTATGTTAAAAAATAAAGGGACAATGTATGTATAAAAAAATAAACTGGTTTCAAGTTGTTATCATATTTAGTTATGTTTCTACAGCCATTTGTGACTTCCTTTATCATGAATACCTATACACATATATATATATATATCGGGATGACTTCAGATCTGGGACTGGGACACTTTCAGTCTGCGACCCCACTAGTCCTCGGACACCTATCTCTCTCACAACCAACCAAGGGATGTTACCCTTTCAAGCCACGTCCTGAACAAATGATGCAACTCCGGTATCTACAAACTCAATAACAAAAGTGTATTGTACAAAGCAAAGTGAAGATAATGTGGATGTAGTGCAGATATGTCTGGTGTGCTAATTGCTACAAGACAGTTAGTTGAGGCAGCCACATGAAGATAGTCATCACTGTACAGTCAGAGTTCCACACAAGACGGTAATGTCACTTATCTTCTTGGTGTAGGTCCTCAGTCTTTGACCAGATAGCACCTCCTCCGAGTTGTTAGCCCGTTAGGATAATGACATTGGGAATCTGAGCATATGTCCAAATGAAACTCTGAATTTCCATTCACATCCCATTCACATCCCATCAGGTAGGCGCCTCTATAAAAGGTATAATTAAATCCGAATGTTCATTGCTCTACCAACAGTGGCACAAACTCCGTAGCTCCAGCGACGACCGCAAGGAGTCTCCGAGAAAATTACATTCGTGAGCCGTACGACGTAGGCAGGATTCGAACCCATGAACTTAAGAACGCGAGGCAGGCGGAATATCCCCTTCGTTGTGGAAACAAAATTGGAGAAAGTGTTGTTGTTAAGAAGGCAAACGGACTAGTTTCTACAACATCGTTTTCTGCAAGATCTGTGAAGACTGGGGAATGAAAGAAACATTAATAAGTGTGGTAGAATCACACAAAGCATTCATTTTGAATGAATTATGCACCATGGGTTGGTCAGAAGAAGTCGCTGTAGGCATTCAGACAAGCATCCAATTGCTTATTTTAGGCGGCAAATGCCGTCCGCAAAAAAGGATTGTGGTTTCTCACTGAACCAAGTGTTTACCTCGTTCATTACGTCTGCATCTGTGTGAAAATTGTTGCCCCTTGAGAGCTTTTTTTAGAGGTCCGAACAAATGAAAATCACATGGTGACAAATCAGGACTATAGGCCGGATGTTGCAGAATTTCCCACTTCTTCCTTGCTAATGCTTCCTGCACAATCCTTGCGACATGCGGACGAGCATTATCGTGCAACAAAATCACACCGCGAGAAAGCATGTCAGGTAGTTTATTCTTGATGGCTTTATTGCAGCTTGTCTAGTGTTTGCAAGTAGTGGGTAGAGTTGATGTTGACACCAGATTCTTTAAAGTCGGCCAACAATAGTCCTTCATGATCAAAAAATGCGCTCAGCATAACCTTATCAGCGGAAAACTGTAACTTGAAATTTTTGGCTTTTGGTGATCCAGCATGCTTCCATTGCATGCTCTCTCTTTTGTTGATCAAAGTGGTGACACCATGATTCATCGCCTGCCACTATGCGGAAGAGAAATGCATTAACCTCCACTCTGTAACGCAGCAAGTGGTTCTAACACCATCCCATGCGTTCCTCTTTTTGGTGGTTGGTCAACATCCGTGGTACCCATTGTGAACACACCTTCCGATATCAGTTTCTTACGAACGACCTTTTGAATTATCCCAATTGACACACCAAATTCTTTCGCTAGTGAACGTATGCTTCGATAACGGTTCATCTGTACTGCTGTATCAGTTTTGCGATGGATTTTTTTTCTGTTGCAACAATATGCGCTTGACCCGGCCGTCGAAGATCTGTCGTGAACTGACGTCCTTTCCGAAACATTCGTGTCCAGTCTGTAACTGTTGTCTTCGACACATATTTGTTACCGTACACTGCCTGCAATCTTCGATGAATGTCCACTGGTCGACATCCTTCAAATGAAATAAACTGAATCACCGCTCTTTGAGCTTCTTTGGAAGGATTTTGGATCAACCCAGCCAATTTCTCACCAGTCAGAAACAGAATCTATGCATCATGGGACGATAAGCACGTGCTCTTTTATTCATTGGTCAGTACTTATCACACGACTATGACATGATCATGTTCAACGTACGCAATTACGCGCAGTTACAATACAACTAAATGAGGGAATCCCCCCGCCTTCCGCCCCCGGGATTTAAGATCATTTCAAGATCGCATTCATACAAGAACCAGTTACTTGACATAATTTTTCCCTCTAAATTTTACGGTTCTGTACATCTCGCTCTAATGAAGTTCGTTTTATAGCGTAAATAGACCTGCAAATCACGTTTTATGTAGATGTCTAGACTTGTTCTAGTATGTGTTATTAAATTTAGCTTCCATTTTTATGTACACTGTGTAAGGATGGAGGGATATATAGGGAGGAAATTCGAAAAGGGGGGGGGGGGTGACGTTCTGAACATATGGTAAAGGGGGGTATGGGCCAAAAAAGGTTGAGAACCACTGGTTTAGACACTTCATATTCTGTTCCACCCATGTGTATTGTTATCGGGATATATAGTGTTTATAATTATTTCAGGTTGGGAATGTGTGATTTCTTTTTTCATATATTTCGAGTTATTATCATAACGTAATTCTTCCACTTTATTCAAGCATCTATGTGAAGATATACTGTTCAATTTCTGTTGTGCAATTTATATATTCCTGCTATTTCTGCATTATCTTCCCAACTGATCACATTTCAGTGGTGTCTGCCAAAGACTTGAGACAGCAGCATGACTGCCCGGCCTACGAGTGTGACGCGTCCGCTGGCACTGGATGTCGGAAGGGCTACACTTGCCTGCCTATTAACTGTGGCGATGTTTGTGGTCAGTTCATTAAGGAATGTACTACTTTGTGCTAAAGAAAGATAATATGCTAGAAATATTCCTGAAACGACATTCGGTAGCGGATCGTGTTGCGTTGGTTACTTACGGGGGTAAGTGAGCCGGTCGCTCAGAAAGCATTGGCAAACTACTGAGCGTAATCTTGCCAAGAACATCAACAGCAGCTGAAAAATGCTGGTGTTGACTGCAACGTCCTGTAAGGGATATGCAACTTAAAAAAAAATAGTAATATAGCCTGTAATACTGTATCATTTAAAACAAAGTCATACCTTCCTCCTTTTACTGGCTGTGTGAATGTAATAAATGTTTATGTTTAAACCATCCACCCATCCATCCATCATGTGCCATGCCAATAAGCGTGGGCGGTCATGTTTTGCCATCTCACTCGATCACCAGAGTCGTGGATCAGCTCCGTGTTCCTGTCTCGACCATGCCATGTGGCCAAGCCATCCAGGTATTCACTTCTAGGTCTTCCCCTTGGTCTCCTCCCTTCGATCTTTTCATTTGTCACCAAGTTCTCCAAGTCATTTCTTCTCATAACATGTCCACAAAATATGTCTAAACAAGTGTCTTCAATTACTTTAAGCTTTTCTATGATTACTTTTATAGTTAGTTACTTTTCAGTTAGTTAGTTAGTTAGTTAGTTAGTTAATTAGTTAGTTAGTTAGTTAGTTAGTTAGTTAGTTAGTTAGTTAAGAAGTTAGTTAGTTAGTTAGTTAGTTAGTTAAGAAGTTAGTTAGTTAGTTAGTTAGTTAGTTAGTTAGTTAGTTAGTTAAGAAGTTAGTTAGTTAGTTAGTTAGTTAAGAAGTTAGTTAGTTAGTTAGTTAGTTAGTTAGTTAAGAAGTTAGTTAGTTAGTTAGTTAGTTAGTTAGTTAGTTAGTTTGCTAGTTAGTTAAATATTTACTTTTGAGTTAGCTAATTAGGCAGTTAGTTTTGGGCTAGCTGGTTAGTTAGCTAGGCTAAATTGTTAGTTAGTTAGTTACATGTTGGTTAGTAGTTATATGTAAGAAAAAACCAGATAGAAGAAACCCAGTCCAAGCTGGCCAACTTGAAGCGCACACATAGTTCTGCCTAGTAAGTCACCCAAGAATTGAGCTTGTATGGCTACTTGAAGTTCACTAAATTCTGCACAGAAACAGTGTACAAGGTGAAAATCGCAGAGAATGCTCGCCTCAACAAATCACTGAGCACTGAAAAGGTAACAACGTCAGTACTAGACAACCCAGAGAAGTATGTGAGGAACTTATCGTCGTACGTACTCAACAACACTGAAACTTGCATACGGATTAAAATTATGCATAAAGCCTAAACACATCAACCGTGTTGAGTCGCAAGCACAGTTTGAAATGTTGTTTGATCAAGTCTCCAAGTTATCACCTACCTCTGCTGAGTCGGTCGGGTGGCTGAAGGCCAAACTGGTAGATTTAGAACACCAGTATCACACAACACCCTCTAAACAGACATGTCCACTGACCAACGAACACCTTACTGCCTTAAAAGCGTTAAAAGCTAACAAAACCCTCGTCATACTGAAACCTGATAAAGGGAGCGGTACAGTACTGATGGACATGTCAGACTACCAGAGAAAAATGTATGTAATATTGTCAGATGAATCCAAATTCAGGATAGATCAAAAAGTAAACAAGTCGGAGGACCTGGATGCTATAATGAGGAAAGAGATCCAGTCACTTGTGAATGCGGGACTCATCAGTGAGGCCACTGCAAAAACGCTCACACCACGTGCTCGCACATTCCTCAGATGTACGGTCTATCCAAACTTCACAAGCCCGGCATCCCGCTAAGACCTATCCTGTCCATGGTTAACTGCACAACACCGAATGGCGAGATGGCTAGCCGAAATGTTAAAGCCGGTACGACAGTCCTTCGATCCAAAAATACTCAAAGATACATTCCAACTGGTGGAATTATTGGATACTATGGACATAAATAACAAACACATGGCATCCATGGATATAGCCTCCCTATTCACTAACGTTCCATTAGAGGAGACAGTGAAAATAATAAGGGAACGCATTGAAGACAACCAACTAAAATTAGGCATACCAACACCTATTCTGGAGAGGCTACTACTACTATGTACCGCCAACATACAATTCAATTTTCTAACTAAGTCATACCGCCAAATTGACGGAGTGGCCATGGGGAGTCCTCTTGGTCCTATTCTAGAGGACATCTTCATGGCACATTTAGAAGAAAAGAGATCCTCAGACATCAACAACTTGGCCTTTTACCGTCGTTATGTGGACGATATACTAATTATCACCATAGACGAGCTACAAGCAACATCGTTTCAGGCTACTATGAACAAGACGCATAAAAACATCTCTCTATCTATGGAACACGAACACAACGAAGCGTTACCGTTCCTAGATATTCTAATGAGACGTAGAGCAGACGGCACAATTCAAAGATCGGTGTATCGCAAAGGAACATGGACTGGTGTCAAGGAAAATAAACTTGTTAGTTGCGATCAATGATAAACAAGACCCGACATTAGTCTGCAAAAACAACCGACCCTTTGATGTTGTACAGACTGAGAAAAATACGTCGTTAAAACTGTCTACACACGATCGGCATTTCTAACTGAGAAACAGAATACGTCGCGTCAAAATGTCTACACACAGTCGGCGAATCTTTATGATGTGGGTTGTTCGAGAAACGAATAACAACGCCAAACGTCTGCCAAGGCGGTAGTAGCCTTTTAAGTGCTATACGGAAAGTCTGGCCAGACGCGGAATGGATTCTGTGATGTGGGGAATTCTCGGGTTTACAGACAGACTGAACTATTATGGTACGGGACAAATAATTTCCCCAAATGAAAGCAAATTTGACGGCGGACTGACTCCAGTTAGTCTAGAACAGGAGGAGGAAACCAGATTCTGGACGGATCGGCGTCTAGACTTTTTGGTGACGTCACTCCAGCCCTATATAAAAAGCGTTGCGGTAAACAAGTGGAGTTAGTCGATCAAGATTTCTGAAGTTTGAAAAGATCGGTGCAGTTTTCCGAGTTGTGTTCAATGAAAGAAACTAGGGTGTCAAATTGTTGATATTTATCGGCGGACATAGATCCAGTCTGTGATTGCCTAGTTTCAATTAGCAACCGGAATAGGCATATGGTAGGCTATTAATCATATCTAACTTAGAGTATGATTAGGAATAGAGTACAGTACTGTGCGGTGATATAATGTATTATAGGTGTGGTGATATAATGTATTATGATTTGTGATAGAATGTTCTATAAGTGCGGTGCTAGAAAGTATCATAGGAGCGTCGGCACTAGTATCCTATTGTGTGGCTTCAACTAGCCTGTGTGATATATCATTTTACTCAGGGAGTTGAGGACAATGTAGTGGGATAATAATTAGAGAGATTGAGGATGGTTGGGAGGGTGGAGAGGAATGTGAAATGGTAGGATCCTTCAGTAGGGCATCTGCTGGGTTTCTACCCTTTCCTTTATTCTTTCCTGGTGTTGCCATGTCTCAAATCATGTGATGAGTTATTTGGCTGTATGACAGAGATCGGATCTCTGTTATAGATCTGAGTGCTGCTATTGGCCTACACTCACCTAATTCCGGCCAGGATTGAGTTGCCCTCACCATAGTATTCTCTATTCTACAGTTTCCATTTACAGGTCCACGTAGATGTGCTATGATATTCAACAGTGAAGCTAGAACACATCTTAGAAGATGATTGATCAGAATTTGAAGACATAAGTTGCTGAGAGGCCGCTACATTGGGCTAATACCCAAGTTGGTTGCGGGAACCTGGCTTCTGCTGAGCAGGACATGCTGATGAGATTTATGTTTAGCAAGTGATAGTTGTATCACTGAACAGTCAGAACATTGTATATATACACTACTGATACCAGGAACATTCATACAAATTTATAGAAATACCTAGAACATTCAGATTGTGGTGTTAATATGGGGAATCTTTAAAACCAGTGACACTAGATTCATTAAGATTTCCCCAGTAACAGTGATAATAGTATTAGAATTCTCTGATTAACAATCAGTTAAATAACAGAGGAAATTCATAGTGTAAATCAGATTGAAGACTCTCATTAGACAGTGTTTGTTATGGATGTCCAAGCATCCTAGTGGTTCAAGAGACTACGGAGGAAGTCTTCACGTGACCGGAGAAGCATCAGCTCGGTGAGGTTGTTTGTCTGGAATACCTGGTGCTGGTGTGTTCTCAGTACAGTGATGAGAATGACTATACTCCTGAACACTTATCTGAGTCTATATACTATATAGAATATACATCACACACTCTACACTTTATACACACACACACACACACACACACACACACACACTTCTCCTACATATACTCTTTGCTTTAATAAATTTCTTGTTTTTATTTGTTGAAGCTAGAGTTGTCAAGTATGTTATGTTGGGGAAGAATGAGAGGGGGCATGATCCAGGGGTGAGTAAGAGTCTTCAGATTGAGGGAGTGTTGTGGACGGAGTCTGCTGGATATGTCCAGGATAGAGATATTGAATTAAAACAAATGTAGGTGTTGATTCCCCTCACTCCAGGGACGACACTAAAGTGGTAAAGAAGAACAAATAACTACTACGACATTCATTCTTTACACACGACAACTGGCCAATACCTAAATTTTCAGAGCTACACACCTGTCCAGTACAAACGGGGCTTAGTACGGACCTTGTTTGACCGTGCTAGAAAGATATGCACCCAGGACAAACTGACAGAGGAATTTGAAACTCTGAAGAAGGTCTTAAACCTGAATGGGTACTCCACAGGATTCATAAAGCGCCACTGCCAACAGCCCAAACCCAAAGCAGACGTAACTACAGTCCCTAAACTCAAGGTATTCATCCAGCTAACCTTTCGAGGGGATGACGTAATTCAACGTGTACAAGACTGGCTTACTACAGCAGTAGGCCGAACATTCTGTGCGGCAGCTCCAGTCATTAGATACAAAACCGTACCGATTCCTACACCATCAATCAAAGAGCCTGTTCCTCTGTACGCCACAAACAATTGTATTTACCAATTCACATGTAGATGCCAGGCCGTTTACATTGGTAGAACAGAGAGACAGCTTAACAAACGGGTGTCAGAACACATACCTCAATGGGTCAGCAAGATACAACACACAAGAGATGCTAGCCTCGTGGGGCCGACACACCGGAAGCTCCCGGCGTCTTCAATTGGTAGGCACATTGTCGAAAGTGCCCATGTGGTGGACAGAGACTCTGCATTTCGCGTGTTGTTTAACACACAAAATACTCGCTTGTTAAAATTTGCAGAAGCAATTATGATCAATCAACGCAAGCCAGAATTGTGCAAACAGAAAGACATGTTAGTCAGCTTAAAATTGCCGTGGTAGATAAGTGACATTACTGTGCGAATATGTGTATATTTCAACTTGAAGGATTTATCTAGTTAATTCACGTAAGTTGTGTGATTTCTGCAGTATGTACCTGACGAGATGCAGCGAAATATGCCAGTCAATAAATCGTGCAATCTATTGTTTGTGTCTTCGTTATTTAAATTCACTACGGGAAAACATTGTTTTGAGTTACTCATATGTTAATTACTTAGTTATATGTTAGTTAGTTAGTTATATGGTAGTTAGTTATATGTTAGTTAGTTAGTTAGTTAGTTATATGTTAGTTAATTAGTTATATGTTAGTCAGGTATTTAGTTACATGTTAGTTAGTTAGTTAGTTATATGTTAGTTAATTATATGTTAGTTAGTTAGCTAGTTATATGTTAGTTAGTTATACGTTAGTTAATTAGTTATATGTTAGTCAGTTATTTAGTTACATGTTAGTTAGTTAGTTAATTATATGTTAGTTAGTTAGTTATATGATAGTCAGTTATTTAATTACACGTTAGTTAGTTAGTTAGTTATATGTTAGTTAATTATATGTTAGTTAGTTAGCTAGTTAGCTAGTTAGTTAGTTAGTTAGTTAGTTACTTAGTTATATGGTAGTTAGTTATATGTTAGTTAATTATATGTTAGTTAGTTAGCTAGTTAGTTAGTTAGCTAGTTAGTTAGTTAGTTAGTTAGTTAGTTAATTAGTTAGTTAATTAGTTATATGGTAGTTAGTTATATGTTAGTTAGTTAGTTAATTATATGTTAGTTAATTATCTATATGGTAGTCAGTTATTTAGTTACATGTTAGTTAGTTAGTTAGTTATATGTTAGTTAATTATATGTTAGTTAGTTAGCTAGTTAGCTAGTTAGTTAGTTAGTTAGTTAGTTAGTTTGTTTGTTAGTTTGTTTGTTAGTTTGTTAGTTTGTTTGTTAGTTTGTTTGTTAGTTAGTTAGTTTGTTAGTTAGTTTGTTAGTTAGTTAGTTAGTTAGTTAGTTAGTTAGTTAATTAGTTAGTTAGTTAGTTAGTTAGTTAGTTAGTTAGTTAGTTAGTTAGTTAGTTAGTTAGTTAGTAGACAGATTATCCTCACTGCACATGGAACCACTCATTCTTTAAATCGTTGGATCGCCTCCTTAAGTTCTCCCTCAGCACGAGCGGCTGACGACACCAATTATATGTTGGTTAACTGTTCTTGTTTGGTCCCTACATTGAGGTTATTTTTGTTTCTTTGTTTGATTGTTTGTTTGTTCTTTGTTTTTTTTTTGCGTTTGCTTTCTTTAAACGCAAGCGTAGTCCATACATGTGCTACTGCTTCTAGTGCATTGATTTTTGAGTGTGGATTAGCTTTCCCTATTACAGTGTTCCTCGCCATTAGACAAAACCACTCTGATCTCTGAGGTACTTGTAATTTACGTTCCCAAGTCGAGGCCAAGAAGTCAACATTTCAATCCAATTGTCTGATGTAGGGTTTGAACTCACTACCTCATCTTCAGCATACCGGACGTTTAAGTGCTAGTGTTCTTGTCTATTCAGCCATTCTGACCTCCAAAATTTTCCTGTGGTGCCGGGTCGGGTGTAAGATCACAACACCAACCACGACTGATCTGCTCCCTAACCAGGTGGCTAAGCCGCGTGCCAAGTCCTCAGAAGTTCGTGAGTTCCATTTCGGATTCTGTCATTCTGTGTCATTCTGTTCTGAAGTGCAGTTTTTAAAGAGACTCCTTAGGGTCGTTTCCAGAGCTACGGAGTTCATGCTTGTGCGACGTGGGCGGTTAGCTGCTCTGGGGAGAGAGGCCGTGGTATTTGGTTATGTATGATGCAATGAAGAGACCCTCTCTTTTGAGGACTGTAATAACCAGAACGACAATGCACTTTATTTAAAAGTTAAGTCTACCTTCCAGATAATTCACTAACTAGCAGTTAACAACCAAACAACCAAGCACACATTCAATCAATCACCTGTTGGGTTCTAAACCATATTTCTTAACGCATTAGCATCAATACGTGTACAACCAAACAACCAATCACATAATCAATCAATCAGCTGTTGGGCTCTAAACCATATTTCTTAACGCATTAGCATCAATATGTGTACAACCAAACAACCAATCACACAATCAATCAATCAGCTGTTTGTCACAATAAATCTTGGATGTCGATCGATGACAGAAAGTCGCACCAAACGTCTACAAACAGACGGCATTTCTTTAATGTGTTGTTGATCGAGGAAAGACTATAGCGCCATACGTCTGCAAGACGGCAGCCATCCTTTGAAGTTGGAGACACTCTGTCTGGATGTGGGTCGGCTAGATCTTTTGTTGTGGGGAAATTATTCTCCAGATTACAGACGGCGGGACTTTTTGAAGTACCGGGATGATTCTCCAGATGAAAGAGACAGTCAGTCAGTTGTTGACATTAAGTCGGTAATGGAGAGAGAAAAATAGCTTCTAGACTGTCTGCTGTCTAGACAGTTTTGTGACGTCACTCAGACCCAGTATTAAACCAGTTGAGGTAAACAAATTTGGGGTAGTCGACCAAAAGTTGTGAAGCGCTACGGAAGTGTGCAATATTCCTAGTTGTGTATAGAGAGAGACTATAGTGTCTATTGTTGATGTATATCCGTGAACATCTATCCAGTGTGTGATTTCATAGTCTCCATCTACAACAGGAATAATTATATGGTATTCTATTAAACATATCTAACTTAGATTATTCTTAGGAATAGAATGCAGTACTGTGCGGTGATAGAACGTATTATAAGAGCGTTGGCAACAGTAGCCTATCGCGTTGCTTAAACTAGCTGGTGTGAGATATCATTTAACTCAGTGAGTTAAGGGCAATGTAGTGGGATGATATTTAGGAAGATTGAGGATGGTTTGGGGGGATGAAGGGAATATGAAATGGTAGGATCTTCCAGTAGGGCATCTGCTGGGTTTCTACCCGTTTCCTTTAGTCTTTCCTTGTATTACCATGACTCAGAGCGAAGTGATGAGCTCCTCGGCCTTATAACAGAGTTTGGTTCTCTGTTATTTTTTCTGAGTGCGGCCGGTGGCCTACACTCACCTAATAAGGTCGGAATCGGGTTGCTTTCACCAGGTGTGTTCTTTCTTCAATAGGTTCCACTCAATTGTTCCACGTTATTCTACCAAGAAGCTAGCAACAAAGTCATAGAAAGTCTTGGCTCGAGTATTGAAAGCAGAGTTTACTGAGAGGCTTTTGCACTGGGCCCATAACCCAGATGGTCTGCAGGAACCTGGCCTCTGTTGAGCAGGAAATTATTATTATATAAAGGTGTTTATTAAGTGATAGTTTACATCCCATTAAATTCAGGACATTGAAAATAACACATGTACCAGGAACACTAGTAAATAAAAATACCTGGAACAGTAACCTTGTGTGTTAACATTGGAGAATTCTTACAACAAGTGGAATACTAACATTTAGATTTTCCAAAGTGACAGTAACAATAATTTTAGGATTCTCTGATCACAGAACTTTTATGAACAGAGTAGTTACACTGTGTGTGTTGGATCGATGTTCAATATTGGACTGTTTTCCAATGTTGAGGACCAAGCATCCTGATTGTCCACGAGCTATCTAAGGAAGTCGACACTTGGCCTGAGAGACACATCATCTGGGTGAGGTTTTCTGTCCCTGATATGGTGTTGTGGTGTGGCCAGTACGATGATGAAGCAGACTGTGCTCCTTGGCTGTTCGGTCTGATTCTGCATACACACTAGATTATACGACAGACATTCTACTCATACACTTCGCACATACATGACACTTTTCTCTATTAAACTAAATTGTTGTTTTGTTAGAGCCAGTGTTGTGTAGTGTGTTTTCGGGAAAAGAATGAGAGGGGGCCTGGTACAGTAGTAAGAGAGAGAGAGAGAGAGAGAGAGAGAGAGAGAGAGAGAGAGAGAGAGAGAGAGAGAGAGAGAGAGAGAGAGAGAGAGAGAGGGATCCAGGGACCGACGGGGTTTTGTGGACAGAAATCAAGAAGATCCTCAAGATAGTGATAATGGGTTAAAAGGATGTCGATGTTGATTCCCCTCACCTCAGGGACGACATTATAAATAATATACGACACTGTTGAGTTTTAAACCATATTTCTTAACGTTTTAGCATCAATATGTGTACGTGTATCTGCTAAGTAAAATGATATAATCTGTTTCTTTAGTTCCCCTGAATAGCAACACAAGCGACGGAGATGAAGAGTAATCTAATAACAGAACTAGCTCCCTGGATCTGCAAAGAGCATCACCGAGTGAGCTGTTTAATAGCCAGGTGTGCACATGTTTGATTGGGCATGTATCCGGGGATATCTGTGAACAGTTGCTTAATTGTGCGAATTACAAGAATAATAAAAGTTTGAAAACGTATTTCTGAATGTTGTGAAATTATATTGTGGTATTTGTCATACCTGTCAGACGAAGAAGACGGTGCAGAGATAATAT
>OY992880.1:88485084-88517584 GCA_963921405.1 Cepaea hortensis | reverse complement strand
GTGGAAAAAGGAGCCGTTGTGGCATATTGGTTAGAGTGCTTATCTGTCAAGACAATGGTTCGTATTCAACCCCCAGCCGAAATAGAATTAATTTTTTCTATGCAGTTGTCTCAGCCTCATAAAAATAGGTACATTAGCATTTTCATGAAAAGAAATACCACTGGCCATCCCATTTAAATTATCGTGTTCTAGAACGTTTCAAAACCTAACACTTTACACCCCAAAGGCTGTTATTATAGCCTGTCCAGAAATGAATGCCGTCATTCACGATCAATTGTTTTGAAAACTGTCTGTTGCATCGTTGTGAAATTGTTCCTGCCGTCTTATATTTACCCCCACCCAAAGAATATATCTTTGATAGGTCCAAAAGCAACTTAAATCATCGAAAGCGGCGACATTTCTTTGATTTTTTGGCGAAAACGTAATGAATTTACGCTAACAAACTAGTCTTACAGTAAAGCACGTCATTTCGGGTAACGACACAAGTACAATGCGTAGCCAGATTCGTATGGGAGTAGGTGCAATAAAAAAAAGTAGCTTAAAATTCGACAGGGTCGACTGCATTGCACCGGGTTTTTATCCCATATGACTCAGTTTCTTTCCGCAGCGCGGAAAGCGTCGCACAAAGCATGAAATCCGTAGCTCCAGTGACGACCCTCTGGAGTCTCCGAAAAAATGCACTCGTGCAATGAAGGACGCGGCCCGGAATCGAACATACAACCTTCGGAGCCAGAGTCAGACGGCTTGACCACTTCACCACGGAGACTCCCGAGAGGGGTGCAATGTGTAATATTAGTAAAGACAGAGAATTTACAGAGGCATGGGGTAAATAATGTGTAATTTGACAGGAAAGTAGAAGGAATATATTTCTTACCTTATTTTTCATTTCCTTCTTGTTTTTTCAGCTGCTGGTTAATAATGTGTACATAAGTATTCATGTTACTAGGATGCATTTAGATTTTTATATTGAGTTCGTGAAACCTTCCAAATAGCTGTGCGTTAATGTGCGTATGGAGTGACCAGAAATGATACCGCAATTTAGTCATCACCGTGTTGCTTTTTTCTGCCTGCCCTCTACCCTTCCAAAAAAAGGTGTAATTGTTTTCCCTGAGTGACCCTTCCTCAGCGAGGCGAGTCTCCTGCAGGCCAGCAATATCAATGTTAAGACGCTTGAGTTCAGCATCAATCACAGCCGTTTTTCTCACATCGTCAATATTGGTCAAGTCAGCGGAAAATCCTGGTCACATGGTTCTCACCTTCCAGGTTGCAAGCCGTAGCTTGAGGTTTCTATTTTTCTTTTTATTTGTACCTGGTGCATTGGTTTTACAGCCTGCGATTCAGATTTTGTCCTAGCCCCAAGCACCCATTGAAGCAGGCAGGCTGTGGCGGATTAGCACCTAATTGGCCGGGGGATGCCTAGCTTGAGGCGGGCGGTAGCTGATCAGTGACACCTGTAAGTGTCTCCCACCGTCAGAGGCAACGCGTGGCGCCGCATGTCTACGCCACTTGACAGGAACTTATAACCCGTAACAGTTGCCTCTCGCTTTGATTCCGAGACCAGTTAAGACTAGGGATGGAGTTATTGCCTCTCCATAGCACAAAGCCTGGGCTAAAATATAGAGATCATGTGTTGCCCATGCAGCATGATCCCTCTCTCGGCCTGCCTAGTTCACTCCAGAGGAAAGGTAACACCCCTACATCTGGAACCAGACATGCTGCAGAAGCTGCCGGATCAGCAAAGCAATGCTCTAACTGTCCGCCAGTCCGAGCTTCGATCCTAGACCAGCCGCCAACCAAGGCTTAGGGCCTGGTCTTCCCTGCCATGACATTTTGTCTTTAGGTTGTATTTCCTCGCACCAGGGTAAGGCTTGTACCCTCCCAATTGAGCTCTTCCGCCTGAAGCCGTTGGCACAATGTGGGGTGTCGGGTTTGGTAAGCGCCGTCTACTGTTATACGGTAGCTCAGTCATATCTGACTAAGACCTGACACACATCCGGTGACTGCATTAAGGCGTAATGACAGGAAGAGAAGAATAAAAAAGATGAAAAAATAAAAGCAATGAAGAGAACATGCAAATTTGAAGAGAAAATGTTCCTACTTCCCTCAGGCCGGTCTCCTTGGCCTTGGGGTTGCCTTTCTCCACAATCCCGTATATTCTCGTGAGTAACGTAACCTGCACGAAAATCGCTAGCGGTTCTCGCCGCGTTGGTAACTTACGGGGTATGTGAGCCGGCCGCTCAGAAAGCAATAGCAAACTACTGAGCGTAATCTTGCCTAGTACATGAACAGCAGCTGAAAAATGCTGACGTTGACTGCAACGTCCTGTAAGGGATAAGAACCCCTCCCCCCCGCCCCCCCAAAAAAGAAGAAAAAAAAAACCAGAATTCTGAGCTGTGTATTGCTGCGAATGTCACCGTTATCTTCTTTTATACGCAGCCGAAGGAGTAGGGTGTGGGATGATATCGGGGTGGTGGGTGTAACGTTTCAGTGAGAATCCCAGGTGCATGAGTGGAAGTGGTACATTAAAAGAAGGGCAGGGCGGAGGCAGGAAGGTAGGTCAGGAAACTAGAAGCAATGGAGATGTGATAGTTATTTGAGAATGGAAACTGAGGAGTCCCAGTGGATGTACTTACAAAGCATGAGTGGGTGCCAGTCAATGGGTTGGAGATGTATGTATGTACGCTCACACATATCAGTCTACCCAGACATTAGAACTCTCCTCATAGCAACATAAAGGAGTACGCAATATGAGTTTTGTTAGTATAGCCATCATACTTGGGTGCACACCTCATTGATCTTTAATATTCGTCCACTAGGGCCAGCCCTGCGCCTCAGAACAGGACACAATAAATTACGTAACCACATGTATACAAAATTCAAGATTGGTGAATCAGCCATGTGCACATGTGGATTGGCGTCGAAGCCAGCAGAGCATATACTCCAAGACTGCCCAAAATACAACATATCTAGGCAAACCTTCTGGCCTAGAGAGACAACAGTGGAAGACAAACTTTATGGGCCGCTGAGTGAGTTAAAACAGACAGATAAATTCATACAAGAGACAACATTGCAGTTATAGAAATATTTCAAGCGAACGAAAGAAGAAGAAGGTCAACTTTCCACAGTTTGCTATTATCCCATTTCTTTGATCACCTATGGTAATTCGGAGTTTAGTGTAAAATTCCTTCTTTGATGATTCATCTTTATCATCATTGGCTGTGTCGGAACACCGGATCATATTATGTTTAATTTATTGTTTATGGTTCTAAATATTGTTATTATTATTCTAATATTCAGCGATTCCTACTCTGTTAGTGCATTCTCTGCCTCTTTGATGACACTAGTTGTTACCTCGTCACTATAAGGCACAGTTCCCTCTGTATGGGCTTAGAACAGCGCTGTTTCACCTGTGTTCAGAAGCGTTTTTCTTGCTCCATTTCATCTTGATTCGCACAATACCGAAATGTTAATTTGATAAAATGTCATCTCCCCTACTACATGTGCGGTCTTTCAAACAAGTTTATGACATTCCAGGTTCCAGTTCTAGATACTTTCCTAGTTGAAAGGAGGTAAGTCGGATATCCAGAATAATTAAGTCTTTATCCTCATCGTGTCATACTAGGAGTAGAGTCTCTAGGAGTAGACTTCTTCGTGGTTGGGTTAATGTTGCTTATAAATAATGAAATATATATATATATATATATATATATATATATATATATATATATATATATATATATATATATATATATATACTTATTTTGAAATTTCCAGTAGTTGTGCTCAAACCATCCACGTGTAGTGAGATATAGTTGGGTGTAATCAGGCATAGTGATATATAGTGAGGTATAATAAGATATATTTATGTGCAGCGAGGCATAGTGACATTCAGTGAGCGAGAGTGAGATACAGAAAGGTGCCGTCAGATATAATTGGGTGTTATGAGCATAGGGTGGTGGAGTGATGTATAGTGAGGTACAATAAATTATAGATAGATGTGTCCGTTCCCACTGTGAACGGACATTTGCAGCACGAATTGGCCTTATCAGCCACACTCGCCACCGCCATGGGTTGTAGTTATTATGCCTTTTTAAAGCACAAACTATCGTCTGTCAAGATGGCAAGGTCCCAATGTAATGTAGATGTGACGAGATACAGTGAAAGTAATGAGATATAGTGAGGTATAGTTAGAAACCGAGAATTCAAGTGACGTTTAGTAAGTTGTAGTGATGTACATTGATGATTAGTTAAGTATCGTAAGGCATATACCGACGTACAGCAAAGTATAGTAAGGTATATACTGACGTACAGCAAAGTATAGTAAGGTATACTGAGGTAAAGCGAAGTATAGTGAGGTATAGTAAAGTATTGTAAGGTACGCATAGATGTAGTGAGGTAAAGTGCTGTGTAGTGAGGTATTGTAATGTTGATTAAGGCATATTTAAGTATAGTGACACACTGTGAGGCACACTGGTGTATAGAGAGGTATCAATAGATTTAGTTAGTTAGTTAGTTAGTTAGTTAGTCACGGTTCCAACTTCACAGCAAAGGTTCGTCCCCATTAACTCTGTTCCTGTGCCAGTGAATATCACATAAAACGCTCCCCACTGCCCAATGTGAAAAGTGGAAAAGACAGGAGTCTCGACAAACAACAGCCCGCACAGATACACTGTGCATAATGCCGCCACCAGAATGTCAACACAATAGTCCCCCACGAAACATCCAGTTTATCTCTGATGGGATCGGCAGTCATTTTCCCATCTGGATGTTTCCTAGATGTTCACCCACACAGTCCACGAAAATACAGTTCATCGTCGATGGCAGTGGCAGTCAACCAGAAGCCCAGCAGCCACGCATTTCTGCACAAGGCAAAAACCGGTCAACTCTGGGACATAGCCAGCTGCCATCGCTCCGATTATGCAGTCACGTTCCAAAAAACCTCGGGCAGATTCAAAAGCATTTCACATGAAACTAACAGCTCACAGTGTCGCGCCACGCACTCACTCAGTAGCAAGGCGACGGAACCATAGCCTCCTTAGTCGCCTCTTACGACATGCGTGGTAGGCTACAGTGTTGCTATTTTTTGCTTCCCTTATGGGCCCCGGCAACACACGGGAGATCAATAGGTTTAGTGAAGCATAGTTAGATATTTTTATATTGACACCCTGCCGTCTTGACAGACGACAATTTGTTATATTGTGCTTCAAAAAGGCATAATAAATAAACCCATGGCGATAGCGAATATGACTGATCAGACCAATTCGCGCCGTTAAATGTTCGTCCACAATGGATGCATTTGAACACCATCAGGCACCTTCTTACGTCTTACGCGCTCAGTGTGTGACATATCTGCAATCATTTTCTCCTTTGTCTTTATTCCATTTCTGATCTTTGCTCCTCATGCATCACGTTCGGTGGCGACTTGCTCCCAATGTACATTATCAATGCATGTATCAACAATCTCCCGCTCACACACACCTTTGTATTGTTGTAGAGGCCGACCTCGAGACCTCTTACCCATCTGTAATTCACAAAAACAGATGTTCTTTGGTGAGATATATTGTGATGTATTATGTAATGGTGGTGTCCGTGCAATAGCTAAGCCTGCCAAATTTAATAGACCTGCTGTTAGGACACATTACCACAGTCAACATCTTCCAACATATGAAAGCATCACATTAAGCATAATGTTTATTCTGAAATTATCTTTTATTCATTTCGTGCAAGTAAGAGATTATAGGACAAGAAATATGTACATACGTAAATGATGACTATATGTTGTGATGATTTATGCCATACATATGAGATTGCTAATTTACACTGATATACATGCGAGGAATACATACTATATTTATCTCTGTGAAAAAATATAGCCGTTACTTATAAGCTATAGATGATATCATGGCTGTGCCATATGTGTCTTTTGTCGCTGCATTATGGCTAACATACCTTATTAGGCTCCATACAAAACCAATACACTAATCACACTACATCTACATAAATTAACTACCTTTGAATGATTGATTTTGGTTTACATTTTATCTGTACGATGTGACAAAACTAGTGATAATACTAGTTTTGACGTGTTTGTCTCCGATACATTTGATAAACTGCGTATGATATAATGAAAATACAATTGGCTAGAAAGCACTACAATGTTTCACGAATAATTAACAATTGATAATGAAGTATAACAATCTGCACACAGTGCCAAAACAATGTCTATTAGTTAATTATCTGAAACATTCATTAATAAAACAATTAAGGTTTATATATATATATATATATATATATATATATATATATATATATATATATATATATATATATATATATATTAGCAGACGATCAGTGCCTGTTTTATAGTGACGAGGGCTGACTGCAAAATCATATTAATAATCTGAGTTCAACATGCAGGAGATACATCATGAGTATAAATACAGCCAAAACCGAAGTAATGCGAGTTACCAGATCGCGGGGCCCAATAAGTATACAGATAAATAGCACAACTCTGAAACAAGTTAAAGAATTCAAATATCTTAGAAGTATGATCACAGAGCCGGTCTCTCTGGCTGTGGGGTTACAACACTTTCTCTCTGTAATCCCGTTTATCACGCAGAGTCTCGCAGCGGAGCGAGAACTGAGGTGGTTCGACCCCCGCTCGTGACTTGCGGATACTGAGCCGGCCGCTCAGAAAGCAATGGCAAACTACTGAGCGTAATCTTGCCAAGAGATCAACAGACAGCTGAAAGATGCTGCTGTTGACAGCTAAGTCCTGTAAAAGGATACGCAAAACATTATATATATATGATCACAGAAGATTGAAGATTGGACAGAGAAATCGAAATCTTTTAAGCTAGTGCACTTACATATCAACTATCACCCTTACTGAAACATCCAAGTATAACCCATGTCTGCAAAACGACAGATAATAAACAGCAACCCTATGCTACCAATCTCAAACCTGGACTATATCCAAATCACACCTTCGCAAAATCAACACCTGCGAAATGAGATGCATGAGGAGAGCTGCCAACTTAACAATCCGAGACCGAGTAAGAAATGTTATTATCAGACAGACTTTGGGATCAACCAACACCTTGTGCTACATTTATTGAAAGACAGAAGATCAAGTGGTTTGGCCATGTCGTTAGAATGCAACACCAGCAACTACCATCACTGGCCTTACATCAAAGATCATCTGCGACGAGACCACGAGGACGTCTGTGACAGGTTGGCCCACCTCTCAGATCGTTTTGTTACTAGATGGAAATAGCCCTCATTAAACCCCTCTATGTATCCTGTATTAATTTTTATTTTTATCTATATTTTCAAATATTAGATAAAATCGTCTTTGGTTAGTGTATTTATATACACAAAACTATAGAGAGAGTTAAATACTATTTCTTCTTATAGTTAGAAGTAGATGTAGGGTAGAGTTCGTTTACAAGCTAAGAAATCAAGTCAGGCTGAATTTTATATTCATGTTTGGCTGTGAATAATAATTTGGCCACAGGAAGGGAACTCTCCTGGATGAGAAGTTAACTTCCGGTAGCACCCTAACGTCTGCCATTTTCTGACAGCCGGCTGGAGGGAGCAGGAGCTACTATCACGTCAATTGGCTAAAATTGAACACCTGTCTGTGTTTAAACATATTTTATTGCTGGCTCTTGTTAAGCCGAACAACAATCTAAAACATAGAAAAGCCAATGATAGTCTCCACTCCCGATAGGCCAGTCAAAATCTAGTTGCAGGGTGAGTTAAGAATAATTTTGTTAAATATTTTTGTGTGTCAATCTGCCGGCAAAATCTAAAGGCCATGCCGATCGATAATAGATACTATTAATTAAAACTAGTGTTAGTTAACTAATAGTAGAATTAGGACCATGTTTATGCCATGTGGCTTGCCGACAAGGGTAAAACGCAAAGCTCGTCACATGTGGCATTAAAAACCTGGATAAATTACATTACGTGATTCTCGAAATTAGGTATCCGCCTGCGGAAGGACACCTGAGTTAGTCAGTAGACGATTAGAGGTAAATTAATTATGTGCTTAACTTCGGAACTAGCGTATTTCTCTAGATAAAATACTTATTAGTTGAAGGAATTAGTTCAGAGAGTGAATAGTTACAATTAATTATTCTTTATTAATCTCTATCTTGCCCATAGTCAGATTACTACCATGTGGTCCAAGATGGCCCACTTAACAAAGTTCAAACCTTGGGGGAATTCTCCAACCCTAATATTGTTCTTGTGTATAGTGAAAATAATCTTAAACCTAGCTAAGAAATCTTCTAGATGATTAATTATGTCGTAATTAATATAAGGAAGACTTGCTAGTAGTACCACTCATAACTCCTTAAGTGAACTTGGGGTGTTTCATTGATTTTAACGGTTCACTCGTGTACATCGTGAAGTTATAGTTGTTGTGTGTGATTTCATTTCATTCTATGGAATTCATCATGTGATGTTAATTCATCGTGTGGAGTGTAGTTTGTGTGTTTCCATACTTGGAAAATGATGTGTGGTGTTTTATCGATTTAATGGTTTGTTAATGTATATGTGACGTCGGAGTTGTGGCGTCTGAGTTTCATTCCATTGAAGTCATCCTATATGTACTGTTAAGTCATTATGTGAATTGTGGTTCATGTTTCCATGATTAATCATGACTTAGAATATATATTTGGAATGTGGTCTTTGAAGTAGAGCATTGTGATTGTACATGTTTGATCTAAATGTCAGCAGAGAGAATAGGATATCATTTGTGTGCTGTTTCCATTAGATCAGTGTGCTGTTGTAGATTTCAGATATGGAATCAAAATGTGTAAATTGAGATAATACATGCTATTGAAATTTATGAGACAAGCATGCCATGCAGGACATGGCCAAAAGAATTTACAATTCTGTCTTGAAGGATTATTCACTCCTTCTCACTGTCATTCACAGAGCCTGCACCCTGATCATCTGTAGCCGTAGTCACGACCGGTGATTGAGCTACGAACCACTCACTTGATGCAGCAGAGAGTGGAGTCCATACCACGATCCAGTAAGCACTGACAGCTTACCATCCAGGAGACTAAGGATATCAGATGAGTGGCTACCCACCCGTTTGCCACTGCACAGCAATCACAAAATGTGTCTGCTATCGGCTAAGAGTCTATGATTATATCCTCTAGCTGAACATTATCTTGTAGAAATTTCAGGGATCTGCGTATCTCTTATGTGTCAGTGAGTTCCCAGTGGGGCTCACGTAGTGTTCTTTAGGATTAAACGTTATGTTATATTTGTACTTTTAACAACTGCGTCTGTCATTATAGAATTAGAATTAGCATCATCAGATTGTGTGACGAGTGAAAGGACTACATCTATACGTATCATTCTGTCTTATCTCCTGTTGTGTGAGAATACATTAGGCAGTGGGGGCTCATTATTCATTAATGAATACGTTAGCAGGAATAACTTGACATACTGTCTTCGTGTGTTAGTACAGTTAGTCGTCATAACTTTCCGCCTGGCACTGTTTAGAAGTAGTGATCCATTCTGGGACTTTGATAATCATTCTTCTAGAACTGCGAGCCATTTGATCGCTTCTTCAGCAGTGGTTAGATTCTCTATTCGTAGAAGTCTATTTAGTATCTACTTTGATCCAATTCCATCCTAGTAGAATACGTTACGCGACACTCATGTTGTTAGAATGCAACATCAGCAACTACCATCACTGGCCTTACATCAAAGATCATCTGCGACGAGACCACGAGGACGTCCAAGAAGAAAATGGATTGACGACATCAAAGACATTGTACAACCACACGGAATGACACTATCCAGTGCTGCCCACCGGGTGATGGAACGCAATACACACACACACACACACACACACACATATATATATATATATATATATATATATATATATATATATATATATATATATATATATATATTTTCACGAGACATTCCGTTGCGTTATGCATGAATTCTACTGATTATATTCTGCCATGCCCTCATCTCAAACGCCTGCGTTATTTCCCTAGGCCTGCCTCTGTCCCGTCTACACCCGATCTGTCCAGTCGTCACGATGTTCTCAACGCCTCACTTCTCAAAGAACACTCAGTATTTACAGTGTCCTTATCCTTATTATAAACCTATAATTTCATATTGTTCACTGAGTTTTGTAATTTAATTTCAGTCTAAAGTAACTAACTGAGATAACCAAGAATAATCAGATATAACTTCATATAGCTCGCGTCATCATGATGTGTTACAATATATAACATATAGACAAAATTGAAATAATGAAGAGAAGTAGCTTGTTCACACGCAACATGCTATTTCTCACAGAACACGATACTCAAACATACACCCATATGAATATTAAGTTTTATTTAAGAAAGGGAAACAACAAGGAAAATATGTATGAAGGTTAAAAAAAATAAGATACAATAAATAGATGTTGAGATGCCCAAATATGGACATCTTGATGATAACAATATTTCACTATTGCTTATAAAGAAACAAATCAAGTGTAACTTTTCTTTAGTTTTCAGTCTAGCAGCAGGAAGACAAGGTTAGCGCACCCTCCCCCACCACCACCCCCCCCCCACACACACACACCCACACACACACACTCACACACACACACACACACACACACACAACACAAATAAACATAATTTAAATATGTTTTATTTTCTTTAAAGGACGTTGCGATCAACAACAACCCCAACTTGATTTACTTTTTTTCCCCGCGTTTCCATCCTGTTTCAGGATATTGCGGTCAACATCAGCATCTTTCAGCTGTATGTTGATTCCTAGGCTAGATTACGCTCATCAGCACGCCACGACTTCTGAGCGACCGGCTCCCTACTCTCATAAGTCACTGGTGCGGCTCGAACTGCTTATAATTCTCGTGCACTCACGTCAACCGTGAGAGTATTCGGGATTACGGAGAAAGCTGCTAACTCCTCGGCCAGGGAGCCGGCCAACTTGATTTACGTTCATTAATTTTCATAACGAGACGTCAACAGTGACATCCGACTGACCGTTGTAGGGAATTAACTCCGTACCCTTCCGGTACGGCAGTTTAAGCCGAAGCTCATGAAGTTCCACGGCCACGCTGACTTCTGATTTTACTTAGATAACACTGGAAACAAACACAAGAACCATAATCAACAATGCATAAAGGGAAACGATCGCAAACTCGAAAACCTTCGCTCCATTATCAGCACTTCTGTGGACTTTTCCAAAGAAATCAGATCTAGACTAAGTGCAGCACTGCGGTGGCTTAGATTGTTTTCAGAGGCTGTCACACAACACCAGCAAACAAAGTACAAGAACCGTTTTTTGAGAATATGAATCTATCACGTGGCAATACGCATTATGGTACATTTCTCAACCACTAAAAGGAAAATAGGAACTTTAGACATTACATTTTACACAACAATTCTTAGATTACTGTGGAGCAAGAAGAAGAAATAATACTGACATGCCACGTGCTCAGAACACCGAGAAACATTAGCTCAATGATGGCATCAGGTATCGTAAAGTGATATCTGATAGTTGTGAAGTCAGATAGTTGTGATATCAGATAGTTGTGATATCAGATAGTTGTGATATCAGATAGCTATGTAAGCTACCCTTGTCCATAGTGCCGTTCCTGATATTGTTGTTGTTGAAAACAGATAGATCTGCCACATCCCTGCACCTCAGCCTTTGTAAGTACTCACTCCTAACGCTGTCAGGGCCTAGTGCAGTTTTTCGATCCGCTAAGTGCAGTCTACATTTCATCACCTGTGAAATATGCATGTTCGAGAAAGTCTGGGCCTTGCATAAGTCTATGATTGTTACTTTATCTTCAACATATTCCGCCAAATCCATCTGAAAATGTGTCTTAGGTAGCTGAGAGAAAAGTTGTGCCTTTGTTCAAATCTGCTTTCTTCCAGTTGTTTCTATGTCCTGGAAGATAAGCTTGCCGCTATTGTTTTCTTCAAACTTTCATAGATTTGTGTAATCACTAGAACAACCTTATAGACTTATCATCTGCCACTTTTTACTTTACAGCATTCCAGTCACCTAACTCTATTCGCGATGGTTGAAATTCTTTCCACTTCTATTAGCCTGACCTGTTTTAGCGGCAATAGAAAATACATTTTGGGTACATTGCAATCGGGCTTTCTGCCACTGTGACACAGCTAGTTGTTTGTCGACCTAGGTTTTCTCCACTTTATTCCCCCCCCCCCCCCACCCCACCATATTGGTTGTTCCGAACGCTTGCGCTTACTTCGTCTAAATAGCTCTGTCTGTGCTGTCGTATTTGACAGAAATCATGTTAGGCATGTGTATTCTTCTACTTGTCAGGTCTAAGTCAGATGTGATTGAGCTACCTTATGACAGTAGACTGTACTACCTGCTTTCTGTTAGCGCCGACTGTTGGGCAGCGCTTATCAAACCCGACACCCCACATTGTGCCAACGGCTTCGGGCGGAGGAACGCAATTGGGAGAATACAATCCTTACTCTACTGCGACATAATGCAACCTAAAGACTAAATGTCGTGACAGAGCGAAATAAGGCCCTAAGCCTTGGTCGGCAACTAGTCTAGGATGAAAGCTCCGACAGGCGGATAGTTAGAGTATTGTTTTGCTGATCCGGTAGCTTCTGCAGCTTGTCTTGTTCCAGGCGTATTGGTGTTACCTTTTCACTTAGGTAAAGTAGGCAGGCTGAGAGAAGGATCATGATGTATGGGCAACACATGGTCTCTAAATTGAGCCCAGGCTTTGTGCTATGAAGAGGTATAACTCTGTCTCACAGTGTATCGTCTTTCAAGACGGCAAGGTGCCAGAATTCTGGTTCTACCTTTTTTAACATTATACTATTAGCGACTCAATGAACATGATCAAGAGGATAGAGGAGGGGTCGATCCGAAGAGAATGGTTGCTGCCTCTGAAGCGGTCTCGGCTGGCAAAGATTAGTTTCATCTTCGTGCCAGGGCATGCGGGAGTACAAGGAAATGAGCGAGCTGACAAGCTCGCAGGTGAGGCTACTGAGGAGGGCGGACGCGCCATGGACCAGGCTGACATTCTGAATGCTCTACGAGAAGTGAGACTCTTGCGAGAACCAAGTGATGACTGTGAATCTACAACAATGGCCAGACTGCGGGAGCAGCAAATTAAAAGAGGGGTGGCCAAACAAGAACACTACGCAGGAAGCCAAAGAAGATTGATAAACCAACACAGAACTGGCGTCGTTAGCCGCTACACGCTGCGGGATTTGCTGAGGAGGGGATCCGAGCACTTATGGACTGAATGGTTCGATGTGCAACGAGGATGATCTGTCGACTAACTAACTAACTAACTAATACTATGGGTGTTGCAGTCACTACCATGATGATACAATACTCTTCTGCATGCCTGAGTCATTGAAGGAGATACTTTCGCCAAACCAGCGATGTTGCCTTAATCCCTTGACGGCTAGATTCCTGATTACACCTTCACTATAAATGAACATGGGGTTGGTGACAACTATCACACCCTTGAAATTATCACCTTGTTCTTGTTTGGTTGCAGAGGTGTTGCCCCACGATTTATCCTTATCTTTAAGGTCACCAAAGAAATAAAGGCGTTGTTTCCGCGATATGATCTCATTATGTGATCATCCACTTGTGTACAACATGCATAAGATATTCACCAGCATACAAAATTGGCAAGCAGACTGGACTTTAACGGCCTGAAGTTGCAGCTCGCTGGACATTAAACAATGTCAAGTTCTGTGCCATCATGCAGACTGGGCAGGTAATTGTTGTTGATTGTTATTATATTATTGTTAATTACTGTTTATCTTTGGACTTAAGTATGAATACATGGATTCTTACGACTGTTCGTGTTACTTTACTTGTTGAAATACAATCGTGAGTGAAGGTGTGTGTATGTTTATGTATCAAGTTGTAATGGAAAATTCATTTATAGTAAATAATTGATAATGCAAATTAACACAGCTAAAAACATAACAAGGCAGTAGCAAAACGGGTTAACATAGTTTACTCAAAGTGACAATAAACCTACCATTATGTTATAAGGATAATGTCAAGTTACTTCCGTCGGAATTCGACATTCATCGGCTCTCATTTTAGCAGGGGCATGAAGGTCGATTCATCCACCCTCGAATCCGATCTAATACATACAGATTACAATATGGTCCGCTTCTACCATGTTTTAATATAAACAAAGTCCCCATTAAAAGCTAGGTTAACAATACCAAAAGGCTAATATCTCTACACTCACGTTTTACAGCTATCCATTCACAAATTTAATTTCAGAATTAACACTGACAGCTGGTGTACATTTCCTTCCTATCGTAAAACTAAGTGCCAGACAACATAGTATGTGTACTTGTGTTTATTTACGTCAGCACATTATGACTCCTCTTCACTTCTCAATTTTTGTAAAAACTGTAGCAAGCTGTTGGTGGAGTCATAGACAATTTATATCAGGTGGTAGATACACCTGTTTGTGAATATGGAAGTGCATGCGAAGGTTTATATACACTTCGTAACATTTGTACATAAATACATACATTAATAATTATCACTAAGCATATGAAGACATAATTGATTACTTTACTGTTGTATTCCTGTGTAATGATTAGGTTGTCGGCACTGGCAAGAAAACACAATCTACTGCGTTACAATTAGGATGTCTTGGATTATGATGTTTTGATGGAGCAAAATAATAAAGGTTGGTGCAGTGGGATTATTTAGCAAAAAGGTTCGACACTTGTGACTAATGTAGCCTTCATAATAATATAGCGAGAGTGGTCTCGAGGTATGGTGTCCGCCTCGAGTGCTGGAGGTCCCGGGTTCAGGCCCCGGTGAAGACCGGGATTTATTTAAAAAATCCACCTGGACTTCCAGTAATAAAATTTCCCCTGGTCTCTGGGTAGTGAGATCGGACGCCCGTGTGTATTGTTGCGCACGTAAAATATCCATTGGCAGTTGGAAATCGGAAAAGAGTAGCCAGCGGCGCTGCCTGGGCAAAATTTCGAGTTAAAAATCTACCCAAAGTATTTCAGGATCCTCGCCGATGCAACGGAGTTCGTGCATTGAGCTGAGTTTCTCCAGACTCAGGTTTGAGTTAGGAGGAAAAACGGAGCACTTATGGGTTAAACCGTGTGCCGTGATGTTGATCCAACTACTAAACTAAACTAAAAAATTTTATATATATATATATATATATATATATTCATCGGTGTAATGTTCACAATTTATAGTTAAACAAAAGGTACTTTGTACATGAATATTTATATGCGTTTATTAATTAGTCTTCATCTTCTTCTCCGTCTCCTCATCTCACTCCTCCTCCTCCTCCTCTTCATTCTTCTTCTTCTTCTTCTTCTTCTTCTTCTTCTTCTTCTTCTTCTTCTTCTTCTTCTTCTTCTTCTTCTTCTTCTTCTTCTTCTTCTTCTTCTTCTTCTTCTTCTTCTTCTTCTTCCTCTTCTTCTTTTTCTTGCGATCGCTCTTTGTTGACTGTACAGTCACGCGAATTTCCCTGCTTAATTAAAAGACCATATGTTAGTTTCTTCTTAGTTCCATGGAGCTTGAACATTACTATAAGTATTAATTCAGTGAGTCTATATATTGTTTTATTTTTTTGGCTAACTTGGCACTTTCTTTGAGTAGTCCATAAATGCGTAACTGTGAAGCAACGAGACATAGATAAGGCATTTTTAATTACCCAGTGATACTTCATAATCTATACGATCACTCGATTGTAAAACTATACAAGTTTAAGATTTATAGAAGCAAACATTACATTCACCAGTGATGTATATCATTATTATAGCGTCATGTAAATAGTTAAACCAGTCTTGCGTATGATTTAAAGTAGGGAAACAAATAATTTAAATAGTGGCATATGGTTTCTGGCATTTCACACAGTCTTGCCAGTGATGTATATAGTTTATAGAGTTACACACATAGTTTAGCCAGAGATCTATATGCTTTATAGGGGTACATGTATAGCTAAACTAGTGATACATAAAGTTTATAAAGTAGTAAATACACTTTCATGTGCTGTTATAGTATAGCTGCTAGTGGGCTTGCTTGCTATTGCAGTGTCCGGGTTAAATATTCGACAGTGCTAAGACATTCTTCCTAACAATACAGCGGCTGTGGGATCGACCTAACCTCATAAAAAAAAGGGTACCTGGCACTTTTAAGAAGGACATTTTGTGAAGAAAACGTGGCAATGGGGAGGGGGTGGGGGTGGAGTTCTTGCACCCATCTTCTAATTATGCAGCATGGGTTATGTTAATGTCTAGGTCTTCAAATCTGGTTTTATCTACCATGGGACTACTTTCACATATACTTTAACCTGTTACAGATATACATGTGGTGTGACCAATGGCATTTATAGTTCACATGCATCAACTTATCTTTTGTGAAATTTGACTGTCTTTACAATTTTAATCGGTTTGTGACTAAGATCCAGCAACCTTTACTCTGGAACTGAAAGGTAAAGGGATGGAGAGAGAGAGAGAGAGAGAGAGAGAGAGAGAGAGAGAGACGGGGGGAGGGAGGGAGAGAGAGAGAGAGAGAGAGAGAGAGAGAGAGAGAGAGAGAGAGGAGAGAAAGAGAGAAAGAAACATATTTGTAAGGAAGCACCCGGAAGTTTCTTGGGGAGTAAAGGCGGTAGGCATCATATTTACAACATCACCCACCGAGGCTCAATTAACCTATAAAATAGGTCTAGCACCATACACCCCAGCCACCTAAAGGTGAGAAAAGGGGGTAGTTTACCTTTGTAGTTTATCTTCAGTAGTGGAGCCGCGTTAGCACAGTGGCTAGCAGTGTTGGAGGGTCCAGTGGTCATGTGGTTGAATGACTATCAGGGAATTAAACAAATGTGTCCCTAGTTCCCAAGTCGACCCAGCCTTAAATGGGTACCAGGAAATATTCTGGGAAGTGAGGGCGGACGACGTGGTTTTGGCCACGTCAGCCATCAAGTGCAGATGGCTCTATGCAAGTATGGGTCTAGCAATAAGTACCCAGTACCCCCCAAGGCACGGAAATGGGTTCTATACTTTATAAAAATTTTCAGTAATGGGCCTGTTTATCGCCTATTGTAACTTATACACAATAAATATAGACAATGCAATGTAAGACGATGATAATGCTGAAGATAATGACAATCATAACAATTATTATTAATAATATACTGTGGCTACACGTCTTTAAACAGCACGAGAACGTAGTAAGAAATAAATAATATTTTACCCATATTCGTGAGAAATAATTCAAATATATTAACATTAATAATCAACATGCGTTTTGTTTCCAGTCGAGTTCATTTCTCACTGTAAGGCCGTCACGTTTCTGTAATATTATACACGTTTATATGTAATCACAGAACACACAACACAACAATTAGTTCAAAGGTCATGAAGTGGTGCATAATGTTCTTTTAAGTTGTGCATAAATTCGTACAAAACAGTGTCTGCTCGTAGTAGCAGAAGTCTGTTAGTTACTCGTGCGAGTTGCGACCAGTGTGAAGTGCTATTTCTGTAGACTTCACATATGCATACATACACGCATATATAAACATATACATATACAAGTACACACATATATGTATGCATATTGGCAGTGGCGGAATAGGTCTATAAATATTGGTTGCCAGGAGGAAAAGTTGCTTAAATGACATTAACATGCCATCGTGCAAGCTGACACCCGGGTAGTCCGCCATTTATATAGAGTACGCCACAAGTAGATATACAGTACTGGTGAGATAATAGTTCATCTTTTAGGGTCTGACAACATCCTCATTCAGCATTGAAGCCTTCCTGAAACCTTTGACATACAGTAACACACAAAGCTTACAAATAACTGTTACCATCACTGGTGATAAATGTTTGTGAAATTGATATGCACACCTTGAGACATCACCCATCATGGTTTGCTATTTTCAAATGAGACGAATTACAAAGTGAATTCTGTCGCGGAAGCTTATCCGTAGTATTTTGTCAAAATCTCAACGAATTTTAGTTTAATAATGTTTGATATTTCGTATTGTTATTTGGCCTATTATGATTTAAGTGTTTTTTGTTTTTTTTGTTCTTGTTTGTTTTGCGTCACCCGTATCATTCTTGATATGTGCAAAAGGAGAGGGAGAGTGTTCAAACTTAAGAATAACGGTCGTTGCCCAGGCGGACGCTATGTTATGTAAAATAGCTCAGTCTTATCGAGAATCAATCACGCGTTCCACGATGTGTGAGGTGGACATCTAATTCATCGACCCTACTTACTGTAGTAATGGTTTTAATTAATATTTTGTGTGCTATTTCACACCTTCCACACTCAAAGATTTGTTGCTTTAAACAAAGCAAGGTTTAGTAGTGTCTGTTGTGACATATCTAACTAATCTGGCTCCACATATCTGTACCCAGCCTTTGACTTATGAATGTCCCCTCCAGCACACACACACACATACACACTGGCTGGATAATTTTGTACCTTTCCCTAATTTCTTTGACTGTTGAAAGTAAAGCTAAGTTATATTTGGTGTTCTATTGGGTCAATTTATAGTATCAAGTGTTAATCTCGCCAGTCTTACACCTGGATTGTGGTCACTGTTCTAGATCTCTTTATGCTGTTAGAATAATACGACTATCATTGCAGTTAATTGATTATCTTAATGTTATATCCTATTCTTCGAGTCTCATAACGAAGTAGTTAAGTCGTTGTCCTCGCCACCCGAAGGTCGTGAGTTCTCTTCCGACATCCGTCACTCGGTTCACAAGTGGAGCTTTTCTTTTCCCCGGAGACCCCAAAGGGTGGTGGCTGAGCTAATAAGTTCGTGCTCTGTGTTATACTTTCAGTAGGCCACACTGCATAAAATGAGAGCCAAATAGGATAAAACCCATGCAAAGAAGTCGGAAGTCGTGCCTCTGTCCTTTAAACCCTGTTAATGCCTGACTGACGTGACTCTTCAAGAGACTTTATGCTTAACTGACACTGTTTTCAACACAGTAAATAGATACTTATTAACTTCATCTACCCAGCTCCAGCGTCTTCCCCTCGCCTGTTGATTCATTGGCTTGTGTCTAGTTCTCTCCATGAACTCCACATTGGCTTGTGTCTAGTTCTCTCCATGAACTCCACATTGGCATGTGTCTAGTTCTCTCCATGAACTCCACATTGGCTTGTGTCTAGTTCTCTCCATGAACTCCACATTGGCATGTGTCTAGTTCTCTCCATGAACTCCACATTGGCATGTGTCTAGTTCTCTCCATGAACTCCACATTGGCTTGTGTCTAGTTCTCTCCATGAACTCCACATTGGTGATTCTGTCACACCATTTTATTACTTCTATTTTTTGTACGCATCACATAATTAATATTTGCAGTTTATTAGTTGCTGTTTCCACCCATCTTCGTTTTTCTGATCAATACAACAGTAACTATTAACGTTAGTGCTACATAAATCAATCAGGTGCCGTCTCTGCAATGAAGGTTGGCTGCAATGGATCTCCAACACTGTCTGTCTCTCGCATTGACTGTACACTATCTTATTGTTCTATTGTTGTCAAAGATAAGCTTCATAAGTGATGTTGAATGAAAGAATGTATGAGAGGAAATAGAGAAGAAGGACAGAATGTCAGGTGGGTTTGCGTGCCCAGTTCTTAATCCTTTGAAAATAAATATTGTTTGTTTGTTCGTTTGTTCGTCCATCTCTTAATGTTATTTTCCCACTTGTATCATTGTCTACCTCTTGCTCGCTTGTCCTCAACCTTGCCCCCAAGTATGGGTTATGTTTTTTAACGTGGCCTAATATTTCACTTGTCGCTTTGTTATTACTTTCATCAACTCTCTTTTCATTACCAGTTTTACTAGAACCTCTGAATTTGATTGTTTCTGTTTCCATGAAATACGTTATATTCCTCTGCACATGCACATTTCCAGGGCATATATTCGACTTTCTAGTTACTTGTTTAATGTCAAGGCTTCCGCGCCATACAATGGTGTTGAATATACGTAACATTTGACAATTCTCAGTTTTAATGCGATTTTAATCTCTTTAGATATTAATACTGATTTCATGCTGATGAAAGCATTTTTGGCCATTCCTGTTCTCTTTTTTATTTCTATTTCACTTCTGCCATCATCTGTTTACATGCCCATGGTAGGAGAAACGTGTTACGTGTTCTAGTATCTCCCCATTTACTGTGATTCTCATTGATGGCATTTCCTTTCTATTGCTAACTATTATAGCTTTCTTTTTTAGGGTGTTAATATCTCAGTCACATTCTGCACTATGCCTGTTTACTTGTTCCACTAGGTCTTGTAACTCTTGCTCGCTTTCTGCTAGTAACACAGTATCGTCAGCATATCTAAGATTGTTTATGATTCTTCAATTGATGTTAAGTCCAGGAGTTCAACTTGTTTAAAGATTCTTTCTGTGTGTAGGTGGTTGAAGAGAATTGGAGACAATACCCATCCCTGCCGTACTCCTCTTCTTATCTCCATGGGCGACGAATAATTATATCCGCATCTAACTGAGCCATTTGTTCCCAGTACAAGTTACTAATAAGCAGGCTTGTCCATGGAAATAGGATTCCCATGGGAATTCTGAAATGTCCCATGGGATGAGATGGGACGGGACAGCAAACATGTGTATTTCCCATGGGACACACGGGACAGTAGCCATGTCATAGCAACTTTAAAAAAAAATCTTTTTAAAGCCTTTTATCCTTTCTTTTTCTTTATATACTTGTATCAGTCCTTTATCTCGTGGTGGGACACCGGATAAATAAATAAATGCGCGCATGCGATCATATTACCAACGTTTCAATGACCATTAAAAAAAAATTACTCGCATTACTTTAATGAAGATGATGAAGAATTCTTAAACCACATTCCGAATATTGTTCAGATTAAAGGAATGCTGTACATACATGAGAAATTCAAAACTTTTTTTGACAGACTAGAAATTGATGGTACTACATCTCGTTTAATTTTGCTGTTATACTTCCTCCTAGACTATCAGTTGTATAAAGTTATTGTTGATATTGACGAAGAAACTTCCAGCAGCATGGTGAAGAAATATTGTCAGAACTTTCAGAAAATTATTCGAGAAAAACTTTGGCCATATTGCGGCAGTTCTTTGGCAGTTACTGCAGCATTCCTTACTGGAGTTGACATCAAAGCCAAAATAGAAGACATGGTTAAGTCAGTTGTTACTAAGAAGAAAGGGAATGTGGACACCAATAAATGGGCCAATGATTGGATCACTTTTTCTGTTTCATTCATCAAAGATTTAAATCTTTCTCCTGAATCATCTGCTGTATGTGAAGTAGCATGAGTTGTAGAACAAAAGCCGAAAAGTGATTTTGACCTATTTTTTGATCCTCCACCAAACAAAACACTTAAGTTTGATTTTGATAACCCCAGAAATAAATACCTTGAGGATGAAGTCACCATGTTTTAAAAATTACGGCAACCAACTTCACAACCATTAAATTATTGGGAAAATGTACATACGTTTCCACTGCTACCAGCAAGTGCGAAAATTGTCGTGGCCATACCAGTGTCCTCAGCGGCAGTAGAGCACTTATTTAGTGCAGCTGGATTGTTGTTGAGTAAGTTACGAAAACGGATGTTACCAGCTCTCGTTTTAATTCTGTTTATATCAAATTTACATGTATGATGAAAATTGTGGAAATGGTTCAGGGATTACCTGGATTAACTGAACTATTAGAAACAGTCGATCAGCAGGAAATTGATAATGTGCTGAATAAGCAGAGTGACTCTGAAACAGAATGAGAGTGTCAGAATGACACTGAATCGTCATATTTAGATTAAACTTTGTTTTAATCAAATACTCTTGAATATTAAAATTAATAAATTCTGTTGTTTTACATGTCTCTTTGTACACGTAGTCCTATTTAGTAGACACTAACCCTAAACTTTCATAAATTTCATAATTTTATTTGAACTGTATTCCTTATTAGTATTATCACGGGAACCCCATGGGATGGGACAGACAAAATGACCGTGGGGTGGGATGGGAATGGGACTGAAAAATGTGTCCCATGGACAAGCCTGCTAATAAGTCTGATGTCCTTTCCGACTACTCCTATGTCTTGAAGTCATGTAATTAGTCGTTCATGTTGAACTCTATCAAAAGCTTTCTTGTAGTCTATAAAAAGAACACACACACACACACACACACACACACACACACGCACGCACACGCACACGCACACGCACTTCTATGTATATTTCAATTTTAAAAGTCGCTTAAAAGTCGACAGGGTCGACTTCATTGCACCGGGATTTATCTCATGTGGCTCGGTCTCTTTCCACAGAGCGGAAAGCGTCGCACCAAGCACGAACTCCGTAGCTCTAGCGACGTCCCATAGGAGTCTCCGAAAAATTTAACTCGTGAAACGAGGGACGTGGCCCGGAATCGAACCCACAACCTTCTGAGCCCGAGTATAACGGCTTGACCACTTCGCCACAGAGACTCCCAAATTTTTCATTTTATTTCAGAAACTTTTCAGAATATTTTTCAATTATCATCCTTAAACAGATTATTGCTTCTCTGGTGCCGCTTAGTGTTACATACTATAGGTTAGTGCTAAGTTTAATTTCTGTTGACTTCTACACACTTCCTAGTGTTACAAATATCCCTCTCGCCTTGTATATTCTTATTTTGATATATTTATTTGTTCCCCAATTGCTGCCTACATCGTTACCTAGATAGGTGTATGATTTCGCCTTTTGCAGTGAGATTTCACAATTGATGATGATCATTTGCTAGGGCTATTCTCATTTATATCTCCAATGCAAACTATGTCTCAATGTTTAGCCGTAGAAAGTATATATTTAACTGTAGGAGATTCGTCCGTGATCACGTGCAACTCGTGATTTTTTTTTCACAAAATTACCCTTATATGCTATCCCATCTTTTCAAAAATTACGTGACGCAGGAGAAATTGCGAAAGATAGAAATTAGAATCATTGTAGCGGGTTGTAATGAGTGATGATAGCTCTCATATATAATTAATAACCATGCTAAAATAGCCAGATATAGAGATCATAAACATGAGAGGTGGAGGGGGGGGGAGACAGACAGAGAGAGAGAGAGAGAGAGAGAGAGAGAGAGAGAGAGAGAGAGAGAACAGAGAGATAGACACACAGAGAGCTACATGGTGCAATAATTACATTATAATATGCGAGCCGTTATCTCTAATAGGCATTTGTAAAAACGGGTGCAGTAATCGATATAAATACAATGTAAAGTCATAATAATAATTGAATCCACATGTCACATTGTCAGTTTCTGTTGTAGTCGTAATTGCATTTCTCCCAATGACTTTAGACACTCCATGACACGTCCACTACAAGAACAAATCCTTACAGGTTCACTTGAAGCATTACATAGATTTCCTTCGAATATCTCAGTAATGAAGACATGCCCCTTTGAATTAACAGTTTGATAAAGTTGCAGCACTGTCACGCCTATCTTCCCTTCATTTCATGTCACGTGGAGCCAGAGTCGTGCAACTTTGTTTCTTCTCTCCCTATCTTGAAAATTGGCGTTTGAAACAAGGTCACAGCAGACACCACAATAGCAATGAGATAGATGAAGAAGAATAGTCTGTCCAAGACGAGGGCAACCAGCTTCCATTCCCGAGCCAGATATTCTTTGTTAGCTTTCTCCGCGTTTTTGTCTGCCATTCTCTTTAAATGTCTTTTTATATCGCGAACCTCAGCCTCTAGCAGGCCAAACTGTGAAGACACCGGGTTAATCCGTTCTGGGGGATCAGTCTCATTTCCCAGGCCGTTAGTTAACTGTTTCCAGTTTTCTTCAGGCTGAAGCTCGTACACACCCACACGGTCATACTTGAACTCAACATGGCGTCTGTCTTTGTGTCTCATGTAGCTGACATTGTTACAGCCAGCATTACTTGACAGCGCTGGCCCACCTTCCAAGGAGTCATCTCCGCCGCCGTAAACAACGCTATTTCTCCTTTCCTCCCTTTCTTTCTTGTCCATAAGAGTATCTCGCATGCATAATACTTTGGCAAAGAAATCCAGCATCAGCTGAAACAAACAACATATAGTGGCTTATCAGATGAGAATGAAAGGATGCGACATCTTTTATATTTTGTGATAAATACAATAAGCACTATAGTTTTTAATGCCCGCGAACACTTTAATAAACAACACGTGTGTTGCTCTCTCACAGTGCATCAGGGTTAATACTTATGCGTTATATTCCACTACACATAATTTCACACATTCCTTATTCACATTATAACTGCCAGGTTTATGAGCATGTATCGAAGAGACAGACGGCATGTGGTGTATCAATATAGTAAGTTATACAGAAATAAGTGCACTTGTATTGATTGGTTTTCCAAGATGAGAAAAGAATGAAATAGAATCAGAGAGCACCCTGATCACCATGTGCCTTGCCATCTGGCGTGGGCGCTAATGCCTCTCCATAGATCTCAATGTTTTACATACATTTTGCTGATTATATCCATCTAAGCTGGTCTCCATCGCCAAAGGATTGCGAACGCGATTCGTGATTCGCTTACCACGCGTTCGAAACACTGCGGCGACCGATTTGGCGGCAGTCCGTGTCGCGCTAGGGTTTTAACGTGTTGGTATAGGAGGCGGTCGTTCAGAAAGCAATGACAAATTACTGAACGTAAAACTTGCCAAGACATCAACAACAGCAGTAAAATGCTGCTGTTGACAGCGATGTCCTGTAAATAGGATATGCAACGAAAAAATAACCCTCTGTTGCACCGTTTCAGTCCATCCTGCATCATTTCTCTCGGTCTAATTTGGCTCTTCTCCCGCTGATCTGTTTAGTCCTCACATTTTTTTCCAATGTCTATCTTATTATATCACCAAAGAACGCTGTTTGTCCCTTTCTTATAGTTGTATATAATGTTCTTCTTTCATTATCCTTTTCTAAGCACTCGTTATTAGTAACGTTGGCAGTACTAGGGATTCGTCTCTGGAACCACACATCCATTGCTTCCAAACTCTTCTTAATGTGTTCATTCACGTTCCACAGTTCACTGTCGCACCCAAAAAAATGTAACATGTCGGTACTCCTTTTCTGGCATTCAAAGAAAGAGAATGACTGCATACAATACTTTTCATTGTCTGAAATGCAGCTTTTGTTCGACCTACTTGTCACGAGATAAATAAACTTGTTCGTGTCGATCGATGACAACCAAGCCCGACATTGGTCTGCAAACACAATAGACTCTGTGTTGTTGAACAGACTGAGAAAATACGTCGTTGGAACTGTCTGCACCTGGTCGGCTTTTTTGTATGAGATCAAAGTGAGTCACGTCACGATGTCTACACATGGTTGACAATTTGTTGACAGGTTGTTGTTCAAGAGATGTGCACTGGCGTCATCTGTTTACACAGCGGGAGTTGGCCGTTGCAAGTCCTCTCTCTCTCTCTCTCTCTCTCTCTCTCTCTCTCTCTCTCTCTCTCTCTCTCTCTCTCTCTCTTCCATCTTGCTTCTCTGTGCCTACATGTTCCAACTATATTGCCGGTGGTCTGATTTTAACACAACCACTGGGTGATTTGATCCTCAAATACGTTGTATAACAATCAACCTTACTGCCTCTATTTCATAGGGGATAGTATGAGTGAAGCCTCGTATTTGTAGACCGACCGACCCCGCATACATCAGGGGCGTGTCGTAGGCACGTTTCCAATTTCTCTCTCTCTATCTCTATCTCTTCCATCTTTCTCTCTCTCTCTCTCTCTCTCTCTCTCTCTCTCTCTCTCTCTCTCTCTTCCATCTTTCTTCTCTGTGCCTACATATTCCAACTATATTGCCAGTGGTCTGATTTTAAAACTACCACTGGATGATTTGATCCTCAAATACGCTGTATAACAATCAACCTTACTGCCCCGAATTCATAGGGAACAGTATGAGTGAAGCCTCGTATTTGTAGACCGACCGACCCCGCATACATCAGGGGCGTGTCGTAGGCACTTTTCCAATCTCTCTCTCTCTCTCTCTCTCTCTCTCTCTCTCTCTCTCTCTCTCTCTCTCCTCCATCAAGCTTCTCTGTACCCACATATTCCAACTATATTGCCGGTGGTCTGATTTTAACACAACCACTGGGTGATTTGATCCTCAAATTCGTTGTATAGCAATTAACCTTACTGCCTCTATTCCATAGAGAACAGTATGAGTGAAGCCTCGCATTTGTAGACCTACCCACCCCGCATTCCTCAATGCGTTATATCGCATGCAGTTTTCCCCCCTCTCTCTCTCTCTCTCTCTCTCTCTCTCTCTCTCTCTCTCTCTCCTTACATCGTGCTTCTCTGTGCCTACCTACTTCACTTGTATTACCAGTGGTTGGATCTCACACAGTCCCAACAACTCGAACACTGGGCGAGTGGCTCCTGTAGTGTGCTGTGTAACAATCAACCATACTGATTATTTCATAGGGTACAGTACGAGGGAAACGTCGTACGTGTAGACTGACGCGTCCCACATGCCTCATGTGGTATATCACAGGCACTTTCTCTCTCTCTCTCTCTCTCTCTCTCTCTCTCTCTCTCTCTCTCCTTACATCTTGCTTCTCTGTGCCTACCTACTTCACTTGTATTACCAGTGGTTGGATCTCACACAGCACCAACAACTCGAACACTGGGCGAGGGGCTCCTTAAGTGTGCTGTGTAACAATCAACCATACTGACTATTTCATAGGGTACAGTACGAGGGAAACGTCGTACGTGTAGACTGACGCGCCCCACATGCCTCATGTGGTATATCACAGGCCCTTTTCTTCTCTCTCTATCTCTCTTTCTCTCTCTCTCGCTCTCTCCCTCTCTCTCGCCCTCTCTCTCTTTCACCCTCTCGCTCTCTCCCTCTATCTCTCGCTCTCCCCTCTCTCGCTCTCTCTCCCCCTCTCTCACTACCTCTCTCTCGCTCTCTCTCTCACTCCCTCTCGCGCTCTCTCTCCCTCTCTCCCTCTCTTGATATGTCTCTTGCCCTCCCCCTCTCTCGCTCTCACCCTCTCTCCCCACTCCCTCTCTCTCCCTCTCTCTCCCCCTCTCTCTCTCCCTCTCTCTCTCTCCCTCTCTCTCCCTCTATCTCTCCCTCTCTCTCTCCCTCTCTTCCTCTCCCCCCTCTCTCTCCCTTTCTCTCTATCTCTCTCTCCCCCTCTCTCTCTCGCTCTCCCTCCCTCTCCCTCTCCCTCTCTCTCTTCCCTCTCTCTCTCTATCTCCCTCTCCCTCTCTCTCCCTCTCTCTCTTCCTCTCTCTCTCCCCCTCTCTCCCTCCCTTTCGCTCTCTCTCTCACTCTCTCTCCCTCTCCCTCTCTCTTTCCCCTTACATCTGGCTTCTCTGTGCATACCTTCTTCACGTGCATTGCCAGTGGTTGGATCTTACACAGCCCCAACAACTCGAGCACTGGGCGAGGGGCTCCTGAAGCGCGTTGTATGACAAGCAACCATACTGACTATTTCGTAGGGTACAGTATGCCCCATGTGGTATGTCGCAGGCACGTTTCCTCTCTCTGTCTCTCTCTCTGTCTCTCTCTGTCTCTCTCTGCCTGTCTCTCTCTCGCTCTCCTCTCTCTCTCGCTCTCCTCTCTCTCTCTCTCTCTCTCTCTCTCTCTCTCTCTCTCTCTCTCTTCTTGCATATACTGTGCATATGCCCACATGCACTAGCATTTTGTCTGTTGAAGTGTGTCTATGTATGTATGCGTGTTCATGCACACCAGTCCACCCAGACCTTAAATAACACAATGGGGTCTTGCTCAATACCAATTTTACACGCCTCCTACCCCGCCCCCTTCTTTCTATGTGCTCACTGAACCGTAACACCCAGCACCGTATATAACTACACCCGAGATTTTCGTAGTCATTTACAGATCCGTAGGTGAGGTGAGTATGCAGTTTTTTTTGTCTCTATTAACAGTGTTTTCTCTATCAACAGTTTTTCTATTAAACATTTTCTTCAACTTTTTAATTAACATTTATTTTCAATTCTCATTTTCTCTTCATTGCTTCTATTTTTCCATGCATTTGTTCCTCTCGTCCTGTCATCACCTTCTAATATAGTCACAGGAGTTCTCCTTGACTGTATGTTGTGTTTGTGAATGTGTTTGTTTGCTTATGAAGGCTAACCGCCGCAACGTTCTGTATGTGTCGTAACTCTGTTATGTAAAGCTGCACTACTTTGTGTCATTTTATATTGTTTACACTTTCACAGCTTTACCGCAGTTCCACCAAATTTTATTCATACTTTTCCAAGTGATAGACAGAATGTCTACTAGAGGTCGGAAGGATTCTCTGATGTGAGGGAAAGGTCTCTGGCTCACAGACAGCCAGGATATTTGTTGGATGAGACAAAGAACTCCCCAGATGAAAAGGAAACTTGACAGCTAATTGACTCTGGTTAGTCTAGAAACAGGAGGACAAAGCCAGATTCTGGACTGATTGGCGTCTGGACTTTTTGGTGACGTCACTCAAGCACCCAGATAAAACCCAGTTGCGGTAAACACGTGGGGGGAGTCGAGAAAAACATTCTGAAGTGTTAGGATTCGGTCATTATTCCGAGTTGTGTTACATGAGAGAAACTAGGGGTGTCAAATTGTTGATAGTTATCGGCGGACATAGATCCAGTCTGTGATCGCCTAGTTTCGATTAGCAACAGGAATAGACATATGGTAGGCAATTAATTATATCTAACTTAAGAGTATGATTAGGAATAGAGTACAGTGCTGTGCGGTGATCTAATGTATTATAGGTGCAGTGATATAATGTATTATGATTAGTGATAGAATGTTCTATTAGTGCGGTGCTAGAAAGTATCATAGGAGCGTCGGCACTGGTATCCTATTGTGTGGCTCGACTAGCTTATGTGATATATCATTTTACTCAGGGAGTTGAGGACAATGTAGTGGAATAATAATTAGAGAGATTAAGGATGGTTGAGAGGGAGGAGGGGAATGTGAAATGGTAGGATCTTCCAGTAGGGCATCTGCTGGGTTTCTACCCGTTCCTTTATTCTTTCCTGGTGTTGTCATGTATAAGACCATTGTGATGCGCGATTTGGCCGTATGACAGAGATCGGATCTCTGTTATAGATCTGAGTAATGCTATTGGCCTACAATAACCTAATTACGGTCAGGATTGAGTTGCCCTCACCATGATGTTATTTACTCTACAGGTTCCATTTACAGTTCCCCTTGAGTGTTCCACGTGAGTGTGAGATGATTTATTACGAAGAAGCAGTTCAAAGTTTTATACAATGATGACTCATGGAAAGAAGACAGAGGTTGCTGAGAGGTTTTACACGGGGCTCAGAACCTAGTTGTTCCGCAGAAACCTGACTTCTGCTGAGTAGGACTTAATTAAACATATGGGTTGTGTTTAATGAGTGATAAGCTACATCACCGAAGATTAATAACTCACATACCAAGGACATATATATATATAGATATACACATCTACCTAACAAACGTTAATAGGTTGTGTTCTAAAAGAGGGGAAAATGTTATAATCAGAGACTTATGAACATTAGATTTTCCCCAAATGACATTTCAGTTAATTGGAAGATTATCAGTTCAACAAACATTATGAAACAGAGTAACTTAACCGTGTGGTAGAGTGAAGACCAAGATCAACAGTGTCTATCGGATTACCAGCATCCTGTTTGTTCGAGTGCTTGGAGAAAGTTGTCATCTTCTGGGTGAGGTTCACTTCCGGAATAAATGGTGCTGTTGTGTGCCAAGCACTATGATGTTACAGACTTTGCTTCTAAATCACTGGTCTACCATTAGAATACACGTCACACATTCTACACCTTATACACACACACACTTATCCTACATATACTCTTTGCTTTAATAAATTTCTTGTTTTTATTTGTTGAGGCTAGAGTTGTCAAGTATGTTATGTTGGGGAAGAATGAGAGGGGCATGATCCAGGAGTGAGCAAGAGTGAGAAGAAGGTGTCCTCAGTTTGAGGGAGTGTGTGGACGGAGTCTGCTGGATATCTCCAGGATAGAGATATTGGATTAAAAAATAATGTGGGTGTTGATTCCTTTCACTCCAGGGACGACACTAAAGTGGTAAAGAAGAACAAGTAACTAATACGACATTCATTCGTTACACACACGACACTACTCTGCTCATAATCTTCTGTACATCTTCATCTGATGTTATGATTTCCCGTTTATATTTAAGAGAGTACACTAGATAACAGAAGAAAAGTAAAACTGAACACGGATTCTTAGCTGCCACCTACAACGCCCCGCTGGACAAGCGATGGTGTTTCAACAACTAGTTACTCCAAGTGTACTTGTTTCCTTAGTGGGGCGTTACCGTAATTTGTATGTGGAAATTCAAATCCGATATTCTTATAGCTTTAATTGTTTAGAATGTTCAGTGTGTCCTCGGAACTCTACTTCTTTCCGTTGCTACTATGAATGTCAATTAATACCCATACATTTAGTTCTTCTTTTATTTCATTGAGTCCACAGTTGTGCCAGGAATGAATGAGTTCTGCAGACAGCTGATACAACACCGCTGCTCACGATGATATAATCAATGGTGTACGGGGTCGACTGATGGATACAGACGAAACTCTAAAGCTAGTTCGACTGCATGATCCTAGAGTGAAACCTGGCCGAGCACATCACTGGCCGACTTTTAGGTCAAGAGAGTAGATATAACCACAGTCTCATGGGAACAGTGAGCAGAAATAGTTTGGAATGGTCTAATGGGCAGTGACGTCGTTCGACATAACATAACATAACATAACATAATATAACATAGCAAGATGTCACAGCGTGAAAAGGAGGTGGGAGGGCGTTAGCACTGTGACTAGAGCGCTCGCGTGACGATTTGATGGTCATATATTTGAATCCCCATTGAGGACGGCATGTTTTAATTGACCAAGGCTTACAGGCCGAGCCAGCCTAACATTGTTATCAGGAAATGTTCTGGGAAGTAAAACAGTCGGCGGAATAATGACCACATCACTCATCGAGTGTCGATGGGCTTATATAAAACTAATCCGCAAAAATCAATCCAGCGCGCTAGAAGTAATAGCAAGTGAATGGACTACACTTGAGTTCAAAACGAAAAAACGCAAAAACAAAAAAAACATGTGTAACCGTATATTCTTCCTGTGCCTTCCTAGACCTGCCCCTTGTAAAACTATATACTTTCAGGTGTCATTCAATACCACCTACAGAGGATTCTCCTTGTCGACTGTTCCCCGAAGTTACTTTTTTTTTCTCTGGAGCACCCTGTGCCTGTCATAAATATATATTGCATGCACACTATGGGCATATCCTTTCTGCATCAAAACATAACTCTCATGGCCTTATTTTGCATGCATGCGTTATAGCTTCTCCAGATGGCTGTGCGATAATATCAGCAATCCCAGCCCATAGCCCATAATTGAAATAACCGACGCTTTATATATAGTGGGCCCGAAAATACACGGACTAGTATTAGTGCTGGGCTTCATTACAAAATAGGTTATCAACCCATCCAGACAACCATCAGAGTTTTACACAAAAAGCAATATTCAAAACTAATGAGTAAAAAGTAAACTAGATTCCCACAGAGATGGATAAATAACATAACTGAAGTAGCAGCTACCACATAGCCGGTTGTAGAAGACTATCAATATCCTGGCACTGCTAGACATAGAATAAAAGAGAAGAGGAAGAAGATTAAATCGATATTCATAACTCTTTCTGTCCACACAATTAATATCTGGCTCATCAGAAGTTAAATTAATGTATTACGCCTGAAAAGGTCAGAATAATAATTAGGATAGAGTATGATAAAATACCCACAGAATGTGGCAGAATATTAAAAATTAAATAACTGGCAATAACACAAACACGCACGACTGCATGTGGCGGTGACTGATTACAACAGATCTTTTATGCAGGGTTATCAACTGATGATGATGAACAACAGTGCGGGACAGAAATAAATAATTTAATATCATTGTTTGGCTAATGCAGACATCTGGGAATTGTTATTTCCACCAGAGCAGAGAACACGAACACTTTGAAACAACACAACAGATGATGAGCTTTTGAATATATCACCGTGTAGAATTGGGCCGCTGGGCGTGTGCCCAGGATGGCTGGAGTGATTATAACCACATTGTCGGTGTCCAGGAGACATTTCTAGTCCAAGACAAATTATCGCTTGCCACATGACGTCGCACAGACCAGGGGTTGTGCCGATACCCGATGGGTAATATCTATTGCCATGTTTAGGCTGACACAATATCAATCTCTGAGACATGCATGAGGCCACTGCAATCATAAGATGAAATATCAATCTCAGGACAAATTCTGAAGTCACAATAACAAGACTAAACATAAATCTCAGGATAACAATTGATGCCAATATAATAACGAAAGATCAATCTCAGAACAACATCTGGGGAAAAAAAAAATAAAATAAAACCAAAGAT
>OY992880.1:88475084-88480084 GCA_963921405.1 Cepaea hortensis | reverse complement strand
TAACTGTTACCATGATCATTAAAGCTTTACCTAGCTGCATTTTCGCTGGGGACTCTGGTGGCAGCCAGAACAAAACCAGAGTCAGGCTGGACAACAGAACGCAAGGCAAAATAAGAATGTAGTTGTAGAAAGCCACTTTTCTGCGTATGACCAGTCTGAAGATTAGGTCAACATATGGTTCAGGGCAACAGGGATAGTACTTGACGTTTCTTTCTCCTGTTGAAGTTTCTATATCCCACTCGTTGCTGAGAATGTAGTCCGTCAACTCGAAACCGGTCGTTGTATTGTAGTGAAACTGTGAAGTATATTAATACTGAATAATACATTATCGCTACATGGTCATTTGAGAATATTGAAAGAATTATACGTTGTACTCAATAGCTTTTTCACAAATTTTCTGCTCTTTGCAGGGCATTACGATTAACCCTAGGTTGATTTCTTAGGCAGGTTTACATTCAGTAGTTTGCCATTCATCTGCTTTCTTAACAAGAAGTCAACGTTTGAGCTCTATTGATCGGTGTAGGGAGTGAACTCCCTACCTCGCCATCAGAATAAATGGACATAAAATGATATTAGATAACACATTCAACATGGCGCAGATCTTTTTCAGAACGTCGCCCTCGCTACGGCCATTAGAAAAATGTCTCTAGCTCTTGCAACTTCTAATGCAGTTCCCCACCTCGAGTCAAAGGTGTCTTTATTGTCCTGTACCCGCCTCCATGGTGGTCGACTTGTTACTCCTAATTTCAGAATCTACGCCTTGCATTACTGTTCTCTCAAAGCCTCTATAACATTTAATATTGCCAAAGTACTTCAGCCTCAGAGACATGATACTGACCTATCAGCCAGTCTTCATTAAGGACACGACAGCCGGTGTGATAATTAAAAGCCGTGCTGGCCACGCCAGGATTCCAACCTGTCACTTCCAGATGGCATTATATCCGGGTGTGCATAAACTTGCTGTATCTGACTTCAAGGTTAGTGGTTTCATTCCACACTGAACTCTGTTGGACTTTGAGGTTCACTTCTCGTTCAGAAGCAATGACAAAGTTCTGACAGCAAAACTGTAGACAATCAATCTGGAGTTAATCAGAATGTACTGCGAAGGACATGCGACATTAATGTAGTCATCCGCTGCAGCCTTCAGTTGTGTATTGTCTAGCATGTATATCTCCTAGTCTCTACTTCTGTTCTCTGCTTCTGTGAGTGTCGATCAATACATTTGAATTTATTTCTCTGCTATTTTAATTAACCCCAAGGTTTACCAAACAACTGATGCTTCCGAGCATTGCACTAGATGTATTTACACAAGTGCGCTTCAGTGTAACTTGTATATTTACACACATTCCAGCTGACACAAGCGTGTACTGCCATTTAGCATTATGCTCTACAGAAATTGGAACAACATAATTACAATGTAACAGTTATATACAATTATCATTAACAAGGAGAATATGAATGGCCAAAAATGCTTTCAACGGCATGAAATCAATATTAACATTTAGAGAGATTAACAACGCATTAAAAATGAGAATTGTCAAATGCTACGTATAGTCAACGCTACTGTATGGCGAGAAAGCCTGGACATTGAACAAGTAATTAGAAAGTCGAATAGACGCCCCGGAGATGTGGATATACAGACGAATATGTCGTATTTCATGCAAACAAAAACAATCACATGCAGATGTTCTAGAAAAACTGGGAATGAAGAGAGAATTTGCGAAAGAAATAAAGAGGAGGCAAATGAGATATTTCGATCACATTAAAAGACATGATACGCTTATAAAAACCATACTGGAGGGCAATGTTGAAGGCAAGCGAGCAAGAGGTAGACAACGATATAAGTGGGAAGTTAACACCAAGAGATGGACGAACATCAGCCTGACAGAATGCACAGTCAGGGCGAGAGACAGACAGTGTTCGAGGTCCATTGCAGTCTACCTTCATTGTGGAGACGGCATCTGATTGATTGATTGATCATTAACACAGGTTGGTTGGCTGGTTAAATGGGCGATTTGTTGATTGGTTGGTTGATTATTTGATTGACTAGTTGATTGATTTGTTGATTGGTTTGTTGATTGGTTGGTTGGCTGGCGAATCCTCTGGAATATTAAGTTAAAACGCATGGAGTCCGACGCATTGGCGTTCAGGTCGCATGAATTCTGAAACATTTTTGGATCTGTCGAATTAGACTTCGTGTAGAGACTTTTCTCCCGACCAGATATCAGATACCAAGGTACCATCTCCGCAGTGAACGTGTTGCTGAGCTCTGGTCCCTCTCTCCAATCTCAGAAGACAGCGGCGTGAATTATACTGGTACATACCTTCTCATAAACGTAGCGACATATTAGCATGTAGCCAAGTCATGATTCAAAACAGCACATACGGAAGGGCTTGTGTTAAGCATAAACTGACGATATTTCCTTTGGGTGTTTTAGGGTATTTCATTTTCAACAGACCCCATCCTAATACCCATTGGGCATTGAGATCATTAAGGCATTGAGAGAGGTAGAACTATCTCGGGTCAATAATAAAAAATAGATAAGTTAACACAGAGATAATATGCAGAATAATTCGAACAAAGGCAGCATTCCAGCAGACCTGGAACATTATGTGGGTCCTTGCTAATCAGTAAACAAGGAAAAGAACCCCTAGAAGCTTCAGAGCTGTGGTTTTACAAATAAATATCGAAAAATCATTGGAAAGCCAAAATAAGCAGTCTGAACGTTTTGAAAGAGACAAGGAAACAAAGAGAATTTAACACAAACATCAAAAAGAGGCAGTCATCGTTAGTTGGCTACATTACGTGAAGACAATAACTAGAACATATTCTGACAATTGGGAGGATTTGTAGATAGACAGTTAGAAGAAGAGAGCCAGAGAAAATTCTTCTTAATCTTAAGCCATGGTAAAGAAGGATGTCAGCACAAGAATTGATACAAGCCATTTGAGATCTAAAGATATGTAAAATGCGTGCTATTGTTGCGCATGTCGGCAAGACACTTTATGATGATGAAAGTGATGATGAAATAACAGCATGGACATAAAATAATTTAAAGTGTGTCAACTAATGCCGAAACACATGCAACAACACAATAGATAAGCTATGGCGAACTACCCCTTTATAAAGAATACCTTTAGGTCCAGCTTGGAGCCATCATATGTCCATGAACCAAATTTCAGATGACATCTCTGGACGTCGAAAGGGAAATGTCTGATATCGATAGAGCAGGAGCTTTTGAACACAGCTTGTGGGATCCAAACCACATCTCCGTTACTGGACAATACACAGAGCGCTTCCCTTTTCTCTTCCAAACGTGTATCGGCGCTGAAAGATATAATACCATTAAAGTGTGGCACAATTGATAGAGTTTCTTACTATGACCATTCCATCATGTACAATTTAAGATGAGACAGAATTGTGACATACAATTAGAAACTGCATAAGTATTAGAATCCCTTGTAAATACTCCAAATAAAGTGGTTGTGTTATTTTGTTAAAATGAGACTCAGCTACTATTTTGTGCAATGATGCATATTTGTTTAACCTGACCTGGATTCCCAGGTCTAACCGGTCTAAAATGGGCAGCAAAAAATGTCGTGTGAAGTACAGGAGGCCGGCGAGATACTGACCATCTCACCCATCGAGGGTCGCATGATCTAGTGAATAAAGCACTTTAAGCACAACCCGCCTCAAGGGGTATAAAGTGTCCTACTATTGTATTTCATGTTGACCGCACAAAAGCTTTTAATATAGTACTACATATCAACAAGGTCCTGTAGAAATAGATAAATGAGTGGGTTAAATCAAAAGCTGTGTGCAGCAAAGATCCATGATGTCTCCAGCCTGTCTTTTCCTCCCTTAATAGTGAACATATGAAGAGTAGTTTAGAGAAGAAGAGATGCATTACCATCAGAGGACATAACATCAAAAATGTAAGACATGTTGATGATGAAGATATGTTGATGATGTAGTGCTTACTGCCAGCTCTGTGGCGAAGGGGTTACGAACGTTAGTCGTAATCCTGCATATCGCGTTCGAAACACAGCTGAAGGCGATTTGGCAGCAGACCACCTGCGTTGACTTTTTATAAAAATTGTATTAGTGCCGGGCGTTCAGAAAGCAATGGCAAACTACTGAATGTAAACTTGCCAACAAATCACAACAGCAAAAATGCTGGTGTTGACTGCAACGTCCTGTAAAGGATATGCAACTAACTAAGATTGAAGTAAATGTGGACAATCTTAAACACGTGAATCGAGATCACAGATCAGCCATAACAGCTGATGGAAAGTGCTTTGTAGAGATTAAAACAAGATTTGCTATTGCAAATGCAGCCTTTTGCAAGAAGAAAACACAACAATAAACAGATGTCAATTGCAGTGAGAAAGAGAAATGTGAAGTGTTATATAGAACCTATGCTGTTATCTGCATGTGACACAAGGACAATAAGTAGAACAGACGTGCTGAAACATATAGTGGCAAAGAAAAATGGTTTCTTAAGAACATGTTAAGAATAAAATGGGCGCACAGAAAAACTAATGAGACAGTTTTATAAGAAACATAGGAAAACCATAAAGTGATTCTAGAAATTAGACATAGACAATGACGATTTTTGGGCACGTTACGAGGAGACATAACCCTGAAAACAGTGACAATTGGCAAACTTAGCGAAAGAAGGACAAGGGAGAAGACAAACAGATAAATACTTGAATAGTTTGGCTACATGACATAACCTGGAGAAGAACACAGACCTTGATCCAAGACTCGATGTGAGATGGCGATGATGTGAGATGGCGATGATGTGAGATGGCGATGATGTGAGATGGCGATGGTGTGAGATGGCGATGATGTCAGATGGCAATGATGTGAGATCGCAATGATGTGAGATGGTGATGATGTCAGATGGCAATGATGTGAGATGGCGATGATGTGAGATGGCGATGATGTGAGATGGCGATGATGTGAGATGGCGATGATGTGAGATGGCAATGATGTG
>OY992880.1:88435084-88465084 GCA_963921405.1 Cepaea hortensis | reverse complement strand
CAAGAACTCACCCTTCCCCTGGCCACATAAAATATTGTTGAAATTTAAATATCTATAACTACTCAGCTAAAAGTAATTAAAATACACTCTTGTTCGCGGCGTTATGGTCCAATTGTTTTCTATGGCCATGACATGTGGGACGTGGGTTGGCTGGTATTCCTTTGTGTGTACTTGGTATAGGCGTTTTACAAAGGTTGGCAGGTAAAATGGGTACTGATTTTGAATAATTCCTGATTCCATAATGTACCTTTGCGTTTTCTTTCTTCTTTTGTCCTGCTGCTTTACCATGAAACGTCGTAAGCAGGATGTAGATTATGTTCTGTGTCTCATAAAGTCCATAATTTCTACTGATTTATGTCCAAAATCAGAGACATTTAGTTATGCATGTTTTCGATATAAGTCTCCTGTGTTCTTCTCCGCTTTGATTGATATATGCTTCTGTTATTTTTGTGTGTGTGTCTACTTTCATTAATATTTAAATTCCCCAATGGCTTGCTCGGTCTGTCTTAGTATCGTCCTTAACTGAGCACTTTCGCTTAAACACACTTGGTAGAACCAGATTGTTCACTGAATTTCAGTTTCTTAATTCACAGCAAAACACTCGTGTTGTTTACACCGCCATCTTATAAAACTGCCGTCCTCTAAAAGTACCGAAGAGTTTAACATTAGTAATCTAATAGTACCCGAGAGTTTACAAATGCAGACAAGGCCCCACCCTCGATGAAGGACGAATCGCAACTGCATCTATTCACAGCAGAGGGCGGAAAACACACTACAGTGTGCAAATGCACCTCTGGAGACCGAGTATATCTACTGGGTCAAATGGACAACTCTGGAGTGCCCTATGCTAATCCAGTATCTGCTACTTCTTGGAAACATAAAAGGTTGCAAAAGTCTGAGACGCAATCCACAACTACTACACTGAACATCCAAAGAAACTCAAAATGGAGATGGCAAGAGATCCAGAGTCTTGTCGCGATCAGTGATGAATGGGAGGTATGCAAAAGATCTGCTACATGACGACTTAATTGGTCATTGGTTCAACCCTAGTTGAGTGTGGGTTTGATTTATGTTTTAAGAACTTTTGTAGAAGATGTTTAGACTTTTCCGAAAAGAAAGGATGGTGACGGAGGGAGCTTGCATCCCACCTGATTGTGCTTTCACCAAAGGGAGTGCAGATATCTTTTTTTTTTTTTTTTTTTTTTAAATATAATTAAGGAAAATATAACCACAGCAGATTCAATATTCATCGCTAAAACTGCCACATTTATTGATCTATAGAGAATGAGATATATTAATGAGATATATTAATGAGATATATTAATGAGATATATTAAATTAGTTTTATACTTTAGTTTTGTGATATTCATGAGTTGTATTGCTAGTAATGGTTATGGTCGTCACTAGGAAGAACGAAGTACTTCAATGTAATAAACAAGTAAATGGGAATATTCTTCAACAAGTGAATCGATACAATTATCTCGGAACAGTCATAACATCTGATGGTAGAAGCCTTGAAGATATTAGAACAAGAATATCTATGGCGAAAGTAGCCTTTAGCAAGATGAAAAACATTCTGACCAATAAAAAGATGTCAATTGAAACGAGAAAAAGAGTGTTGAGGGGATACATAGAGCCTGTTCTTTTGTATGGATGTGAAACTTGGACAATGTGCAGTCAAGCTGAAAAACATCTGATGGCTGTAGAAATGTGGTTTCTGAGGAAAATGCAAAGAATACCATGGACAGATAGAAAAACCAATGACCAAGTACTACAGGAGACAAATGAAACTCGTAAATTGATTAGAGAAATTAGACGTAGGCAGTCAAAAGTTTTTGGACACGTTATGAGAAGAAATGGATTGGAGAACTTAGTGACAACTGGCAAGATCGAAGGGAACAGACCAAGAGGAAGACCGAGAGGAAAATACCTGGATGGCTTGGCTACATGGCATGGACGAGACAGGAACACTGAACTGTTCCACGACTCTGGTGATCGAGTGAAATGGCGAGTCATGACCGCCCACGCTTTCCGGGATCCTTACACACTTTAATGACATATGGTGCTATACTAATATGTTTATTTACAGTCTGACACTCGAGCACCTTTACTTCCAAAGATATTTCACAGTGTTCATTGTATTCTGGGTTGAACTCGGAATCCAGGCCAGCTTTAACAATTCGAATCCGCCCCGGTGAGGATGTAAGCCATGAGCATCGTGCCAGCAAGCGAGCGTTTAGCTAGTACGCTTCAGCAGCTCCCCTACATCGCTAGGGGTGGTCTACTTCTGTCTTCTTCTGAAGAGACCCGTTGTTGTTAATTATAAAGCCAACGTATTCACAGTGTGTGACATTTCACCAGTCTTCACTGTTGATTGTAGTGGTGGATGGCATGCGATTTTGTCAGCGATGTACTTACTAGTTATAGAGTTTGATGTCCGGTTTCCATATATCCTCGCTGCTCACCCTGACTGTATCAATATTGCCATAGTCTGACTCGTTCCATTGTAGATACATGTCATTCCAAGTCTGAAGAAACAAGATTGTACGTTACTCACACATTTATTTCGTTACCTTTAGCCACTTATCGTTCCAGTTCTTAAGAAATCAGATAACATCTTATATAAAATACATATCGTCATACTTCTGAAGACACAAGAAGTTATCACCATATATTTAAAAAAAGTATCGTTCCAATTCCGAAGAAACAAGACACCAACAACATATTTACAAATACATATTATTCCAGTACCGAAGAACTAAAACATCACTTCATTCCCAAATACACCTCATTCATGTTCTGAAGGTACAAGACACTATATTTGGAAAAGTATATCCTTCCAGGTCTGGGAAACAAGACACTGCTTTATTCACAACTGCATGTCGTTCCATTGCAAATACATGTCATTCTATGATTTATAAAACCAACCAACACTTTACTGACAAATACATTGTCTTTTGAAGCAACAAAAGAGCACTTAATACACAAACACAGACCGTTTTGACTCTGAAGACAACAAACAATACTTTATTCACAACTACATGAAGAAATAAAAGCCACTTTAAAAAAAAAAAATAAGTGCCGTTTCAATTCTCAAGGAATAAGACAACACTGTAATAACAATTACATGTACCATGCAGTAACAAGACAACGCTTTACTCAGAAATTCGCATCCTTACATCATAAAAACATGGCGTTCTAGATTTAAAAAAAAAAAATAAATCGAAACAAAATTGTAACAGCAAGTGAATGTAGTTCCAGTTTTAAGAAAGAAGACAACTCTTTGTTAACAAATACTTGTCGTCCCAATTCTGAAAGAACACGACAACCTGCTAGTCTCAAATACGCGCCATTCTATTGAAACTACGCATTGTTCAAAATCTGTATAAACATAACAGGACGTTATTTACAAATACATTGCCTGCCATGAATGAAGAAACAAGGCAAGACTTTATGTACAAATATATTACCTTCCACCACTAAAGAAACAAAACAATACTTTATTTAAAAATGCATTGCCTTCCATAACTGAAGGAACAAGATAACGCTTTATTTACAAATACATTGCCTTACATGACTGAAGTAACAAGACAACACTTTATTTACAAATACATTGCCTTCCAGGACTGAAGAAACGAGACAATACGTTTGTCATAAATATATGGTATTCCACTCAGAAAAAGCGATGATTGCTTATATGATTGGACGAAATATAATCAGGTTGTTTGTAAAATTTATAATGTTATGTTATGTTATGTTATGTTATGTTACGATATGTTACGTTATATTACGTCGAACGAATGTTATGTCACTGTACATTGGGCATCCCCATGCGTGCTCAGTCCTTCAATGCAGCAGCTATCTCAAAGTATTTGTTCCCACAGTTCCCATAAGGAGTTATTTTCTCTCCCTTTCCCTCGAAGGTCGCATTTATGTTCCTGATCGGACTTCATCATCAGACCGTGCAGGCTATTCAACAGACAATGTCGGTGATAGGAAACTTGGTATACACGAAATTCCAAATATGCCCCTGAATCTGAAATTTGCACCCTCAACATTAAAACTTCAACACAAGCGTGATTGGACGCTGGGAAAGGGAGATAACCTGTTATATAATATAATAATTGTTGATGTTCTTTGAAATTTTGTGCTGTTGTTTGTCCGTCGCCGCCGAAGCTGACCATTCAGCATTTTAGACGGATGGCCAGCTCCTTTCAATTTCCCACCTCACATCATAACATATTTTATCCATTTAACAAGAGTAACGATTGGTCGCCGGTCTCCCTGGCCGAGGATTTAGCAGCTTTCTTTGTAGCCCCGAATACTCTCGTGGTTTACGTGAGCGCACGAGAATTGGAAGCGGTTCGAGTCGCGCCAGTGACTTATGAGAGTATGGAGCCGGTCGCTCAGAAAGCAATGGCAAACTACTGAACGTAATCTTGCTAAGAAATCAACAATCAGCTGAAAGATACTGATGTTGACAGCGATGTCCTGTAAAGGATATGCAAAAAAAACAAACAAACATTGGTCTATGCAACTATGGGTCCAACAGTGTGCGCCCATTACTCCGTAAGAAGTGTAGAAGTGTTTTTCAATGACGTACTTGTTATTTACTTAAAAGTATAGGACCATTTTATACACGTTAATGTATAATGAGCATATGATGCCAGCTCCACATGTGTATAGACAGTCGGCAATCGAGGGATGATGCGGTCAGTAACACGTCAGTCGCCCCTACTTCTTAAGACAATTCCTGGTACCCATTTAGGTTTTGTTAACCTGGGGGAACAGGCCATTTTAACGACTCCCACTTGATGTAATTTCGAACCTATTACCGTCGGGCGAAAGTCAGACGTGCTAGCCACTGCCCTACCACGGCTTCCTGCAGCCTCATCAACCCAGTGCCGAATGACCTACACACACATGAGGCTAGGACAATACTTACTCACCATATACAGTACGCCTGATCGTGTGCAAGGTGTTCCGAAGAAAGAAGCATTGAATGTCTTTGTAGATATGTGTATTACTCTTGTATGAGCGATAATCAATACATACCCATGTGAGAAAACACTAGTAAGTAAAGCACCCTTCTGCACGCCTTAAACAGCACTGGGCATACAGTACTGGACCCATATTTGCATCAACCAATCAGCACTCGATGGGTGGTGCAGTCAGTATCACGCCGGCAGCCATTACTCACCGAGACATTACTGTATACCCATGTTAGACTGACTAGACCCGGCAGCCATTACTCACCGAGACATTACTGTATACCCATGTTAGACTGACTAGACCCGGCAGCCATTACTCACCGAGACATTACTGTATACCCATGTTAGACTGACTAGACCCGGCAGCCATTACTCCCCGAGACATTACTGTATACCCATGTTAGACTGGCTAGACCCGGCAACCATTACTCCCGACACATTACTGTATACCCATGTTAGACTGGCTAGACCCGGCAGCCATTACTCCCCGAGACATTACTGTATACCCATGTTAGACTGACTAGACCCGGCACCCTTTACTCCAGACACATTACTGTATACCCATGTTAGACTGACTAGATCCGGCACCCTTTACTCCCCGGGACATTACTGTATACCCATGTTAAACTGGCTAGACCCGGCACCCATTACTCCCCGAGACATTACTGTATACCCATGTTAGACTGACTAGACCCGGCACCCATTACTCCCCGGGACATTACTGTATACCATGTTAGACTGACTAGACTCGGCAGCCATTACTCCCCGAGACATTACTGTATACCCATGTTAGACTGGCTAGACCCGGCACCCATTACTCCCCGGGACATTACTGTATACCATGTTAGACTGACTAGACTCGGCAGCCATTACTCCCCGAGACATTACTGTATACCCATGTTAGACTGACTAGATCCGGCACCCTTTACTCCTCGGGACATTACTGTATACCCATGTTAGACTGGCTAGACCCGGCACCCATTACTCCCGACACATTACTGTATACCCATGTTAGACTGACTAGACCCGGCAGCCATTACTCCCCGGGACATTACTGTATACACATGTTAGACTGCCTAGACCCGGCAGCCATTACTCCCCGAGACATTACTGTATACACATGTTAGACTGACTAGACCCGGCACCCATTACTCCCGACACATTACTGTATACCCATGTTAGACTGGCTAGACCCGGCAGCCATTACTCCCCGAGACATTACTGTATACCCATGTTAGACTGGCTAGACCCGGCAGCCATTACTCCCCGAGACATTACTGTATACCATGTTAGACTGACTAGACCCGGCAGCCATTACTCCCCGAGACATTACTGTATACACATGTTAGACTGACTAGACCCGGCACCCTTTACTCCCCGGGACATTACTGTATACCCATGTTAGACTGACTAGACCCGGCAGCCATTACTCCCCGAGACATTACTGTATACCCATGTTAGACTGACTAGACCCGGCAGCCATTACTCCCCGAGACATTACTGTATACCCATGTTAGACTGGCTAGACCCGGCAGCACGAGTCGGTAATAACAATCCAAATCTGCCTCAATGCGGATCGAACCCATACCCACAGGGCGGGCAGGTGAGAATCTGACCGACTAGTCACTACGCTACTACAATTCCGGCTAGTCACTACACTACCATGATTCCGGCTAGTTACTACGCTACCATGATTCCGGCTAGTCACTACGCTACCACGAATCCGACTAGTCACTACGCTACCATGACTCCAGGTAGTCACTCCGCTACGACTCCTCCGGCTAGTCACTACGCTACCACGACTCCAGATAGTCACTACTCTACCATGATCCTGGCTAGTCACTACACTACTATGATTCTGGCTACTCACTATGCTACCACGACTCCGGCTAGTCACAATGCTTCCATGATTCCGGGTAGTCACTATGCTACTACGACATTGGCTAGTCACTACGCTACCAGGACTCCGGCTAATCACTACGCTACTATTGCTCCAGCTAGTCACTACGCTACCATGATTCCAGCTAGTCACTACGCTACCATTACTCCAGCTAGTCACTATGCCACAATGACTCCAGCTACTGACTACGCTACCACGACTCAAGCTAGTCACTATGCTACGACGACTCCAGCTAGTCACTATGCTACCACGACTCCAGCTATTCACTACGCGACCACGACTCCGACTAATCAAAATGCTACCACGACTCCATCTAGTTACTATTCTACCTTGACTCCAGTTAGTCACTAGCTACCACAACTCCGACTAGTCACTACGCTACCATTACTCCAGCTAGTCACTACGCTACCACGACTCCAGCTAGTCACTTTGCTACTATGGCTCCAGCTAGTCACTACGCTACCATGACTCCAGCTAGTCACTACGCTACCATGACTCCAGCTAGTCATTACGCTACCATTACTCCAGCTAGTCACTTTGCTACCACGACTCCGACTAGTCACTACGCTACCATTACTCCAGCTAGTCACTTTGCTACTATGACTCCAGCTAGTCACTACGCTACCACGACTCCAGCTAGTCACTACGCGACCACGACTCCGACTAGTCACTACGCTACCATTACTCCAGCTAGTCACTTTGCTACTATGACTCCAGCTAGTCACTACGCTACCACGACTCCAGCTAGTCACTACGCTACCATTACTCCAGCTAGTCACTTTGCTACTATGACTCCAGCTAGTCACTACGCTACCACGACTCCAGCTAGTCACTACGCTACCACGACTCCAGCTAGTCACTACGCTACCATTGCTCCAGCTAGTCACTACGCTACCATGATTCCAGCTAGTCACTACGCTACCATTACTCCAGCTAGTCACTTTGCTACTATGACTCCAGCTAGTCACTACGCTACCACGACTCCAGCTAATCACTATGCTACCACGACTCCAACTAGTCACTACGCTACCACGACTCCAGCTAGTCACTACGCGACCACGACTCCGACTAACCAAAATGCTACCACGACTCCATCTAGTTACTATTCTACCTTGACTCCAGTTAGTCACTAGCTACCACAACTCCGACTAGTCACTATGCTACCGTAATTCCAACTAGTCACTACGCTACCACGACTCCAGCTAGTCACTATGCTACCACGACTCCAGCTAGTCACTATGCTACCATGACTCCAGCTAGTCACTATGCTACCACGACTCCGACTAGTCACTACGCTACCATTACTCCAGCTAGTCACTTTGCTACTATGACTCCAGCTAGTCACTACGCTACCACGACTTCAGCTAGTCACTATGCTACCACGACTCCAACTAGTCACTACGCTACCACGACTCCAGCTAGTCACTACGCGACCACGACTCCGACTAATCAAAATGCTACCACGACTCCATCTAGTTACTATTCTACCTTGACTCCAGTTAGTCACTAGCTACCACAACTCCGACTTGTCACTATGCTACCGTAAATCCAACTAGTCACTACGCTACCACGACTCCAGCTAGTCACTTTGCTACCACGACTCCGACTAGTCACTATGCTACCATGACTCCAGCTAGTCACTTTGCTACCACAACTCCGACTAGTCACTATGCTACCGTAATTCCAACTAGTCACTACGCTACCACGACTCCAGCTAGTCACTATGCTACCACGACACCAGCTAGTCACTATGCTACCATGACTCTGCTAGTCACTATGCTACCATGACTCCGACTAGTCACTACGCTACCATTACTCCAGCTAGTCACTTTGCTACTATGACTCCAGCTAGTCACTACGCTACCACGACTCCAGCTAGTCACTATGCTACCACGACTCCAACTAGTCACTACGCTACCACGACTCCAGCTAGTCACTACGCGACCACGACTCCGACTAATCAAAATGCTACCACGACTCCATGTAGTTACTATTCTACCTTGACTCCAGTTAGTCACTAGCTACCACAACTCCGACTTGTCACTATGCTACCGTAATTCCAACTAGTCACTACGCTACCACGACTCCAGCTAGTCACTTTGCTACCACGACTCCGACTAGTCACTACGCTACCATTACTCCAGTTAGTCACTTTGCTACTATGACTCCAGCTAGTCACTACGCTACCACGACTCCAGCTAATCACTATGCTACCACGACTCCAACTAGTCACTATGCTACCACGACTCCAGCTAGTCACTACGCGACCATGACTCCGACTAATCAAAATGCTACCACGACTCCATCTAGTTACTATTCTACCTTGACTCCAGTTAGTCACTATGCTACCACAACACCGACTAGTCACTATGCTACCGTAATTCCAACTAGTCACTAGTCTACCATGACTCCGGCTAGTCACTACTCTACCATGATTCCGACTAGTCACTACGCTACCACGACTACGGCTAGTCACTACGGTACCATGATTTCAGCTAGTCACAATGCTTCCAGAACTCCGGCTAGTCACTACGCTACCACAATTCTAGCTAGTCACTACACTACCATGACTCTGGCTAGTTACGATGCTACCACGACTCCAGCTAGTCACTACGCGACAACGACTCCGGCCAGTCACTATCCCACCACGACTCCAACTAGTCACTACAGTACCATGATTCCGACTACTCACTACGTTACCACGACTCAGGCTAGTCACTACCCTACCATGATTCTGGCTGGTCACTACGCTACCACTACTCAGGCTAGCCACTATGTTACCATGATTCCGGCTAGTCACTACGCTACCATGACTACGGCTAGTTACTACGCTACCACGAATCCAGCTAGTCACTACTCTACCACAACTCCAGCTAGCCACTACATTACCATGATTCCGACTAGTCACTACGCTACCACGACTGCAGCTAGTTACTATGCTACCACGATTCCGACTAGTCACTACGCTATCATGATTCCAGCTTGTCACTACGCTACCACGACTCCAGCTAGTCACTACGCTACCACGACTCCAGCTAGTCACTAAGCTACCACGATTCCAGCTAGTCACTACGCTACCACGACTCTGGCTAGTCACTACGCTACCACGACTCCTGCTAGTCACTACGCTACCACGACTCCGGCTAGTCACTACGCTACCACGACTTCTGCTAGTCACTACGCTACCACGACTCCGGCTAGTCATTACGCGACGACGACTCCAACTAGTCACCCACGCTACCACGATTCTCGTAGTAACAGAACGCGCATGTACAACTTGTAAGTACCAAACATATTGTGACATTATAATGTTAGGCAGGTCCGTGTGTTGCCGGGGCCCACACGGGAAACGAAGAATAGTGACGCTGTATCATGTCATGCATGTCGTTAGAGATGATTAAGGAGGGTTGGTGTGAGACGGGCTACCTAACTTAACCTGTATACATCTTTAGATGAGAAATCCATCCAATCATGAACAAGTCTGCACAGCGCTTGTATGAGTTGGATGAGGGCCAATGATACATGTATAGAGGACAGTTATCTTAAGAAAGAGAAGACGATGCTGTTGGTCCGATATTTTCGGAGACTTAACATAATGAATAATATGGTCAGTTTCGAGTTGGCCCCGCTGCGTACCCTTGGATATCATTATTGTCTATTAATGTATGCATTTATCTAATATAGAATGCATATATTTATCCGTTATTGTGATGCATTTGTTTATCAGAAATTGTGATGTATGTGTTTACCCGTTAATGTGATCATGTGTTTATCGATATTATGATGCTTGTGTTTATCTATATGTTGCACGACGAGTACATCTCTCTAGTGGAGACATTTATCACACTTATAAGTTGTGTTCTAGTCAGTGACTGCACACCTTCTGTTCGAGAAGATCAGTATTTAACATCTTCAGTGTGAGATAGTTAGTGTTCTTTAACTGCTCCTCGAGTGGGAGCAAGCGTAAGACTTGGATCCATGAGCACGGATGGGATGAAATACTCACGGTGGACACAAGAAGTGCTTCCAAGAAACATATGAACTTCTGCAGACTCACCAGACACAAGAAGTACTTCAAAGATACACATGAAGGTCTGCACACTGAAGACTTATCAGTCACAAGAAGTACTCCAAAGATACACATGAACGTCTTCAGAGTAAAGACTCGTCAGACGCCAGAAGTACTTTAAAGAAACACATAACGTCTGCAGAATGAAGACTTAACAGACACAAGAATTACTTAACAGAAACATATGAACGTCTGCGAGTGAAAACTCAACAGACAAAAAGCAACCAGGGTAAAATACGTTTGAGAGGTTTAAGAGTGGCTCCTACCAGAAAGTACCGCGTGACTCTACGAACCCCAGACATCTATATACATTGCGCAACTGGAACAACAGACTCTACATCTTGTACCATGTTGTCAGAAACACGGGGCAGTTTCAGGTTTGCTTGCATTGCAATATAGTGAATAGGACTTCCGGTCGCCATCACGGCGGTTAGGCGTTGAGCAGTTAAAGCCTGTGGCGTGTTTATGCTTGTGGCTACGGTTTACAATCGCATTTTCCTCATATTGGACTGGTAGTACATGGTTCCGTCGCTCTGCTACTGAGTGAGTGCGTGGGCGACACTGTGAGTTGTGAAATTCGCGTGGAATGCTTTTATATCTGTCCTGTACAGTAAACTGCATGTTCGGAACAATGGCTACCGGCGGTTGTTGAATTGACTGTTTTGCCCTTTCGGTTCACGAGTGCATTTTTCGGGAGACTCCTGTGAGTCGGCGCTGAAGCTGCGGAGTTCGTGATTTGTGCGACACTTTCGGTGCGTAGCTCTGTGGTAAGAGACCGAATCATGTGAGAAAACCCGGGTCAGTGAGGTCTTTCTGGTGACTGCCGAGCCCATCGACGATGAACTGTGGTATTCGTGGATGAATTTTGTGTTGACATTCTGATGGCGGCATTATGCACAGAGTTCCTGTGTTGGCTGTTGGATTGCCGAGACTTCCGTCTATTCCACTTTTCACATTGGACAGTGGGGAGTATTTTGTGTGATTTTCGCAGGCACGAGAATGGAGCATAATGGGACGACCCGTTGCCGTGAAGTTGGAACCTCGACTAACTAACTAACTATATAGTGAATCCTACATTGACCATTAGCTCCCTCAGACCCTAACATAATACACCTGTTAAAAAATAGATTGGGTCAGGTTGAGTCAAAAAACGTAGTCACGTTCGACGGTATTGAAATAGTCAAGACATAAACAATTGTGTCAACTTACATACGTGGCCCAGACGTTGGTGCTGAGAATTTGATTTTTTTCGTCCAAGTCGAGGATCTGTATCAGCGACATTCCGTAGAATATGGTGATTGTGTCATTCTGCTCTTGAACCGGCCGACCCATCTTTCCCCGGGCGCTGTAGTTTCCAATCAGGTCTCTGATCAGCCGTTTCTCATGAGACATTTGTACCATACCTGCCAACATAAACACATACACATACACATACACGTCATGATATATTGACACATAGATACTTGGACATGTCTTCTTATAGGTAACTGCTTATAAGCACATACACATACACATCATGATATATTGACACATAGATACTTGGACATGTGTTCTTATAGGTAACTGCTTATAATCACATACACATACACATCATGATATATTGACACATAGATACTTGGACATGTCTTCTTATAGGTAACTGCTTATAAGCACATACACATACACATCATGATATATTGACACATAGATACTTGGACATGTCTTCTTATAGGTAACTGCTTATAAACACATACACATACACATCATGATATATTGACACATAGATACTTGGACATGTCTTCTTATAGGTAACTGCTTATAAGCACATACACATACACATCATGATATATTGACACATAGATACTTGGACATGTGTTCTTAAGGTAATTGCTTATATACACATTCAGTGGCGAAGGGGTTACGGGCGCATTTCGTAACTCCGCATACCGCGTTCGAAACACAGCTGCGGGGGATTTAGCAGCAGACTGCCTTGTGTTGGTTTTCATACAATGATATGAGTGCTGGTCGTTTAGAAAGCAATGGCAAACTACTGAACGTAAATATTCCAAGAAATCACAAACAGCCAGAAATTATGTGGTTGATTGCGACGTCTTGTAAAGAATATGCATACAACTTTTTAAAATTATAAACACAAACACGCCAGGATATATTCAAACATAGGTGCGTTGACACGTTTTCTCACAGACACCTGGTTATAAACATATCAACACCACTATATGTTCACACATAGTTACTTGCACATGTTTTCGTATAGATACCTAGTTATAAACACACCATACTCATATATTAAGGAATATACATGTAAAATAGCTTTGGAAAAGCAGCAATTCGAAAGTAGACGAATATTTCCAGTAGCATATCTTTGTCAAACGAGTTGAGGAAATGAGTTCTTATTAATATATCAATGTCAATAAAGGCGATTAAAAGAGTTCTTAAGAACTATGTTGATCTGTTCGTGAGGTACGGAAGCGAGTAATGGATCATTAGAAGGTAAGTGAGGGATTTTGTGGAAGCTACGACGTGTGGTTTTATAGTAGAACGAGGAGAATACCGTGGGTGGATATAACGAGTAATGAAGATACCTTGAGTTTCATCATCTCACAAGGATAATTGGTTAACCGCATCAGAAGAAACGAGTCCGCATTCTTTGGGCATGGCGTGAGTCACGGAAAGATGCAGTATTTAGTGAGAGCAGGGGTGTTGGAAGGGAGGTTAGGCAAGGGAAGAGAAAAGATGCTGGGCAGTTTGACATCATGGAATGAAGGAACATCAGTATAAGAAATGATTAGCAATACACGAGGCAGAAGGATGTGTGGCAGACACGATCACCAGTCAAACACGTCATGGACTATAGGAACGCGGCCTGGTTCTATACGTGCAAAAATGCATGGAGATATCATCATCATCATCATCATCATCATCATCATCATCATCATCATCATCATCATCATCATGTGCCATGCCGATATGCGTGGGCGGTCATGTTTCGCCATCTCACACGATCACCAGAGTCGTAGAACAGCTCTGTGTTCTTGTCTCGATAAAACCACAAGGCCAAGCAATCTGGGTATTTACTACTCTGCCTTTCCCTTGTTCTTTCCCCCTCAATCTTGCCAGTTGTCACCAAATTCTCCAACGTATTTCTTTTCATAACGTGTCCACAAAATTTTGATTGGAAATATATTCACACACATATTTGCAGATGTATTCACAGATACCTGGGGATGCATTTACACACAGAAGAAGCCCGGATATATAAGCAAAAGTAAAAAACAAGAACACTTGCACAATGCTTTAGGCGTAGATGGCATTTAGTGGTAAACCTACAGGTTTATAGTTCAATGAAACCTCGGTCAGTGATGTGGTCAGTGTCGGTCACCTTCACATCTTTGTACCCATTTAAGGCTGGAGTAGCCTGGGAGTCCAGATCAATTTTAAACACCCATTACCTTGTGGATTCGAACACATGACTACCGGGTGGACAGGCGAGCGTCTAGCCACTATTCTACCGAGCTTTCATCTGGATATGTTCATACATCTGTAAGCGTACTAATGTGTTCATAATACACATCTTCAGATATGTTTATAATGCACCTATTCTGATGTGTTCATATATACATATCTATTGGTGCGTTCAAACATACACATCTACTGGTGTGTTTATACAAACATACCTATTTAAGTGATCATACATACATATATATTGGTGTAATCATACATACACATCTATTGATGCGTTCATACATACACATCTATTGATGCGTTCATACATACACATCTATTGATGCGTTCATACATACACATCTATTGATGCGTTCATACATACACATCTATTGATGCGTTCATACATACACATCTATTGATGTGTTAACGTACTGATACTTGTAGATATAACAACGCGCGACTATCTGCAGGAATGTTCACACATAGTCATCTGACATTCAAATATTTTCATTGGCAGTTAGAAGTAAACAATTGACGTGTAGATTGGAGAACAATTTGGAAAATATAAAACACATTCTCTACTAGAATCAATTCTTGAAATAAAATATACTATGCACCACAACATCTACTAACATCAAAGGCGCTATCTTGTAACACCAAGATCACAATATACAAAACACTGATCAGACCAGTTGTGCTGTATGGCTCTGAAACCTGGAGTACAACGAAAGGAGACGAAGCCTTGCTACAAACCTTTGAGAACAAAGTTTTAAGACGCATCTTTGGACCCATTAGGGATACACAAAGTGGAGAGTGGAAAAGAAGAAGTAACAAAGACATGTATGATCTGTTTAAGTCCCCGCTAATCACTGGTATCATGAAGGCTAATAGACTACAATGGCTGGGGCATGTAGAAAGAATGGAAGATAACAGGGAAACAAAACTCGCTTACACTCAGGAAATAAATGACCGTAGACCCCGAGGTAGACCAAGAAGACGGTGGAGAGATAATATATATATATACAGACCTACAAGCACTTGGAATCAACGACTGGCAAAAGAGGGTCAACCAGAGAGACGAATGGAGACGGATTGTATCTGCAGCAAAGAACCTCAATGGCTCGGAACGCTGAAGAAGACGAAGAAGAATCTGTACTTCTTTCTTCTATTTCTATGAGCTAATTTATTTCTCATACAATCTTAGCAGCGTCTAGGGTGTCCTCATTTGCTATGTTTTGGGTATAGTAATATCTAGATACAATTATTCTTCAGCATGAAAAAACGCATAGATAGGAGCAGATACTCACTTCAATACATACACATATCCAGGTATAGACAGATATACATATATTCTTTATCCATCCATGCACCACATTAGATACAGGCATATACAATATGTTGCATCTCCTTCTCAGGATGCTGTACTCAATGCCATGTTGCTTGTCTATGTAATTTTACTTTCAGTGGTTTGCCATTGATTTCTGCAACTAGAAGTCAACGCGTAAGTCCAGCTGAACGATGTGTGGAATGAACCCACTACCATGTCTTCAGCGCACAGGAAGCTTAAGGGCCAGCAGACTAAACATATCGGCCACTCTGATTTCTCGTTCAGAAAACAAAGCAAACTTTAGAGTGTAAACTTGCGTGTAATCTGGAACCGATTGCCACGTTCAGAAAAGGACGCAGAGTGCACGTATTCATAGTATATATGTTGACAACTAATGCAGCACAGACTCAGTTGTCCATACAAGCATATATTTATGTGTCTGTTCTAGGGGATATTCAAATGTCGATACAAGCATATATTCTGACATCTATAACTGCAGATAGACAGAAGTCTCTTGAAGTGTGTATTAAGATATCTGATAACAGCACACTTTCAGAGGTCGACACACGCATATATTCACACATTTATAACTGCAGGTCTTCAGGTATCGACACGCGCATATATTTATTAATCTATACATGCAGATACACATTTGTCGATACAGTCATACAATCAGACGCTCAAACCTGCATATATCTCACTGCCGATATGTACACGGTTCAGGCCAGATGTCGATACAATTATGTTTTCAGACATCTATAACCAGGGAGCAAAAGGTTGCCCTAAATGTCGGTGGCCATGACATACCAGAGATTCGATATGCCGATGATACAGTATTACTATCTACATAACAGAATGGTATAGAAAATCTAATAACCTCAACCCAATTGAATGATGGAAATCGTAAGAATGAGACAGCGAGGTGTGACGAGGGGATTTGGCCGACGATCGAAGTTCAGAGGAAAGGCGAGACGAACATATAATCAGATTGCTACTGGAACTATTAGTGCTGGAACTCTTCGCTGGCTGCTGAGGATAGGGACGGAGCGCTTATGGGAATGTCCCGAATGCTGTGATGTCGGTTCCTAAATCAATCAATCAATCAATCACAACTTATACCTTAACATAGCAAACATCAAAGATAATGCATACAGATAAAACTACTTTGGAGAAAGAAATATATGTTAATGAGGAATAATTGGAGGTGGTGGAAAAATTTGAATATCTTGGGTCATTGATTACTAACAATGGTGACACAATGAAAGAAGATAAAAGACGAATATCTATTGCTCTTCAAAGACTAACACAACTAAATAAATTGTGGAGAGGGACAGATAGAACTACAAAAATCAGATTTTTAAGAGTTTGCATCTTTCCCATTGCAACACACGCCTGTGAGACCTAGACACTTACTAAACAAGCTGAACAGCGCATAAATGCCTTTGAATATAACTGTTACAGATGAGTTCTAAGAATATCTTGGATAAAGAAAAGAACAAATGCATCTATACTTCAAGAGCTGATTATTGAAGAAGGTTGACTATTAAAGACGATAAAACCAAGAAAATTGAAATATTTTGGTCACTTGAAACGTAATGAAAGTTTGGAGAGATCAATAAATGAGGGGTATATGCCTGGGAAGAGGGGAAGAGGAAAGCCAAAGAGAAGATGGGTGCAGGATGTGGCGGATGATCTCCAGATGGGTGTATCGGACGCGGAACATCTTGCTTATGATCGAGAGGTTTTCCGGAAGGTGTTTATGGGAGCGAGGTTCTGCAAAGGACATGCTACTGAATGAATGAATGAATGAATGAATAGCAGCAGCAGCAGCAGCACAACCACATTTGGATAAATTAATACACTCAAAGATTATAACTTCAGATATCCACATGTCGACACGATTATACATTTAGGCATGTAGTATAACCGCAGACACCCACATGTCAATACAATCATACATTCAGACATGAATATAGAAATCCACATATCGATACAATCATAATTCAGACATAAATAACCGCATATATAATTGTCAATGTCTGCCAATACATTCAATGAAAGGAAGGAAAAGAGACAGGGCTGTGTTGTTCTGCCCACATCACGCGTGTCTCTTTGGCAGCTGTGAGCTAATGTTTGTGTAGGCTTTATACAGAAGCATCTATTCTTGTCTGTCTTTCGCCCTGTTATTTTCTCCCATTGTAGACACAAAACGACGTTCAAGCAGGCCGCATTCAAATAGCACAGAGCAACCATTTCGTATCTTTTAACTGGATACAGCCATCATCTATGAGCCTGTCTGTCTGTATACTTGACTGTCTGCTTGCCTGCCTAAGTGCGTGTCTGTCTATCAGTATGTTGGTCCATCTGGCAATATGTGTACTTGCCTTTCTATCTGCCTGTCTGATGTTTGTTAGCATGTCTGTCTGTCTCTCTCATTATTTATGTGAGTGTATTTGTTTTCGTGAATTCATGCATGCATGCATATAGTATTTCCAAGGCACAGCAAAGGGAAAGATTGGCCAACAATTCCTCCATGCATTCAGGCCTACAAAATGTGTTGTCACTATCACATCACAAACCATCACATCACAAACCCATAACAGGAAATTGCTTCGGAACACACTTGCGTGATAATGACACAGCTAAAGTATCCTTTAACGGCATGTCGTGTGCAATTTTATTCAGTATTGAGTGGTAGCGACCCTAGCATGTATCAGTGTGTACAAGAACACGACCACTGTACAAATTATTGTATACAATAATACAATACAGTTGTTCTCATTAGTATAAACAGTTCACAATCAGAAATACTTTCTTCTGTGATTATATGTCTAATCAATATTTTACCTGGAATTCCAAGTTTTATTCTCTCATGTTGCCGGGGCCCATAAGGGGGAGCAAAGAATAGTAACACTGTTGCCTATCATGCACGTCGTAAGAGGCGACAAAGGAGGCTATGGTTCCGTCGCCGCCCTGCTACAGAGTGAGTGCGTGGCGCGACACTGTGAGCTGTGAATTTTGCGTGGAATGCTTTAACATCTGTTCGCAGTTTGTAGCGTGAACTGCATGTTCGGAACGATGGCGGCCGGCTGTTGCTGGATTGACTGGTTTGTCTTTTCGATTCACGAGTGCATTGTTCAGGAGACTCCTGGGAGTCGTCGCTGGATATACGGAGTTCGTGCTTTGTGCGGCGCTTTCGGCGGGTCGCCTTGAGGAAAGAGACCGAGCCATATGCCATAAAACCCGGGTCAATGAAGTCTTTCTGGTGACTGCCATTTCCATCGACAATGAACTGTATTTCTCGTGGAGGACTTTTGTGTTGGCATTCTGGCGGCGGTATTATACAGTGTACCTGTGCGGGCTGTTGGCTTGCCGATACTCCTGTCTATTCCGTTGTTTACATAGGGCAGTGAGGAGCATTTTGAGTGACATTCGCTGGCATAGTAACGGAGCATAATGGGGACGACCCGTTGCCGTGAAGTTGGAACCGCGACTAACTATCTCTCATGAAATCATGATTATGTGCCATATCTACATTGTTGGTCGGTTGCAATGAGCCTCCTAAACTCTGTGTTCTGCGTATTCTCTGTACATTTATAGAGGCAATGCATTCCTTGATGTGGTTCCCCAGAATGTAACGTCATCTTCCTCTTTTATTCTTCTCCTCCACTTTGCCCTCCAAAGCAATGTTTTAACAAGCGGCTGCGACTGGTTATGTAGTCAATGTACCTTAATTGACTGAGGTTGGTCTCATGTAATCCCAATGTGTGTAATACTACTTTGTTTGTATTCTCCCCTTACCTTAATATTCTTCCTATTAGTCTATATAATTATATGTTGAATGCGTATCCTCGCATTTTGGAGAGATGGGACCCGACCATACATTCAACACACAGCGAGTAATGAGTCCCAACAAAGAATGCACACGTCATACAGAAGTCTCGTGGCCTCCTGGGAGTTAGTTTCTTATATACATGTTATGTTACACAACAGCGCCGAGAGAAGAACACAGATCTGATCCAAACCTCGGATGATCGTGTGAGGCAGCGAATCACGCCTATCGGCATGGTACATGATGATGATGACAAAGCGCCTACACTCTGTTAGTGTAAGCAAATGTTAAGAACCCGTATGTGGACAGAATGAGATTGCGGGGTATCGGTGGGGGTTCTGGAAGAATCTCAAAACTGAGAGGGAAGACAAGGAGAACTTTAAATCAGATAGCGGTGGTAACGAAGAGTAGTATGACTCTTCGCTGGCGGTTGAATGAGGGGACGGAGCACATATGGTAATGTCCTGAGTGCAGTGATGTCGGTTCTAAACTCAACTCAACTACTCAAACAGATGTTAATAGATCTGAGATCCGTTAACGTTCAATGTAACTATCAGTTGAGGGGCAAAGGAAGGCAGAGAAACACAAACATAGTTGTAGTGCGGCTTCCACTTCAATCAGATATTTGTTTCTGTATGATAGCACTTAACTTGGCTACCTGAAGCAGATGTGCTCGTTGATTCCGAATAAGCAACTTCAGTTTTTCGCGCTAACAGATAAAACTCGAGCTTCAAGTCATTCTACTTCTCATCAACATAAAAATGAAAACTGTTTGAACGAAAATTTCGTTTTACTAATCGCAAAATATCTGCGCTTTACATTTTCAAAGTCTGACTACATAGAGTACGCTTGCTGTTTATTTAGATGAATCACAATTAACGATTTGTATGACCACATGAAAGTTAAAAGTTTATTTGGTTCCGTCGCCCTGCTACTGAGTGAGTGCGTGGCGCGACTCTGTGAGCTGTGATATTCACGTGGAATGCTTTTACATGTCCGCTTTTGTTTGTACAGTTACCTGCATGTTCGGAACAATGGCTACCGGCTGTTGCTGAATTGATTGATTTGCTTTTTCGGTTGACGAGTGCATTTTTCAGGAGACTCCTGATGAAAGTCGGCGCTGGAGCTACGGAGTTCGTGCTTAATGAGACGCTTTCGGTGGGTCGCCCTGCGGATAGAGACAGAGCCATGTGAGAAAACCCGGGTCAATGAGATCTTTCTGGTGACTACCGATTCCATCGACGATGGACTGGTTTTCGTGAAGGACTTTTGAGTTGGCATTCTGGCGGCGGCATTTTGCACTGTACCTGTGCGGGCTGTTGGATTGCCGAGACTCCTGTCTGTTTCACTTTTCACATTGGACAGTGGGGAGCATTTTGTGTGATATTCACAGGCACAGGGATAAGAGACTAATGGTGACCACCCGTTGCCGTGAAGTTGGAACCTTGACTGACTGACTGACTGACTAACTAACTAACTAACTAACTAACTAACTAACTAACTAACTAACTAACTAACTAACTAACTAACTAACTAACTAACTAACTAACTAACTAACTAACTAACTAACTAACTAACTAACTAACTAACTAACGAACGAACGAACTAACTAACTAACTAACTACCTACCTACCTACCTAACTAACTAACTAACTAATTAACTAACTAAACTAACTAACTAACTAACTAACGAACGAACGAACGAACGAAGGAAGGAAGGAAGGAGCGAGTGAGCGAGCGAGCGAACGAACGAACGAACGAACGAACTAACTAACTAACTAACTAACTAACTAACTAACTAACTGCCTGCCTGGCTGGTTGGCTGGCTAGCTGGCTGGCTGGCTGGTTGGCTGGCTGGCTGGCTGGCTGGCTAGCTGGCTGACTGACTGACTGACTGACTGGCTGACTGACTGACTGACTGACTGACTGACTAACTAACTAACTAACTAACTAACTAACAGTTTATTGCATGTCCTTACAGGGCGTCGCAATTAACCCTAAGTTTCTGTGGCTATCCTTTACTACATAACACGCCTGCCTCACACACAACATACCGGGCTCACACATAACATACCGGTCTCACACATAACATACCGGTCTCACACACAACATACAGGTCTCACACACAACATACCGGTCTCACACACAACATACCGGTCTCACACACAACATACAGGTCTCACACACAACATACCGGTCTCACACACAACATACCGGGCTCACACACAACATACCGGGCTCACACACAACATACCTGGCTCACACACAACATACCGGGCTCACACACAACATACCGGGCTCACACACAACATACCGGTCTCACACACAACATACCGGTCTCACACACAATATACCGGTCTCACACACAACATACCGGGCTCACACACAACATACCGGGCTCACACACAACATACCGGTCTCACACACAACATACAGGTCTCACACACAACATACCGGGCTAACACACAACACACCGATCTCACACACAACATACCGGTCTCACATACAACATACCGGTCGCACACACAACATACCGGGCTCACACACAACATACCGGTCTCACACACAACATACAGGTCTCACACACAACATACCGGGCTGACACACAACACACCGGTCTCACACACAACATACCGGTCTCACACACAACACACCGGTCTCACACACAACATACCGGTCTCACACACAACATACCGGTCTCACAAACAACATACCGGGCTCACACACAACATACCAGTCTCACACACAACACACCGGTCTCACACACAACATACCGGTCTCACACACAACATACCGGTCTCACACACAACATACCGGGCTCACACACAACATACCAGTCTCACACACAACACACCGGTCTCACACACAACATACCGGGCTCACACACAACATACCGGGCTCACACACAATATACCGGTCTCACACACAACTTACCGGGCTCACACACAACATACCGGGCTCACACACAACATACCGGTCTCACACACAACATACCGGGCTCACACACAACATACCGGTCTCACACACAACATACCGGGCTCACACACAACATACCGGGCTCACACACAACATACCGGTCTCACACACAACATACCGGTCTCACACACAACATACCGGGCTCACACACAACATACCAGTCTCACACACAACACACCGGTCTCACACACAACATACCGGTCTCACACACAACATACCGGTCTCACACACAACATACCGGGCTCACACACAACATACCAGTCTCATACACAACATACCAGTCTCACACACAACACACCGGTCTCACACACAACATACCGGTCTCACACACAACATACCGGGCTCACACACAACATACCAGTCTCACACACACCATACCCGTCTCACACACAACATACAGGTCTCACACACAACATACCGGGCTCACACACAATATACCGGTCTCACACACAACATACCGGGATCACACACAACATTCCGGTCTCACACACAACATACCGGGCTCACACACAACATACCGGTCTCACACACAACATACCGGGCTCACACACAACATACCGGGCTCACACACAACACACCGGGCTCATACACAACACGCTCAGCGTACACAAAAATCACTGGTGCATAAAAAACATGTCACGTTATTGCAAAGATACGTTGGACGAACTCATTTTACTCTACGCATTGATTGTCTTCAAGATTTTCTGCTCAACCTCTTTCCCTTCCACCCCCACCAAACCTACTTCCACTGAATCAGTCTCTTTATATGTGAGTTCTCTGCAGCTTTTACTGCATTTGCCACAAGATCCCAGGTAGCCTTCACTACACCACCCTTCTTCTTATAGTAGATGATATTTAGCTTTGATTATAGTTTCTATCCACAGCCTTCTGTTTTGTGTACTGTCAGTAATTTCTGATACTGATGTTCCGATGCCATGATGTCAGACTTTCCGGTATTTTCTCTCGTGGTCACCGCCAGTCTCTTCTACCCTCCAGCTTTTCTGCTATCACCACGTACTCCAGCTAGTCCCTACTCTTGATATGCTCAAAGAGGATGCGAGTAACCAATTCTCTGTGTGGGTTAACTGCTTTCGAGATATCGTTATTGCCACTGGAACTCATCCCTAGCAGTTGAGTATTTTAGAGCCGCTATATCTCCAGCCTACCAACTTCAGGATATCACCAGAGCCGCCCATATCTTCAGCCTACAAACTTCAAGCTATCTGATGGGAGTACATGTTCTCTTTGAGAGTTATCAGCTTTCGAAATATCGTTATTTTTAGGGGACCCCATCCCTAGAAATTTTGTATTTTACAAAATACTTGCACAGCTGCTTTGTCAGAGTTGATGACGGAATCTGTTATCCTGCACCCTTCACTAACATTATCCACCTTAACTTTAATTTCTCTAGCTATTTCCAAAATATTTATCCACGTCCTATAAACAAGGGCGCCACCCGCAATTGTCTAGGTACAACCACCACCTACTGACTCTTTCATCAATATCTTGCTTATGTAAGTTTTGAAAAGCACCGGTAAAATGGCAGATCCCTGTGGTAGCCTCCGGTGCAATAGTGCTAGGTTCCGAGCTGCAAGAGTTGATGAGAAGCATGACCTAACGTTCGTATACAACCAATGCAATCCAGTTGACCAAGCAGGTACATATCTCCATGTCCACAAACGTTCACATCAAAAAGTCTGACTTTAGTCGGTTGTATGCGTCCTCTATAACCGATGACACTACCATGGTTTCATCTTTACTCTGAAATCCTTCAAAGACATCATAAATCAGAGTCACAAGCTAGATATTAAATGTATACCTAATTTACAGCTTTTATATTGCATGTAAGGATTATTGAAATATGAACTGTATGATACGAAAGCGTTAAAAACAGCACCGCGACAAGATATCTAAAATGCAGTATTTTGAGAGCATTGCCAAATGATTTCAAAGTAACACAAACATACATGGGAGGGTACTAGGTAAACAGAATCTGGAAACATAAAACGAAAAGTGTCTATTATCTATAGCAAGTTAAAAAGTTATGATAACAAATGTAAGATGAGGGCGGTTAAATAGTTTAGAAGGTAAAATATTTTCTCAAGGTATGGATAAACAAGTGACGAGATGAATAAACCTTCCGTGGCTGTCTGTATACCTGTAGATATGTGAATATGCATCGCCACAGCGACATAAATATCGAGTCAAGTAATTACTCAGCTAGCTGATAGTTAAATGTTTCACCTGTATGGAGAAATCAGAAACGAGGATTCATCTTGCACTCGGCGTAAGGAGACTACTTCGACAGACATAGAAGGAACGAAACCGCTAAATTGAACACACGTTAGTCATTGCTGCTGAAGGCGTGTTTCTCACTAAGCTCACCAAACCAAAGTCTGATATGACTGAGGGAGGCTATTATTACTATCATAATGAAATGTAGCGTTCCCGTAACGAATGTCATACATTACGGTCAGGGGAGATGTTAGGTAAGTTCGGGCTTCAAGAATGCCAGTACAATGATCATAATAGAAGCAATAGAAGAAACACCTGGTGAATTTAAAAAAAAAAAATACAGTGCACAGTGTAAATACAGAATACGTAAATCAATTATATCGCATGGCATAAACAGCATAATACTAAGCAATCAATCATGTGCCATGCCGGAAAGCGTGGGCGGTCATAGCTCGCCATTTCACTCGATCACCAGAGTCATGGATCAGCTCAGTGTTCCTGTCTCGTCCATGCCATGTGGCCAAGCCATCTAGGTATTTTCCTCTCGGTCTTCCTCTTGGTCTGTTCCCTTCAATCTTGCCAGTTGTCACTAAGTTCTCAAATCCATTTCTTCTCATAACATGTCCAAAACATTTTGACTGTCTACGTCTAATTTCTCTAATCAATTTTCGATTTTCATTTGTCTCCTGTAGTAATTGGTCATTGGTTTTTCTGTCTGTCCATAGAATTCTTTGCATTTTCTTTAGAAACTACATTTATGCAGCCATCAGATATTTTTCAGCTTGACATCTTTTTATTTGTTAGAATGTTTTTCATCTTGCTAAAGGCTACTTTCGCCATGGCGATTCTTGTTCTAATATCTTCAAGGCATCATCCTTCAGATGTTATGACTGTTCCGAGATAATTTTACCGATTCACTTGTTGAAGAATATTCCCATTTACTTGTATATTACATTGTGGTACTTCGTTCTTCCTAGTGACGACCATAATCTGTGTCTTCTTACAATTTAATTCTAACCCAGTTGCTCACCGTGTGCAACAACCGCATCTACTAATTGTTGCAGATCCTGCGCATTGTCTGCAATCAATACTGTATCATCTGCATATATAATGTTATTGATGTTTCGTCCTCCAATGCTGATTCTATTTATATCTTCTACCTTTCTGAAAATATTTTCACTGTATAGGGAAAAAAGGTCTGGAGACATTACACATCCATGCCTACATTGGCACCTTGCCGTCTTGACAGATTATAGTTTGTGCTTTAAAAAGACATAATAACTTTTACCTATGTCGGTAGCGAATGTGACTGATAAGGCAAATTCGCACTGTAAATGTCCGTTCACAGTGGGTTCATGTGAACACGTGGTCATTTCCACCATCATGCACCATCTAACGTCTCACATGCTCGGTGTGTGACTTATCTGCAATAATTTTCTCCTTTGTCTCTATTCCATTTCTGATGTTTGCCCTCCATGCAACACGTTCAGCGGTGACATGCTCCCAATTGTCTTCCACTGAATCAGTCTCTTTATATGTGAGTTCTCTGCAGCTTTTACTGCATTTGCCACAAGATCCCAGTTAGCCTTCACTACACCACCCTTCTTCTTATAGTAGATGATATTTAGCTTTGATTATAGTTTCTATCCACAGCCTTCTGTTTTGTGTACTGTCAGTAATTTCTGATACTGATGTTCCGATGCCATGATGTCAGACTTTCCGGTATTTTCTCTCGTGGTCGCCGCCAGTCTCTTCTACCCTCCAGCTTTTCTGCTATCACCACGTACTCCAGCTAGTCCTAACACCTCTCTTAATAGGCTGATATTGTCCCACTTAATTACCAATCCTTATGGCAGCTTGTTGTTTCCAATATATGTTTTTTATAAGTCTAATGTCTTTCCCTCAATTTGTATATCTCCAAGCATATCTACCATGTTGACATGTATAACTCTATCAAAAGCCTTTGTGTAGTAAATAAAGCAAAGATGTATATCCTTGATTATTTCTATAGCACGTTCAATAACTGTGCGCAGCATATACACAGCATTTACTGTACCCTTTCCTTCTACAAACCCACATTACTCTTCCCCTATTTCAGGTTGTATTTTTTTTCCTCACTCTTTGCATGATAATTCGTAGCAAAATCTTTGTGATGTGACTCATTATACTAATTGTTCTATGTAGATCACATTCCAAGGCTCCTTATTTCGTTGGGATTGCAATAAATACAGAGTTACATAATTCAGAAGGTATATCTCCAGTATCATATAATGTGTTCAGCAGTCTGATGACTTGATCTAGTCCATATTCTTCTAAAGCTTTAATCACTTCTGTTGTGATGTTATCTGCACCGGGGGCCTTGCCAGCTTTCATATGCTTAAGAACATTTTGAACCTCCGTCTTCAAAATTGGCGGTCCTTCGTTATTAAATCTAATATCATACTGTTCCTCTCTGTTATCCTCATACAGGTTTTTCACGTAATCTGTCCATACATGTATAATCTGATCTTTTTCTACTGTGATTTTGCCATCTTTAGTTTTTAGACAGCCTGTTGATGTACTTGTTATTTTATTAGTAAGTTCCTGAATTCATTTGTGTACTAATTTGGTATTTTGACTGTTGTGTTGTTTTGTTAATTTCTAAGCACTTTTCCTCAAGCCATGCTTCTTTTGCCTCCTTGCATAATATTCTGATTTGTCTGTGAATTTCTTCATATTTGGCAGAATTATTTTTGTTGAGTCTTCTTGTTTCCATTAGGTGTAAAATTTCTTCAGTCATCCATTTCTTACGACCCACCTTCTTTAAGTTTGAAATAGATGTTTCTGCAACCAAACTGATTGAATTCTTCAAAATTTCCCATTGATCATCCACACCCTGAAATAGGATCTCTAGATCAGACAATATATAAAATCTGTTCTGTACTTCTATGTTGAATTTGTTTTGCATTTCCTTGTCATTACTCGATGTATACAAATCATATTTAGTGTTTCCTATTATATACTTGACTTTCTTCAACTTTATCTTCAATGTTCCTGTAAGTAATCTGTGGTTACTATAACAGTCAACACTGGGAACTGTTTTTGCTATTGTTAACGCTTTTCTAAATCTTCTGCTAATCAGAATGTAGTCAATCTGGTTTCTAATCCTGTTATCAGGACTCCTCCATGTCCATAATCTTCTAGGGTGTTGCTTAAACCAGGTGTTTCCTACAATCATTTCCTGTTCTTTTGCCCGATCTATGAGTCTGTATCCTCTTTCATTTCTCTCTCCTAAACCATAGTTTCCTACTGTGTATCTATCACCTTGATTTCCTACTTTTGCATTGAAGTACCCTATTATGATGTTTATTTCTGGACTTTTGTATTTCTTTAAGGCAGACTCTATGTCATTATAAAATTCCTCTACACTATCTTCACTGGATTCTCCTGTTCTGGCATATACTTGAATAACATTTATGCTAAAAGGTCTGCCACTTAATTTAACCAATAGAACTCTGCCCGACACTGCCCAATATAATTGAACAGATTTTGATGTTTTCAGGTCCAAAATAATTGCCACTCCCCTTCGACGATCTTCACCTCCAGAATAAATAATCTTAAAATCTTCATCTATCGTGATGCCTGCTCCTGTCCATCTCGTTTCGCACATCTTTAAAATATTACATTTTTCTCTTTCCATTTCTTGGTTCATGTTCTCTAATTTTTTGTCGTCGTTTAACGTCCTAACATTCCATGTTGCTAATTTTAATGTCTCTGTCCTTGTCTTGTGATGATCAGTCTTTAGGCGAATCATAATGTACTAGGCACTTTTAAAGAGGTAGTTTGCCGTTGCTTTCCTCTATGGCAGTAACCAAACAGGTCGGGTGACCGCAACCATTGTCTCTCGAAAGAGATCCTCTGCCTGCCGTCGCGAAACTTGAGACCATAACCAACAAATATCTGTCGGCTGCCCTCAAAGTTTCATCCACCACCTGCCTTTCGTGGCTTCTTTTGAACACTTCCAATAAACGAAAACGAAATAACACCACATAATCCACAGGAAAACACTAAAACAGCGTCTTCCCGAAGAATAAACGCGTCACGTCATCGCCATTATTACCGGAAGTGTAATCCTAAAGGGTTTTATAATTATCTAAGTCTACTACTAGAGAACATTATATACACAATAAGAAAGAGACAAACAGCTTGCTTTGGTCATGTGACCAGAAGAGAGGCATTGGAGAACATAATGACGGCTGGAAAGATCGAGGGGAAGAGAGACAGAGCCGGCCAAGAGAAATGATGCTGGGTGGATTGAGACGGTGGGGGAATATCATCAACAGAGTTGATCCAGTAAACTAAAGACTGAGATCTGTGGATAGTCATGAACGCCTACGCCAGCCTACATGGTACTTGATGATGATGACTTCTAGAGAAGTAATTCCGCATACCTCGTTCGAAACACAGTTGTGGGCGATTTGGCAGCAGACCTTCTTACGTTGTCTTTTTTCTATGAAATGGTATGGGGTGCCGGTCGTTCAGAAAGCAATGGCAAACTACTGATCGTAAGCTTTCCCAGGAATCACGAACAGTTAAAACATGCTGGGGGTGACTGCTACTTCATGTATAGGATATGCAATTAACTTAAACGTGTTAGGAAGAAGAACTGTTTATATGTAGTTGTGATTAAGGACAATTGATTAACAAATTTAATAAATTGATTGACAGAGACAGTGCGTTTCACGTGCTGTTTAATGCATACAATAGTCACTTGTTAAAATTTGCAGAAGCCATCATGATTAATCTGCATAGGCCAGTTTTGTACAAAAATGAAAGACACGTTAGTCAGTTTAAAATTACTGTGGTAGACAATTGACATTACTGTGCGTATATGTGTATATTTAAACTTGAAGGATTTATCTAATTACTTTAATTTATGTTGTGTGAATTCTGCAGTATGTAAACGCTCCCAAGGCGGCCAGAGGAAACCCTTTAAAGACACTGTGTGATTTCTACAGTATGCAGCGAAATATGCCAGGCAATATATCGTGCAATCTATTATTTGTGTCTTCGTTAATCAAATTGATTAACAGGCAGAAACATGTTCTGACAAAAAATTTAAGTAAACGCACATATATTCTGTTCTCTATTTATGCAATAAAAATGCTATGTGATAATAATCATTCACATTTTCGTAAAGGTTATGGAGCCTTTCAACGCCATGAACAGACGTACATGAAACAGATA
>OY992880.1:88255084-88430084 GCA_963921405.1 Cepaea hortensis | reverse complement strand
GGTACCCATTTTAGGCTGGGTCGACCTGGGACCCATTTAAATGTTAAAATCTGCCTCGGGTGGAACCTTGCCCATGGCCAACCTGCCGGCAGACACGCGTCTGGCTGATACTGGTACTTCCATGTATTACATATTCAGAATTAAACTTGTGACAAAACAAGCACGGAAGTAATACTGTCTTGTTATGTCTACTGGCTATACTATGTCTTCCTTCTTCTACTGGCGTAGAGTATAAATGCTATTGAGAATTCATAGTGAATGGGAAACATCGTCACTACAATAGGGCCAATTAAAGTGACAAAACGTATGTTAGAATCATTCTGCGCAGGGCCCCAATGTTCCTTGTTTCATTTCACATTGAGACTTTAGTTATGTTTTTCCTGAGCGACTATTTCACATCGGCGCAATACTAAACTGTATGAGACGCTTATGTTAATGTGTGTGGTAGTCAATTAAACATAGTATATATGTTACTGAAACTATATATTCTCCCCACAAGATGAGTACTCTCTGCAGTTTAGCATTGACAATCTTGGTGAGGAAAATAGTTCTTAAGAGCTAAGTAACGCTAATCCTGATGTTAGTTAGTAGCACATCCTTTACAGAACGTCGCAGTCAACCCCATAATTTTTAGCTGTTTGTGATTTCCTGGTAAGTTTACGTTCAATAGTTTGCTGTTGCTTTCTGAATGACCGGCACTCATACCATTGTGTGAAAACCAACTCAAGGCGATCTGCTGCCAAATTGCCCGCAGCTATTTCGAACGCGGTATACGGGATTACTAATTTCCTCCGTAACTCCATTCGCCACAGAGCCGACAATCCTAATATAAGGAAGCGACATATGGGAAATTAGCAGACAAGTGAGGCATTGTGTGGAAGCTGCGGAGATCTGGTTTTATATATAAGAATGGTGCGAACACCGTAGGGATAGAAAGAGCAATGAGGGTGTTTTTGAAAGGCGTTAACTCACAAAGATAAATTGTTATTCGCATCAGAAGGTAGCCAAACCATATTCTTTGGGCATGGCGTGAGACGAAAACGCCAGAGTATTGTTGGCAACGGGAAAACTGGAGCGCAGAGAAGGGAAAGGAGGACTAAACGAGAAGAGACTGGATAGTTTGATATTTTGGAAGAGCAGCTGCATCAGAAATGATAGGCAGCCCACGAAACAGAAGGCCATGGAAAAAAAAAGGAACATGATCAGAAATGTCACACGGAATGGACTATGTGAAGAAGAAGAAGAAGATATACTTTTCTATTAGCGTTTTAACAAACAAGTTACCATCTTTCGTACCACTACTTTGCGTAAATACAAACTGTTTTTCTTGAATTTCTATGATATTTATGTATTAAATATTTTACAATTTCTTTGGCACATTTGTACGTACGATCTTAAGCAATACACGTATTATATGTCTAATCAAGCTAATTGTTCTGAAATATGAGCATTCTGTTGCACATAGTTTTTTGCCGGTGTTATAAATAATATTGCTTTCAGGCCTTGTGGGATATATCCAGTATTATAAATGTTATTGCATGCTCAATATTTGTTTATACCGCATTATTCCGTAACAAATAAAAACGAAACCACATAAAGGCATTATCTATAGCGGGTAGACATTATGGAATGAGAATCCTCATACCGAAGACTGAAACAATGAAGATATGAAGATAATCGAGCCGACTTAACATATATTTACATAACATCCAAATAACTTCATCATGTAGAGGTTCTTTGCCAGTCTCCCTGGTCGAGGAGTTAGCAGATTTCTCTGTAACCCCGAATACTCTCGTAGTTGACGTGAGCGCACGAGAATTGGAAGCGGTGCGAGTCGCGCCAGTGACTTATGAGAGTATGGTGCCGGTCGCTCAGAAAGTCGTGGCGTGCTGATGAGCGTAATCTAGCCTAGGATTCAACATACAGCTGAAAGATGATGATGTTGACCGCAATATCCTGACACAGGATGGAAACGCGAAAAAAGCTGTAGAGGTTCTTTGCAGAACGCCGCTCTGATCACAGTTCGCCAAAAAAACCTCTGGAACTCTGGCCAGTTCTCCCGCCACATGCACCTTAATGCTTGTCTGAAATGTCCTGTGTCCATCTTGGCGCTGGGCGGCCCCTGCCTTTTCTTCCAGGAACTGTTTATTCCAACCACTGTTACGTTTTATTCGATGTTCAGATCTTGAAGAATTTCAGTATTTTCCTTCTTCATGGTCCACGATATTCCAAGAACTTTTCTGTAACATTAAAGCTTAAAAAAAAAACTTTAAAAAACCTAATATTTCATTTTTAGCGATTGCAACATTACCCATGTTTCACTTCCATATGTTGCCATAGGAAAGGTGCATGTTCTCAACAAATGTCACTGTAACTTCTGTGCTAGTGTTGAAGCATAGGTTCTATGCACTGTTTAGTATCTTCATTGCTGTTGCCAGCCTTAATCGAGATAATACAGTTCGATTATTTCAAGTATCTATGTATCATTTTTTTTTTAACAATAGATGGACGACTTTACTAGGAAATAGAAACAAGATATCAAATATCGAAATTAGTTACTTACCAACTGTAAACAATTCTCAGACCTTCCGCTTAAGCACAGACATGGAGCAAACTACGCCGGGAGTGAAGCACTGACATGGAGGAAACTACACCAGGGAGTGAAGCACAGACATGGAGGAAACCACACCTGGGAGTGAAGCACAGACATGGAGCAAACTACACCAGGGAGTGAAGCACAGACACGGAGGACACTACACCAGTGAGTGAAGCACTGACTTGGAGGAAACTACACCAGGGAGTGAAGCACTGACGTGGAGGAAACCACACCTGGGAGTGAAGCACAGATATGGAGGGAATCACGCTCAAATGTCAATCACGGACCTGGATGAAATTATACCACTGTCTAACTCAAGGATCTGAAGGAAACCTGACCAAGGCGTGAAACATGGACATGAATTAAATAATATCAAGATGTGAAGCGTGGACATGGAGGGAATTAGTTAGTCGCGGCTCCAACTTCACAGCAACGGGTCGTCCCCATTATGCTCCGTTCTTGTGCCAGTGAATATCACACAAAATACTCCTCACTGCCCTATGTGAACAATGGAATAGACAGGAGTGTCGGCAAGCAAACAGCCCGCGCAGCTACACTGTGCATAATGCCGCACAAAAGTCTTCCATGAAAAATGCAGTTCATATTCGATGGAATCGGCAGTCACCAGAAAGATTTCATTGATCCAGGTATTATCCCATATGGCCCGGTCTCTTTCTGCAGGGCAACCCGCCGAAAGCGCCGCACAAAGCCCGAACTCCGTAGCTCCAACAACGACTCACACGAGTCTCCTGAAAAATGCACCCGTGAACCCGAAAGGCAAACCAGTCAATTCAGTGACAGCCGGCCATTGTTCCACATCTGCAATTTACTGTGCAATCAACAGCGGACAGATGGAAAAGTATTCCACACGAATTTCACAGCTCACAGTGTCACGCCACGCATTCACTCAGTAACAGGGCGACGGAACCATGTACTACCAGTATAACATGAGGAAAATGCGAATGCAAACCGTAGCCACAAGCATAAACACGCCAGAGGAATTAACGTTTCATTGCCTAACCGCAATATGGGGGACCGGAAATCCATGGAGGAAATTACACTAAGGCACAAAATATTGACAAGAAGGAAGTAACATGAACGCGTGAAGAACAAACATCACAACTAATCTCAGTCTGTAGTTTCGAGTATCTATGTTCTCTAATAACCAGTGAAAGAAAGGCGATGCCAGAAATTGAAACAAAAATCAAACTTTTGTCTACAGAAACTGAAGCACTTACAACATTTATGAAATGGAACAGACAGTCTAAGAAACATCACTATACTAAAAGCAGATTTTTTATCTTTGCCAACACGTGGGAGAGAAACCCTGATGAGTAATAAATCAGCTGAAGAGCACATGTTCTACTTTGAAAATAAGTGTTAGAGATGAGTATTAATAATTTATTTAACGGGTAGGAAATATAGGACAGATGAAATAAAGATCAAAATCGTAGCACTCGAAATATTCCCATACATACTTGGTCGCCTGCTTCAGTAGTCAATCAAATCCCTCATGCTGAAATTCATACCAGACTGAATATCCGCCTGTAGTTTCCTCTAATAGTTGATGTCGAATCTCTGTTCACATGCCACATGCTATCCTCACCTTTTTTCCTGAATCAAACCGCTATAGATGTGCATCTGTGAGTGTTTTGCCGCAATTTCCTCTCAATCTCAGAGATCCTTGACAACATCAGTATTGTCATAATCTAGCTCACCGGCCAAAGGAACGACAAGAGCCAGTCTATCAGCTTGTTTCCTCACACACCAGCATGGGCTGGGCAGAACATCCGTGATGTGTAATTGACCTTCGTCTTTACGAGCGATGCAAGCCATTCCACACTGAACAGGACGGGCAGGCGAACGCATACATCTATCCAACAAGAACCTTTTTATTGACAAGGAATGGTTATTAAAACAAACAAAAATAGGGAAAACAAAATATGTTGGACATGTAAAAAGACATAAAAGTCTAGGTAGGGTAATAATTGAGGGATGTGTCGCGTGAGAGCGGAGAAGAGGTATACCACACCATAGACGAATTCAATGTGTCATAGACAATTTACACATAAAAACAACATAGACAGGACATCTGGTTGTGATAGAGATAATTTTCAGAAGCCTGTTATGGGTAAGAAGTTCTACATAGGGAAACCCAACGAATGATGAGTCTCAATGCGTTTTAAACTAACTCTACTGCTGGGTCGCATAATGTGAGTTAACACATGAAATTGCTAATACCCACAGAGTCGATCGCTTGAAGAAAAAGCAAAAGCAAATTTTACGGGTACTGGTTTATGAATGCGTAGCGTCCTGACATTTCCTTATTTCATCTTATTTGCAGTGGCTTTTAACTTTCCTGGTGAAGTCGAAAGTCATTATTTCTTTAATGACCGCAGTCACGCCAGCACTATCCTGTTTCCGTCTATTCAATGTCTGCCCTCTGGTCCCCAGTGATTAAACCATAGTCTCCGACTTTTTCCGAGTTTATCTTGCCATTAAGTGAGTCCCGTTTTGGGAATTTGAAGTTTTTAAAAGTTATGTACTCTAATGGTAACTCGTATGTAGTTATTTAACACCACCACATTTCCAAAACATATTTATTGTTTAATCTCTGGAATAATCTACATGCTTATGTTTAACAACGTTAGAAATCCTTGATTATAAAGTTACAACAATCACTGAATATTTACAGTAGATAACTTAGTTTGATTGTGTTCATGAGGCATCAATTAATACTGCTATTAAAATTATAGTTATTCATACAGCCTTAACTTAGCATTATTTATATGCTGTCTAAATTGTGTAATTTTGTCGGTCTGTACGCACGGAGGAACACATGCACGGAGGTACACAAGCACGGAGGTACACACGCACGGAGGTACACACGCACGGAGGTACACACGAACAGAGGTACACGCGCATAGAGGTACACAAGCACGGAGACACTCGCACGGAGGGACACAAGCACGGAGACACACGCACGGAGGTACACACGAACGGGGATACACAAGCACGGAGGTACACACGCACGAAAGTACACATGCACGGAGGAACAGATGCACAGAGGGACACACGCACGGAGAGACACACGCACGGAGGTACACACGCACGGAGGTACACAAGCACGGAGGGACACACGCACGGAGGTACACACGCACGGAGGTACACATGCACGGAGGGACACACGCACGGAGGTACACACCCACGGAGGTACACACGCACGGAGACACACGCACGGAGACACTCGGACGGAGACACACGCTTTCTGAGCGACCGGCTCACGCACGGAGGCACACACGCACGGAGGCACACACGCACGCAGACACACACGCATGGAGATACACACGAACGGAGGCACACACGCACGCGCGTGAGTGCGTGCGTGCCTGCCTGCCTGCCCGCCTGCCCACACGCGTGCGCGCGTGCGTGCGTGCGGTGTGTGATATGTCTGTCTGCCTGTCTGTCTATCTGTGTGCGTGTGTGTATGTGTGTTTGTTTGTGTATGTATGTATGTGAAAAGACAGGTCACACATATGATACTCGCATATGCGTACCCTCAATGCGTAGTTGTTGACAGTGCTAACATAGTTGTATTCTATGATCTATATTTCTTGTTGCACTCCTCAATTCCTTAGAGCTCTAAAAACAAAATAGGCTGCATCTAATAAGACAGTGGCATACACACATACAACTCACGCAGATGTTCAATGTACCCCACACATTACCTGGCTTCTGCACTGGTGTAGAAAGCAGAGCAACTTAAGCGGTGATTGTTGACACTGACAGCCAAACATTTCGGCACACGATCTGCTAGGACATTTTCTCACCTGTCTGTGACTCTAGACAAACAGTGCTGTTCGGATGATCTATTTACACAGTTGAACTCATGCTGTTTATTAGGTAAACAGATACACACCCGCATTCAAAAACTGAGAGACATTTGCCATCTTCGTTTACAAAATCCACCCGGGATATATTTTATAGCTAACTTTTTTTGTGCGTTATCGGATCTCCACTTCCTTCCTTCACTTGTATGAGTGCTAATCAATACCTATAAACTTATTTATCATGATAGTTAGTTGATTCTAAGCTAGCGATTCTCCGCTTGTTGTGTACGCACCTTTGGGATAAGGAAGCCACGAAATATGTAAAAATACGTGGGCTAAGAAATCAAAGGATAAACTGAAAAGCTACATTATAGGGCGAAAGCGCGAGACGCCACAAAAACAAATAGAAAGAAATTTGACACAGGTGAAAAAAAAAAACAGATTGAGAAACACTGTTTTAATAGTTCCTTAGCAACTAATATGTGTATGTATTGGTTGGTTAGTTTGTACATCCCCTGAATGTTTCTTGAGATTTATGTTAAGTTGTTTAGGCCTTGAAAAGAACTCGCATCTAACGAACTGAGGTTGGTGTCGAAACTTTTCTCCCGACCCGGTGTCAAATACCTTCTTCACTAGATGGTATTACAAAGCTCTCATATCCCTCTCCAAGTCTAGAAAGCAACGATGCTTTAAAGAAAAGTACAGGAATTGCTCATCAGCGGAGAGGCACATTAGAGTGTAACCAGGTCATAATTCAGTACTCACGCATTGGCCATATATGAAGACTACGGGATACAAGGACAATTGCTAGAAAACATCAAAGTCTTGTACCACTCTAGCCAAATCGCAATGAGATTACAAGAAGGTATATCTGTTCGCAATAAATACAGGAGTAAGACAGGGATTCACCCCCAATAAATGAACTATTATTTCAGACGATCGTTGCCCATTTTATAGAGACGAGGGCTGACTGTAAAATCATATTAATAGGCCGATTTCAACATGCAGTAGATACAATATGAATATAAATACAGCCAAAACTGAAGTAATGCAAGTTGGCAGATATCCTGTTCCACTAAGGATATCGAGAGAAGCACATCTCAGAAACAAGTTAAAGACATCAAATATCTTGGAAGTGTGATCACAGAAGATAGCAGAATATACAGAGAAATCAAAATCAGATGTCAAAAAGCAAGTGCACTTATATATGCACTGTCACCAAAACTGAAACATACAAACATACAAGGTAAAGAGACAGATAATAAATAGTATATTCACACCAACCCCCTGTTAAAAATGTCAAACTTGGAGATTATCTAATTTTTTTTCCCGCATATCCTTTACAGGAGCATCTTTCAGCTGATTGTTGATTTCTTGGCAAGATTACGCTCAGTAGTTTGCCATTGCTTTCTGAGCGACCGGCTCACATACGTAAGTTACCGATGCGGAGAGAACCGCTACGAATTCTCGCGCACGTTACGTTACTCACGAGAGTGTACGGGATTACGGAGAAAGTCGTGTAACACCTAGACCAGGCAGACATGCTTATCTAAATTACACTTACGAAATATCGACACCTTTGAGATGAGATGCTTGAGGAGAGCTGCCAACTTAACTATCCGAGACAGAATAATAAATGATGTTATCAGACACCTTAAGCCGCATATATTGAAAGACAGAATATCAAATGGTTTGGCCATATTGTTATAATGCCACATCACCAACTACCAACACTGGCCCTACATCAAAGAAGATTTGCTACCGGAGCAGGAAGACGCCTGCGAAGAAAATTGATTGACGACATCACAGACATTTTACAATCACATGGAATGACACTATCCAGTGGCAGCCATCGGGATCTGGTACAACTATTCCTCCCAACGACGCTTGACAGCAGAATTGTAAGTTGATAATGATGTTAATGATGGCACTATGACTGGCAGAGATTAGAACTATGCCGACACTGTTTCCTCCGCTGGTGTTTAGTATTTCATTGTCACAGAAATCCTGGCCAATACCCAGAGGGAGTTTCTGTGTAAAATCAACTTGTCTATGGTGATGCCATCTCGTGGGTTATGCTGTCATAATTCTGCAAAGCATTTTCCTGGCATAGAAATGCTGTCTTTTATTTCTCACAGGCGGATGACAGTAGCATTGTTTTGTGTTGTATTTCAATGCTAATAATACTAATATTGTTACATTGTATTATAGCCTTTTATTATATTCATATTATTAAAGCATTCAAATAAAAGCAGGAGGATTTACTATCGCTAGCAAGCTTGAAGGAGGTAGCATTCACAATGATGTGAAAGAAAACATGTTTCTACAGTGGACAATGACGAATGAAATGTGCCATTTCGTAAAAAAAGGGAGCTCGTTTGTACTTTCGTACGTTGATAAATAAGTGACTGTTAAAAATTTATTAATTCAGTAGCATGTCGTCTGCAGAACGTCTCTATCATAACAATCGTCCGGAAAAATTCTCGGTCATAAGCAAGATGTCCAGCGTCCGATACTCTCATCTGGAGATCATCTGCCACATCCTACACCCATCTTCTCTTTGGCCTTTCTCTTCCTCTCTTCCTGGACGTATACCCTTCTATAACTATTCTCTCCAAACTTTCATGACTTTTCAAGTGACCAAAATATGTCAAGTTTCTGGTTTTTTTTTAAAATCGTCTTTAGTAGCCAACCTTCTTCAATATTCAGTTCTTGTGGAATGGATGCATTTGTTCTTTTTTGTATCAACATTTATGCGCTGTTCAGCTTGTTTCGTAAGTGTCCAGGTTTTAAAGGCATATGTTGCAATGGGAAAGATGCATGTTCTTGTAAATCTAATTTTTGTAGTTCTATCTGTCCCATTCCACAATTTATTCAGTTGTTTAATTTCTGAAGAGCAATAGATATTCGGCCGCTTCGTGGCTAAAGGCTAGAGAACGCGGTTCGTGAGCCGGGTACCAGGCGTTCGAAGCTCAGCTGCGACCGATTTGTGCAGCAGACCGTGTCGCGTTGTGTTATAACGTGCTGGTATGCGAGCCGGTCGTTCAGAAAGCAATGGCAAACTACAGAACGTAACTCTTGCCTAGTACATCAATGGATAGGGATAAGGGATACGCAACAATAAAAAAAAAAGATATTCGTCTTAAAATTTCGCTATAGTGTAACCATTGTTGGTAATGAATGTCCCAAGATATTCGAAATTTTCAACCACTTCCAATTTTTCCTCATAACATATATCCAGATTCGGGGAATACAGGTAGAGCAGTTTGCGCATGCGTAATAACGATTACATAATGGTTGCACCGTGGAAGAACAACAAGGCGTTATCCGTTTTTTTTTTTTTTATGACCAGAGGTGTCAGAATCTCCGAGTCTTCATCTCCCCCGCCTGGCGGCAACGACCAGGTACGACCGTGAACTTGACTAACAGTTACTACGCAGTGCATGGCCAGGGGTCAGCGTGGTGCACGAAGGCCACGAGAGCGGAAAGCAGGGCCAACGAGGAATCACTGCTGGTAGCTCAGACAGCCTAGGACCTCGAGACTGGACGGACGTGAAAGAGTGTTGCTATGTAAGAGTCGATGCTTGATGGAAGAAAGCCTGTATGCTTTGTTGAGTAGAGTAAAGATTGAGTGCGTGTTATATTCTATTGTATTTATGAATTGATATATTGCATTGTATGTTTCTGGAAATGGCATTATCGCTGACTTTGAGCGATGCCTGATGTGACTGCTGTTTTGAGAAGTGCGATTAAAGTGTTTGAGTTATATCGCCGTGTGTTTTTACACTCATTCTGTGTGTGTGAGTGTTTTCACGCCTGTTAGTGAACACGAGACTTTGGTCATATATACAAGACCCTGACAAGAGGGTGTGACACCTTGTGAAATCTACTGAAGAATGATGGTTCAGTATTGGAACAGTTATTTGAGCAATACAAAACAGAGGGTAAGTATCACCAAAGCAGTGGAAGCACCCGTTGTCTCCGGTTGAGACGTAGGAATCCAGTGGGAAAGCCATGTTGAAATATTATTGCTACATCTCCAGAAGAGGAGTCAAACTGTGATTAGTGCTAGATACAGTGACATGCTAGTGGACAAACTGAAGCCCACGATACTATTGAAACGCATTTGATTTCTCTCAAAAGAAGCTTTGTTGCTGCACGGCAACGACCGCCCTCATGCGCATAGAGTGGAAACACTATGTGCTATGAAATTTGAGGTCTTGAATCTTGGCGCCATCGAATTTTCACTTTCATTTGGACTTTTGAGATATTGTTTACGGGGTCAAAGGTTTGCCGATGACAACAAGATAATGGAGGTGGTGCAAAATTGTTTGAAGGACACACCAAAAAATTATTTCTTGAATGTATCAAGAATCTAGTGGACAGGTGGACCAAGTGTATTGCTTGCCATAGGACAATTTTAGAAACATCACAAAAATGTCAGGTTCTCACTATTGTAAAAACAAAGATATTGGTAAAATCCATGTTAATGACACCCCATGTATTTACTGTACGCTTGTACGTAGAGACTTGAAGTCGGCTAGGTATAATAATTTTCCATCACACTCGAGAAGCACAGCGTTGGTGATGTCCCAGCCATATGCTTAAAAACAGCCACCAGATACGAGAAGCTCAGCAGTGGTTGTGTCTCAATGACCTGCTCATTTATGAGAGATGCAGTGCGGACAGAAATCGACACATAAGTTGTCCAATTTTGCATGGTGATCATCAGCCAGAAGCTTGCGACATTATCATATGTTATGCCAGACATGTTTAAACATGCACAGAGATAGCAGAAGTTAAAAGTGCAGCATCTGACACAAGATAAAGTTAAACATAGTCACTTAAAGAAATCACAGCTGTTATAGGTGACATAAGTCACAAAGTGGTGAACAATTTGATTAATGAAACCCTAATAAACACAATTATTTAATATGCAATCTGACAATGTTGATACTTGATATACATTATGTTTACAAATCCTGATGGCTTGTTCACGCACGCAATGTAGACACTGGGCCTCCCACATGTTCGCATTTATCCCAGAAGGCTAACAGTGCAATCTGATATCCTAAGATCAGAGGAGAATTGTAAAACCACCAGGCCCATCTACGGTGTAAGCTTCCCGACGATGGTACGTACCCTGCCATTATCACGATGATAAGTACCTACCCATTACCACGATGATAAGTACCCACCTGTTACCAAAACAAAACAAACAATATGTTTTATGTCGTTTGCATACGTTGCGATAAACCCCAGTTTCATTTTGTAGATCATTTTACGCTCCGTAGTTTGCCATTGCCTTGTGAACGAGACGTCAACGTTTACGTCAAACGTAATGCTAGTGTAGGGACTGAATGCCCTATTTCCGTATCAGCGCACTGGAAATTTAAGAGCGAGCGCTCGTATCCTTTCGACCACGTCAACTTCTCTTCTCCACCAACTAGATAATTAGTAGTACCTCTCATTATGTTCTGTGGCGAAGGCGTTCGTCTTAACCAAGTAGATAATTAGTTGCATCTCTAATCCTGTTCTGTGGCGAAGGCGTTCGTCTACACCAACTAGATAACTAGTTGCATCTCTAATCTTGTTATGTGGCGAAGTGGTTCGTCTTCACCAACTAGATAATTAGTTGCATCTCTAATCTTGTTCTGTGGCGAAATGGTTCGTCTTCACCAACTAGATAATTAGTTGCATCCCTAATGTTGTTCTGTGGCGAAGGGTTTCGTCTTCACCAACTAGATAGTTAGTTGCATCTCTAATCTTGTTCTGTGGCGAAGGGGTTCGTCTTCACCAGCTAGATAATTAGTTGCAACTCTAATCCTGTTCTGTGGTGAAGGGATTCGTCTTCACCAAATAGATAATTAGTCGCATCTCTAATCCTGTTCTGTGGCGAAGGGGTTCGTCTTCACCAAATAGATAATTAGTTGCATCTCTAATCCTGTTCTATGGCGAAGGGATTCGTCTTCACCAACTAGATAATTAGTTGCATCTCTAATCCTCTTTGTGGCGAACGGGTTCGTCTTCACCAACTAGATAATTAGTTGCATCTCTAATCCTGTTATGTGGCGAAGGGGTTCGTCTTCACCAAATAGATAATTAGTTGCATCTCTAATCCTGTACTGTGGCGAAGGGGTTCTACTTCACCAACTAGATAATTAGTTGCAACTCTAATCCTGTTCTGTGGCGAAGGGGTTCGTCTTCACCAAATAGATAATTAGTTGCATCTCTAATCCTGTTCTGTGGCGAAGGGGTTCGTCTTCACCAAATAGATAATTAGTTGCATCTCTAATCTTGTTCTGTGGCGAAGGAGTTCGTCTTCACCAAATAGATAATTAGTTGCATCTCTAATCCTGTTCTGTGGCGAACGGGTTCGTCTTCATCAAATAGATAATTAGTTGCATCTCTCAGCCTGTTCTGTGGCGAAGGGGTTCGTCTTCACCAAATAGATAATTAGTTGCATCTCTACTCCTGTTCTATGGCGAAGGGATTCGTCTTCACCAACTAGATAATTAGTTGCATCTCTAATCCTCTTTGTGGCGAAAGGGTTCGTCTTCACCAACTAGATAATTAGTTGCATCTCTAATCCTGTTATGTGGCGAAGGGGTTCGTCTTCACCAAATAGATAATTAGTCGCATCTCTAATCCTGTTCTGTGGCGAAGGGGTTCGTCTTCACCAAATAGATAATTAGTTGCATCTCTAATCCTGTTCTATGGCGAAGGGATTCGTCTTCACCAACTAGATAATTAGTTGCATCTCTAATCCTCTTTGTGGCGAACGGGTTCGTCTTCACCAACTAGATAATTAGTTGCATCTCTAATCCTGTTATGTGGCGAAGGGGTTCGTCTTCACCAAATAGATAATTAGTTGCATCTCTAATCCTGTACTGTGGCGAAGGGGTTCTACTTCACCAACTAGATAATTAGTTGCAACTCTAATCCTGTTCTGTGGCGAAGGGGTTCGTCTTCACCAAATAGATAATTAGTTGCATCTCTAATCCTGTTCTGTGGCGAAGGGGTTCGTCTTCACCAAATAGATAATTAGTTGCATCTCTAATCTTGTTCTGTGGCGAAGGAGTTCGTCTTCACCAAATAGATAATTAGTTGCATCTCTAATCCTGTTCTGTGGCGAACGGGTTCGTCTTCATCAAATAGATAATTAGTTGCATCTCTCAGCCTGTTCTGTGGCGAAGGGGTTCGTCTTCACCAAATAGATAATTAGTTGCATCTCTACTCCTGTTCTATGGCGAAGGGATTCGTCTTCACCAACTAGATAATTAGTTGCATCTCTAATCCTCTTTGTGGCGAAAGGGTTCGTCTTCACCAACTAGATAATTAGTTGCATCTCTAATCCTGTTCTGTGGCGAAGGGGTTACGTTATTCAGCATACCACGTTTGAAACACAGATGAGAACGATTTGGAAGCAGACCGAATTTCGTTGAGTCGAACAACGGTATGAGTGCCGGTCGTTAAGTAAGCATTGGCATATTACTGAACGTAAATTTGTCAAGAAATTACAAACAGCCAAAAATGCTGGGTTTGACTGCGACGTCATGTAAAAGATATGCAACTAACTAGCTAAGCCGCTGGGCACACCCACTGATTTCCTATCAATTTTTACAAATAATGAACTTCAACATCTACAACGCTACAGGCAATCCCATGAAAGATATTACCGAAGTTTTAGATTTTCACATGTATTAGGTGTCTTTTGTTAGCTAATCTCGCCGTCCAAGTTGTTGACAACATTCGGCTCAGTACAAATATTTCCGTAGTCTCTAAGCTCTTCCTACATTGTTCGTTCGCATTGTAAGATGGACATCCATGCAGCCAAACGGTAATATGAGGGAAATAATCAACTGCAACCACTACGAAGGTTTAATCCTGGAATACCATTTCCATAAGCCAGTTCTAGAACCATTATTCTGCTTTGCTTCCTCTGCAAAGTTAACATGATTTTAGTTGCATGTCCTTTACATTATTCGACTGTCTGTGATTCCTGGACACGTTTTGCGTTCAGTAGTTAGCCATTGCTGTCTGAACGACCGGCACTCATACCATTGTATGGAAACCAACGCAAGACTGCCTGCTTCAAAATTTACTGTGCAATCAACAGCGGACAGATGAAAAAGCATTCCACACGAATTTCACAGCTCACAGTGTCACGCCACGCATTCACTCAGTAACAGGGCGACGGAACCATGTACTACCAGTCCAATATGAGGAAAATGCGAATGCAAACCGTAGCCACAAGCATAAACACGCCAGAGGAATTAACGGTTCATTGCCCAACCACAAGATGGGGGACCGGAAATCCATGGAGGAAATTACACCAAGGCACAAAATATTGACAAGAAGGAAGTAACATGAACGCGTGAAGAACAAACATCACAACTAATCTCAGTCTGTAATTTCGAGTATCTATGTTCTCTAATAACCAGCGAAAGAAAGGCGATGGCAGAAATTGAAACAAAAATTAAACATTTGTCTACAGAAACTGAAGCACTTACATTTATGAATTGGAACAGACAGTCTAAAAAACATCACTATACTAAAAGCAGATTTGTTATCTTTGCCAACACGTGGGAGAGAAACCCTAATGAGTAATAAATCAGCTGAAGAGCACATGTTCTACTTTGAAAATAAGTGTTAGAGATGAGTACTAATAATTTATTTAACGGGTAGGAAATATAGGACACATGAAATAAAGATCAAAATCGTAACACTCGAAATATTCCCATACATACTTGGTCGCCTGCTTCAGTAGTCAATCAAATCCCTCATGCTGAAATTCATACCAGACTGAATATCCGCCTGTAGTTTCCTCTAGTAGTTGATGTCGAATCTCTGTTCACATGCCACATGCTATCCTCACCTTTTTTCCTGAATCAAACCGCTATATATGTGCATCTGTGAGTGTTTTGCCACAATTTCCGCTCAATCTCAGAGATCCTTGACAACATCAGTATTGTCATAATCTAGCTCACCGGCCAAAGGAACGACAGCAGCCAGTCTATCAGCTTGTTTCCTCACACACCAGCATGGGCTGGGCAGAACATCCGTGCCATTAAGTGAGTCCCGTTTTGGGAATTTGAAGTTTTTAAAAGTTATGTACTCTAATGGTAACTCGTATGTAGTTTTTTAAAACCACCACATTTCCAAAACGTATTTAATGTGTATTCTCTGGAATAAACTACATGTTTATGTTTAACAACGTTAGAAATCCTTGATTACAAAATTACAACAATCACTGAATGATATTTACAGTAGATAACTTACTTTGATTGTGTTCATGAGGCATCAATTTATACTGCTATTAAAATTATAGTTATTCATACAGCCTTCACTTAGCATTATTTATATTCTGTCTAAATTGTGTAATTTTGTCGGTCTGTACGCACGGAGGAAATCATGCACGGAGGTACACACGCACGGAGGTACACACGTACGGAGGTATATACACATAGAGGTACATGCGCATGGAGGTACACAAGCACGGAGATACTCGCACGGAGGTACATAAGCACGGAGGTACACACAAACGGAGGTACACACGCACGGAGGTATACACGCACGGAGGTACTCACGCACGGAGGTACACACGCACAGAGGTACACGCGCATAGAGGTACACAAGCACGGAGACACTCGCACGGAGGGACACAAGCACGGAGATACGCGCACGGAGGTACACACGCACTGAGGTACACATGCACAGAGGGACACACGCACAGAGGGACACACGCACGGAGGCACACAGGCACGGGGGTACACAAGCACGGAGGTACACACGCACGAAAGTACACATGCACGGAGGTACACATGCACAGAGGGACACACGCACAGAGGCACACAGGCACGTGCGTGCGTGCGTGCCTGCCTGCCTGCCCGCCTGCCCACCCGCCCACGCGTGCGCGCGTGCATGCGTGCGTGCGTGCGGTGTGTGGTCTGTCTGTCTGTCTGTCTGTCTATGTGCGTGCGTGCGTGTATGTGTGTGTGTATGTGTATGTATGTATGTGAAGTGACAGGTCACACATATGACACTCGCATATGCGTACCCTCAATGCGTAGTTGTGGACAGTGCTAGCAAAGTTGTATTCTATGATCTATATTTCTTGTTGCACTCCTCAATTCCTTAGAGCTCTAAAAACAAAATAGTCTGCATCTAATAAGACAGTGGCATACACACATACAACTCACGCAGATGTTCAATGTACCCCACACATTACCTGGCTTCTGCACTGGTGTAGAAAGCAGAGCAACTTAAGCGGTGATTGTTGACACTGACAGCCAAACATTTCGGCACACGATCTGCTAGGACATTTTCTCACCTGTCTGTGACTCTAGACAAACAGTGCTGTTCGGATGATCTATTTACACAGTTGAACTCATGCTGTTTATTAGGTAAACAGATACACACCCACATTCAAAAACTGAGAGACATTTGGCATCTTCGTTTACAAAATCCACCCGGGATATATTTTATAGCTAACTTTTTTGTGCGTTGTCGGATCTCCACTTCCTTCCTTCACTTCTATGAGTGCTAATCAATACCTATAAATTTATTTATCATGATAGTTAGCTGATTCCAACACAGATATTCTCCGCTTGTTGTGTGCGCACCTTGGGGATAAGGAAGCCACGAAATATGTAAAAATACGTGGGCTAGGAAATCAAAGGATAAACTGAAAAGCTACATTATAAGGCGAAAGCGCGAGACGCCACGAAAACAAATAGAAAGAAATTTGACATACGTGAAAAACAAAAAAAAAACAGATTGAGAAACACTGTTTTAATAGTTCCTCAGCAACTAATATGTGTATGTATTGGTTGGTTAGTTTGTATATCCCCTAAATGTTTCTTGAGATTTATGTTAAGTTGTTTAGGCCTTGAAAAGAACTTGCATCTAACGAACTGAGATTGCAGTAGACACTTTTCTCCCGACCCGGTGTCAAATACCTTCTTCACTAGATGGTGTCACAAAGCTCTCATATCCCTCTCCAAGTCTAGAAAGCAGCGATGCTTTAAAGAAAAGCACAGGAATTGCTCATCAGTGGAGCGGCACATTAGAGTGTAACCAGGTCATAATTCAGTACTCACTCATGGACCATATATGAAGACTACGGGATACAAGGACAATTGCTAGAAAACATCAAAACCTTGTACCACTCTAGTCAAATCGCAATGAGATTACAAGAAGGTATATAAGATATGTTCCCAGTCAATACAGGAGTAAGACAGGGATTCACCCCCAATAAATGAACTATTATTTTCAGACGATCGTTACCCATTTTATAGACACGAGGGCTGACTGTAAAATCATATTAATAGGCCGAGTTCAACACGCGGCAGATACAATATGAATATAAATACAGCCTAAACTGAAGTAATGCAAGTTAGCAGATATCCTGTTCCACTAAGGATATCGATAGAAGCACATCTCGGAAACAAGTTAAAGACATCAAATATCTTGGAAGTGTGATCACAGAAGATAGCAGAATATACAGAGAAATCAAAATCAGATGTCAAAAAGCAAGTGCACTTATATATGCACTGTCACCAAAACTGAAACATACAAACATACAAGGTAAAGAGACAGATAATAAATAGTATATTCACACCAACCCCTGTTAAAAATGTCAAACTTGGAGATTATCTAATTTTTTTTCCCGCATATCCTTTACAGAAGTATCTTTCAGCTGATTGTTGATTTCTTGGCAAGATTACGCTCAGTAGTTTGCCATTGCTTTCTGAGCGACCGGCTCACATATGTGAGTTACTGATGCGGAGAGAACCACTACCAAATCTCGCGCACGTCACGTTACTCACGAGAGTATACGGGATTACGGAGAAAGTCGTGTAACACCTTGATCAGGGAGACCGGCTTATCTAAATTACACTTACGAAATATCGACACCTTTGAGATGAGATGCTTGAAGAGAGCTGCCAACTTAACTATTAACTATCCGAGACAGAATAAGAAATGATGTTATCAGACACCTTAAGCCGCATATATTGAAAGACAGAATATCAAATGGTTTGGCCATATCGTTATAATGCCACATCACCAACTACCAACACTGGCCCTACATCAAAGAAGATTTGCTACCAGAGCAGCAAGAAGCCTGCGAAGAAAATTGATTGACGACATCACAGACATTTTACAATCACATGGAATGACACTATCCAGTGGCAGCCATCGGGATCTGGTACAACTATTCCTCCCAACGACGCTTGACAGCAGAAGTGGAGTTGATAATGATGTTAATGATGGCACTATGACTGGCAGAGATTAGAACTATGCCGACACTGTTTCCTCCCGCTGGTGTTTAGTATTTCATTGTCACAGAAATCCTGGCCAATACCCAGAGGGAGTTTCTGTGTAAAATCAACTTGTCTATGGTGATGCCATCTCGTGGGTTATGCTGTCATAATTCTGCAAAGCATTTTCCTGGCATAGAAATGCTGTCTTTTATTTCTCACAGGCGGATGACAGTAGCATTGTTTTGCGTTGTATTTCAATGCTAATAATACTAATATTGTTACATTGTATTATAGCCTTTTATTATATTCATATTATTAAAGCATTCAAATAAAAGCAGGAGGATTTACTATCGCTAGCAATAGCTTGAAGGAGGTAGCATTCACAATGATGTGAAAGAAAACATGTTTCTACAGTGGACAATGACGAATGAAATGTGCCATTTCGTAAAAAAAAAGGGAGCTCGTTAGTACTTTCGTACGTTGATAATTAAGTGACTGTTAAAAATTTATTAATTCAGTAGCATGTCGTCTGCAGAACGTCTCTATCATAACAATCGTCCGGAAAAATTCTCGGTCATAAGCAAGATGTCCAGCGTCCGATACTCTCATCTGGAGATCATCTGCCACATCCTACACCCATCTTCTCTTTGGCCTTTCTCTTCCTCTCTTCCTGGACATATACCCTTCTATAACTATTCTCTCCAAACTTTCATGACTTTTCAAGTGACCAAAATATGTCAAGTTTCTGTTTTTTTTTTTTAAATCGTCTTTAGTAGCCAACCTTCTTCAATATTCAGTTCTTGTGGAATGGATGCATTTGTTCTTTTTTGTATCAACATTTATGCGCTGTTCAGCTTGTTTCGTAAGTGTCCAGGTTTTAAAGGCATATGTTGCAATGGGAAAGATGCATGTTCTTGTAAATCTAATTTTTGTAGTTCTATCTGTCCCATTCCACAATTTATTCAGTTGTTTAATTTCTGAAGAGCAATAGATATTCGGCCGCTTCGTGGCTAAAGGCTAGAGAACGCGGTTCGTGAGCCGGGTACCAGGCGTTCGAAGCTCAGCTGCGACCGATTTGTGCAGCAGACCGTGTCGCGTTCTGTTATAACGTGCTGGTATGCGAGCCGGTCGTTCAGAAAGCAATGGCAAACTACTGAACGTAACACTTGCCTAGTACATCAATGGATAGGGATAAGGGATACGCAACAATAAAAAAAAAAAAGATATTCGTCTTAAAATTTCGCTATAGTGTAACCATTGTTGGTAATGAATGTCCCAAGATATTCGAAATTTTCAACCACTTCCAATTTTTCCTCATAACATATATCTAGATTCGGGGAATACAGGTAGAGCAGTTTGCGCATGCGTAATAACGATTACATAATGGTTGCACCGTGGAAGAACAACAAGGCGTTATCCGTTTTTTTTTAATGACCAGAGGTGTCAGAATCTCCGAGTCTTTATCTCCCCCGCCTGGCGGCAACGACCAGGTACGACCGTGAACTTGACTAACAGTTACTACGCAGTGCATGGCCAGGGGTCAGCGTGGTGCAAGAAGGCCACGAGAGCGGAAAGCAGGGCCAACGAGGAATCACTGCTGGTAGCTCAGACAGCCTAGGACCTCGAGACTGGACGGACGTGAAAGAGTGTTGCTATGTAAGAGTCGATGCTTGATGGAAGAAAGCCTGTATGCTTTGTTGAGTAGAGTAAAGATTGAGTGCGTGTTATATTCTATTGTATTTATGAATTGATATATTGCATTGTATGTTTCTGGAAATGGCATTATCGCTGACTTTGAGCGATGCCTGATGTGACTGCTGTTTTGAGAAGTGCGATTAAAGTGTTTGAGTTATATCGCCGTGTGTTTTTACACTCATTCTGTGTGTGTGAGTGTTTTCACGCCTGTTAGTGAACACGAGACTTTGGTCATATATACAAGACCCTGACAAGAGGGTGTGACACCTTGTGAAATCTACTGAAGAATGATGGTTCAGTATTGGAACAGTTATTTGAGCAATACAAAACAGAGGGTAAGTATCACCAAGGCAGTGGAAGCACCCGTTGTCTCCGGTTGAGACGTAGGAATCCAGTGGGAAAGCCATGTTGAAATATTATTGCTACATCTCCAGAAGAGGAGTCAAACTGTGATTAGTGCTAGATACAGTGACATGCTAGTGGACAAACTGAAGCCCACGATACTATTGAAACGCATTTGATTTCTCTCAAAAGAAGCTTTGTTGCTGCACGGCAACGACCGCCCTCATGCGCATAGAGTGGAAACACAATGTGCTATGAAATTTGAGGTCTTGAATCTTGGCGCCATCGAATTTTTACTTTCATTTGGACTTTTGAGATATTGTTTACGGGGTCAAAGGTTTGCCGATGACAACAAGATAATGGAGGTGGTGCAAAATTGTTTGAAGGACACACCAAAAAATTATTTCTTGAATGTATCAAGAATCTAGTGGACAGGTGGACCAAGTGTATTGCTTGCCATAGGACAATTTTAGAAACATCACAAAAATGTCAGGTTCTCACTATTGTAAAAACAAAGATATTGGTAAAATCCATGTTAATGACACCCCATGTATTTACTGAATGCTTGTACGTAGAGACTTGAAGTCGGCTAGGTATAATAATTTTCCATCACACTCGAGAAGCACAGCGTTGGTGATGTCCCAGCCATATGCTTAAAAACAGCCACCAGATACGAGAAGCTCAGCAGTGGTTGTGTCTCAATGACCTGCTCATTTATGAGAGAGGCAGTGCGGACAGAAATCGACACATAAGTTGTCCAATTTTTCATGTTGATCATCAGCCAGAAGCTTGCGGCATTATCATATGTTATGCCAGACATGTTTAAACATGCACAGAGATAGCAGAAGTTAAAAGTGCAGCATCTGACACAAGATAAAGTTAAACATAGTCACTTAAAGAAATCACAGCTGTTATAGGTGACATAAGTCACAAAGTGGTGAACAATTTGATTAATGAAACCCTAATAAACACAATTATTTAATATGCAATCTGACAATGTTGATACTTGATATACATTATGTTTACAAATCCTGATGGCTTGTTCACGCACGCAATGTAGACACTGGGCCTCCCACATGTTCGCATTTATCCCAGAAGGCTAACAGTGCAATCTGATATCCTAAGATCAGAGGAGAATTGTAAAACCACCAGGCCCATCTACGGTGTAAGCTTCCCGACGATGGTACGTACCCTGCCATTATCACGATGATAAGTACCTACCCATTACCACGATGATAAGTACCCACCCGTTACCAAAACAAAACAAACAATATGTTTTATGTAGTTTGCATACGTTGCGATAAACCCCAGTTTCATTTTGTAGATCATTTTACGTTCCGTAGTTTGCCATTGCATTGTTTACGTCAAACGTAATGCTAGTGTAGGGACTGAATGCCCTATTTCCGTATCAGCGCACTGGAAATTTAAGAGCGAGCGCTCGTATCCTTTCGACCACGTCAACTTCTCTTCTCCACCAACTAGATAATTAGTAGTACCTCTCATTATGTTCTGTGGCGAAGGCGTTCGTCTTCACCAAGTAGATAATTAGTTGCATCTCTAATCCTGTTCTGTGGCGAAGGCGTTCGTCTACACCAACTAGATAATTAGTTGCATCTCTAATCTTGTTATGTGGCGAAGTGGTTCGTCTTCACCAACTAGATAATTAGTTGCATCTCTAATCTTGTTCTGTGGCGAAATGGTTCGTCTTCACCAACTAGATAATTAGTTGCATCCCTAATGTTGTTCTGTGGCGAAGGGGTTCGTCTTCACCAACTAGATAATTAGTTGCATCTCTAATCTTGTTCTGTGGCGAAGGAGTTCGTCTTCACCAGCTAGATAATTAGTTGCATCTCTAATCTTGTTCTGTGGCGAAGTGGTTCGTCTTCACCAACTAGATAATTAGTTGCATCTCTAATCTTGTTCTGTGGCGAAGTAGTTCTGTCTTCACCAACTAGATAATTAGTTGCATCTCTAATCCTGTTCTGTGGCGAAGGGGTTCTACTTCACCAACTAGATAATTAGTTGCAACTCTAATCCTGTTCTGTGGTGAAGGGATTCGTCTTCACCAAATAGATAATTAGTCGCTTCTCTAATCCTGTTCTGTGACGAAGGGGTTCGTCTTCACCAAATAGATAATTAGTTGCATCTCTAATCCTGTTCTATGGAGAAGGGATTCGCCTTCACCAACTAGATAATTAGTTGCATCTCTAATCCTCTTTGTGGCGAACGGGTTCGTCTTCACCAACTAGATAATTAGTTGCATCTCTAATCCTGTTATGTGGCGAAGGGGTTCGTCTTCACCAAATAGATAATTAGTTGCATCTCTAATCCTGTTCTGTGGCGAAGGGGTTCGTCTTCACCAAATAGATAATTAGTTGCATCTCTAATCCTGTTTTGTGGCGAAGTGGTTCGTCTTCACCAACTAGATAATTAGTTGCATCTCTAAACTTGTTCTGTGGCGAAGTGGTTCGTCTTCACCAACTAGATAATTAGTTGCATCTCTAATCTTGTTCTGTGGCGAAGTGATTCGTCTTCACCAACTAGATAATTAGTTGCATCTCTAATCCTGTACTGTGGCGAAGGGGTTCTACTTCACCAACTAGATAATTAGTTGCAACTCTAATCCTGTTCTGTGGCGAAGGGGTTCGTCTTCACCAAATAGATAATTAGTTGCATCTCTAATCCTGTTCTGTGGCGAAGGAGTTCGTCTTCACCAAATAGATAATTAGTTGCATCTCTAATCTTGTTCTGTGGCGAAGGGGTTCGTCTTCACCAAATAGATAATTAGTTGCATCTCTAATCCTGTTCTGTGGCGAACGGGTTCGTCTTCACCAACTAGATAATTAGTTGCATCTCTCAGCCTGTTCTGTGGCGAAGGGGTTCGTCTTCACCAAATAGATAATTAGTTGCATCTCTAATCCTGTTCTGTGGCGAAGGGGTTACGTTATTCAGCATACCACGTTTGAAACACAGATGAGAACGATTTGGAAGCAGACCGAATTTCGTTCAGTCGAACAACGGTATGAGTGCCGGTCGTTAAGTAAGCATTGGCATATTACTGAACGTAAATTTGTCAAGAAATTACAAACAGCCAAAAATGCTGGGTTTGACTGCGACGTCATGTAAAAGATATGCAACTAACTAGCTAAGCCGCTGGGCACACCCACTGATTTCCTATCAATTTTTATAAATGATAAACTTCAACATCGACAACGCTACAGGCAATCCCATGAAAGATATTACCGAAGTTTTAGATTTTCACATGTATTAGGTGTCTTTTGTTAGCTAATCTCGCCGTCCAAGTTGTTGACAACATTCGGCTCAGTACAAATATTTCCGTAGTCTCTAAGCTCTTCCTACATTGTTCGTTCGCATTGTAAGATGGACATCCATGCAGCCAAACGGTAATATGAGGGAAATAATCAACTGCAACCACTACGAAGGTTTAATCCTGGAATACCATTTCCATAAGCCAGTTCTAGAACCATTATTCTGCTTTGCTTCCTCTGCAAAGTTAACATGATTTTAGTTGCATGTCCTTTACATTATTCGACTGTCTGTGATTCCTGGACACGTTTTGCGTTCAGTAGTTAGCCATTGCTGTCTGAACGACCGGCACTCATACCATTGTATGGAAACCAACGCAAGACTGCCTGCTTCAAAATCGCCCGCACCTGTGTTTCGAACGAGGGATGACAAACTGCGTCCGTAACTCCTTCACCACAGAGCTGGCATCTGGCCTTATTGTCATGAATTTATATATTTTAGCTATGTGTAATACAGGGTGTATTTTTAATGACTGTGCAGTGTTTGAAAAAATTGCCTGTCCATGGTTTACATTTACCTATTATGTTGCGTGAACTTTACAGAGGGTGAATACAAAACTTTGATCGGCAATATTTGGAAAAACTGCACAGTCATTAAATATACACCATATACTTAAGTAGCTCCATAGTGAAAGCAAAACCTGCTGTTTTAGTGGGGTGACATGGTAAATGATCACATTTTATTTAGGATACATGTCGGACTGATGTCCGTACTGTATAGTTGCTTGAGTATTGATGATTTTAACACAGTCAAAATCCAGGGGTGTGAAGATAATGGCTTAACGATAGTTCATCATCATATTATCCATTGGCTTGGTCTGCGCAGAACTTTTCCTTATACCAGTCATTCGAAAATTCTCTCCATCACAGGCCTGTGTCCTGCCTCTGCTGTCGTCGTGATTTTAAAAAAACATCGATAATAATTTGAATCCCATTACTTTTTTGCCTTTAACTTCTATAGTTTGCTAGGCATCTGTACAGAAGGTAGTCTACAATCGCTTTCCCTTCTCGGTGGTGACTACACTGGTCACGACAGTTACTAACTAAAGCGCTGACGTACATTCTCGAACTTATGATGTTACTGCCCAGATGTGTCTTATATCAAACAACAGCGCCCAGAATACATGACAAAACACACCCTCTGTCTAATGTTGCAGATGGTACACACGTACCATATCAAGCATGTGGTTGATCCTGAAGAAGCAGAGCACAGTGGAGCAGATGACACATCTGAACATAAACACGTACTCAAGAATAGGTTAGTACTGGCCACAACACAGAACTTGGAAGCTGCGATATGCCCGTGGCTAGTACGCTTGCCTACCCACCAATGGTCATGTGTTGGAATCTCCCTTTAGCCAGTAATTGTACTGTACATTGAGCTCGGCTCCGCGGTCGACCTCGCCTAAATGGCTACCAGGATTTGTTCTAGGAAGTCATGGCTACCAGGATTTGTTCTAGGAAGTCATGGCTGCCAGCGTGATATTAATCACATTATATATCAATTGCCAATATGTCTATGAAAGTGGGACTAGCACCATATACTCAATACGCCTAAAACCATAGAAAATGTTCACCGAGTCCCACTCAGTTCAGCTTTTAAATAAATAAATCTTGATCTGAAAGGCTTTAGAGTAATAATTGTCTGGGTCTAGATTTGAGGTTAAACCTAGGGTATGCATATTGAGTGAAGTAAACAGGAAAAAGAAGGTAAAAGTGATACGTTCGTGTGCCTCACCAAGTAAATAAAACTGGTGGTTGATTGGTTAGTTGACAGGTTACTTGTTAGTGGTGGGTTGGTTGATTTGTTGCGTTTTTGGTTGCGTGGTTGGTTAAGAGATTAATTGACTGATTGATTGGTTGGATGATTGGCTGGTTGACTGATTGAAAAAGTGGTGGTTGGTTTATTGGTTTGTTTATTGTTTGTCGATCCTCTGGAAGACAGAGATGTAGCCCTGAAGTCTGTGGCAAGGGTGTTCTTATTGCTTAAGCCTTGAAAAGGACTCACATCTATTGGTATGCATCTATTGCTAACACCCCTCCCCTCTAAACTCGACAAGAATCATCTCCATTGTACAGTATTACAGATCTCTCCTTTCCCCCTCCAAGACCAGAAACCAGCGGGGTGTACATGATTTAATGTGGAGTTTCAAATCTACGGAAAGGCATACTTGAATGTAACGAGGTCAAGATTCAGGTGGCACATATGCTAGGATGATGTCTAGGCTGGTAATATTTCCTGCGTGGTAACTTAGATATTCCATTGTCAAAACATTCCAACCCAGTTCCCAGGCGGAAGTAACACTGATAATGTTTCCGACATAAGGGAAGAAAGTCGTCAATGTCTGGTGGATCTGCGTGATAGATAAGTAATGAAATTGCTGACTCAAGATAATTATTGAGAAACGATGTATTTATGTACACAGGTGGAGTTAGGTGAAATGTGTGAACATGAAGCTCTTTACTTACAGCATGAGGAGAAGATAGTACATAGCAAATTTGTTATAGCAATCAACTACAGGCAGTTTGTAGCTCCGAAGTAGCTAGTTGAGACTCAGTTCACCAGCTGGTTAATAACCTGTTTCCCAGTCTACTGAGGCTACAGGGCATTTCCTGAACTATATACAATAACATTGTTTGTCATTTTTATATCGAATGCGTGCTTCATTAAATTTTCAGATGTTCTGGTTCTCATAACGTTGATCTAGCTGAACATCCTCTTGCTCGTCCATCTTTCTGTGTCATTTCACCATTGAAACCGGTGTTTTCTTCGTGTACGATTGTCTTCCAAGTGTCCCAAAAGCATGGTTTTCAGCGGAGTAGTATGTCTGATCTAAGTGCCCAAAATATGCGTCTTTTAAGAAGAATTCACGAACACGACAAGAACAATGGCATTAACAGAAAGCTGTATCCATCCGTAAATGAACAGTTAAAAGGATTATGTAATGTTATTAGACTAGACCAGATCAGACAGGATAATACCAGGAAACAAACTGGGACAGTCAAAGGAATTAATTGTATCGAAAGACAGCGAGGGAGATGGTTTTGTTATGGAATAGACCGCCTCAGCACAGCTTACCACAAACAAACCAAATTGACATTTTGATACAGTGAAAACAGGACAAGAGAAAAACCCTTAAGTGAATAAGAAATAGACTAGCACAGGTAACAAACACCATCTTGTGCACAGCCTAGACAAAGACCTAGTCCAGAAAGCTTATCGTAACCTTAAGCTGAAAGACAACGAGCGTAAAGGAGAAGAAAGAAGATTCATACAGTATTAGAATCTAATAGAAGATAGAAGGAAAAGCTTGTTTCAGTAAAAGGAAACACAATACTCTGAAGGCTGCACATACTGTTATGAAGGAGGTGCACTAAGAAAGGAGGAAATAAACTAGGGTGCAGAAAAGCTCAGAAATGCATTAGTAATTATAGTGGTAAAACGCATAACAAATAACAATACCTACTTAGTAAAAGAAAAAGCAAATAAGGACAAAACACAAGGTAATTAAAATCATTGACAAACCAGTGTTCCGCGGCAACTGAAAACAGTGGAGAAAACAACCTTGCAAGAATACACAAGGAGCCCGTCAGAATAATGCCATAATGAATGTCAAATATAGAGAAACAGCGATAGCAGGATCAGATTCAAATTAAAGAACCAAAAAGATCACTGAGGTATGGACGATAGGCGACTCTAAAGGAAACTGTAAAAACGAAATAGCATGCACTACATCAAAAAAAAAAAAAAAGAACCAAATAACAAACTGAGTCATTTGCAAAGAACGTTCATGACGTTAGCTCTAATAATAACATAGTGAACAAAGTGATGTAGATTAAATAATCAAACTGAGACATGAAGTTAAAGCAATATTCAAACAGAATGAAACTAACATCGTAAGCGCTGTATTTTTTAATATAGCAAAAACATCTGCTAGGAGGCAAAAAGAAGCAGCAATATGTACAATTCAGAAAATAGCGATAACTGGGACATTTACAAATAATATTTGAGATTTATATTAAGAAACATCAGTGAGATTATGGGAAACACATCGGTGAAGGTCTTAAAGGAAACACATGTGAGGATATATGAAGGAACATCAATGAAAGTCTGTGAAGAAATATTGGTGAAGGTCTATGAGGAAATATCAGTGGGGTTCTGTGAGGAAACGTCAGTTAGATTATGTGAGGACACATCAGCAAGGGACTACAAGGAAATATTGGTGAGGGTGTATGACGAAACATCAGTGAGATTCTGTGAGGAAACATCAGTGAGATTCTGTGAGGAAACATCAGTGAGATTCTGTGAGGAACCATCAGTGAGAGGATGTGAGAAAACATCAGTGACAGTATGCGAGGACACATCAGTGAGAGTATGTGAGGAAACATTAATGAGAGTATGTGAGGAAACATCAGTGACAGTATGTGAGGAAACATCAGTGAGAGTATGTGAGGAAACATCAGTGAGAGTATGTGAGGAAACATTAGTGAGTGTATGTGAGGAAACATCGGTGAGATTATGTGACAAAACATCAGCAAGAGTCTTCAAAGGAAATATTGGTGAGGTTTTATGTGGAAACATTTGAGAAGTACATCTAAGACAACAGAATCCCACAAGGATCCGTTCTCTCAAAACCACTCTTCAGCATACCTGTCAAAGACCTCGCAGAAATGGTCTCGAAGATCACAAACATCCTATCCCATCGAGCAGATAACTGTGCCATATGGAAGCGTGCAAAATGCATATATTGTATTTGCAAAAATTACAACAACACTAAATAACATAAACAGCTGGATGACTCAATGGAGATTTCTCCCCAGACATGCCTAAACAAATATAGAAACTATCTATAGTGGAGGCGTAGTAATAGGCGAAAACCAGCTACATATGCGATATTATAAACGGATAAAAAATAAATAAAAGTAATACAACAATAATTTTGGAAGTAGCCTTACATAAACAATTAAACACAGTGGCGTCATGAAGGAGTTTAGCTAACTTGCTTAAAATAATAACATCAAATAGATGGGAAGCAGATGTGACAACAATGAAGAACTTCAAGAAAGTATTTATAAAGAGTTATATGGAGTACAGTAAGCTGGTTGCTGTAGTTACAACTTCACTGACACGAACGCTATCAGATGAGGGTTCGATGCCTGCTCTCATCGTTCGCTACATGCTGGAAAGACTGATCACCTATCCTTCTGTGCTCTAGGGTGTACACTATTTGATGGTCCTAACAATTCCCATACTCACAGCAGTACTTTTGCTATGGTACGTTTTGTTTTAATATTGAGTATGCAATCACACACTATGATACAGCAACAGAAATTAACTCAAAGCTGTAAAATAATAACACGGACAGGACCCAGCACAGTTATAGTAACAGTTGACGACAGCGTGGAAATGTAACCTCTCAGTTTAAGTAGAGCATAAATTAGATTAAACCATTCGATGAAAATAACACTAGTCTATTCAAAAAAGAACGACACCAATCGGGGTGGAAGACTGTTAAAGAATATCGAAATTAAGTAATTTAGTAAACATAACAAACGTTAGTAAACTACACAAACATAAAATGCCACGTTTGGAATTAGCACTGTCAGGGGTTGATGATATCTTAGATCTAGAGATTAACAAAATTAATGAAAAAATGGTTGTGAAAGAACTAGCCTTAGAATATATAGGTAAATTAACAAATGATAATCTAGCTTCAGAAACAGGTGGCGCCAATGTTTAAGAATTCTAAATTAGCTACAGCTGTAAGCTAAGATCTAAAACAGCAACAAATATGGCAGTTATATGGCATATAAGCACTTGAGTTTACGATAGCTAGCACACCCCAAAAATAACAATTCTAGCGACTTAATAGCTGCTGTGCAGTCACTAGACAGACACTTAACACGCAGAAGACCAGACAAGTACAGAAAAAATACCAAATCTAATCATACAACTGTAAACAGACGAATGCAATTGAACAACAGCAAGGATCCCAGCACACAATGGAATAATAGGAAATGAAAACGCAGATTTCGCTGCTAAAATGGGAACAAGTGAAGACAAAAGAAATAGAAGTAGGGTTAAGTAAAACATAAATAAAGAAAAGAAGAGACACAAAGAGAATGGAGGGGGGGGGGGAGGGATACAAAGCGATAAATGTAGAATAGCATTCGCATTAATCAGGAATGACATGGAAAACCACAAAAAATTGTGGATACTAACAGGAAAGGCTGCCTTCACATGGGAGTAAACAATCTGTGGAGAAGGCTTTTAAGCAAATAGCATAAGCCATTTCTTAATACATCGCCAACGATACAATCAAGAAAGAGAGGATATATCCAGATATTTCCAAAAGACCTATAAATACTAGGCAAACACAGAGTAATTTGTGGAGAGGCATGATCGCCAGGCCAGCCAGCAGGTAATTTATGATAATGAAACAAAGAGTTACTACATGGTGACAGCAAAGCTTGTTACAAAAATTAGTTAATCAATACATAAATCAACCAAGATAAGACAGAATATATGGTAATTTCAAGAGACGGAATGGCTAAAAACTCTGGCCACATACAAATAGATAATATGACCATTAAAAGAACGGAAACATACAAATACCTGGGTACAATCTTCAACTGCTCCAACATCATAAGGGAAGAAATACAAACTAGAATCAACTCTGGAAATAAGATATACAACATCTACTAAAATCAAAGGCGCTATCTTGTAACACCAAAATCACAATATACAAAACACTGATCAGACCAGTTGTCCTGTATGGCTCTGAAACCTGGAGTACAACGAAAGGAGACGAAGTCTTGTTACAAACCTTTGAGAACAAAATTTTAAGACACATCTTTGGACCCATTAGGGATACACAAAGTGGAGAGTGGAAAAGAAGAAGTAACAAAGACATTTATGATCTGTTTAAGTCCCCGCTAATCACTGGTATCATGAAGGCTAATAGACTACAATGGCTGGGGCATATAGAAAGAATGGAAGATAATAGGGCAACAAAACTCGCTTACACTCAGGAAATAAATGGCCGTAGACCCCGAGGTAGACCAAGAAGACGGTGGAGAGATAATATATATACAGACCTAAAAGCGCTTGGAATCAACGACTGGCAAGAGAAGGTCCACTAAAGAGACGAATGGAGACGGATTGTATCTGCAGCAAAGAACCTCAATGGCTCGGAACACTGAAGAAGAAGAAGAATACATAAATATAACTCAGCTGGCAATCTAGCACAAGTCGACATTTTATCAGAACCACCCCCCCCCCCCACATACACACGCACGCACGCACGCACGCACGCGCGCGCGCACGTACGCACGCACGCACACACACACACATAACGGACGGAGGATAAGTACACATTTTGTTTAAAGATAAAGTTAGCTTTGAACAACTGAAAAGGTAACGAAGATAGCGCCAACATAAAGAAGCTACGTTACTGTAGTATATATAATTAAAAGACGAGGAATTAGGAAAGATGACATATCAAATATAGACATAGGAATAGACATAGATTAAAACAAAACAAGCATATGCACAACCTACGAATGCCAAATAATGGTGTTAATGACACATTAAAACAGGACGAAAGATATGCTGAAAAACAAAGAACAGTAGATTATATTTTTAAAAAAACATAAATAAAGCACAAAACAGACAGACAGACAGACAGACAGACAGACACACACACACACACACACACACACACACACACACACACACACACACATACACATACACACAAGCACAAGCAAATGTAAATACACATGCATATGTACAGAGTCAAATAACAAAACCGCCCAAATCATAACCTGTAAAGATGGAATAGGGTAAATTCATACACACATATTATCAAATAGGTTCCCTGGTAACCGTAGTCTTCAACTGATTTACTACAGTTGTAGAAACATCTGGAGTCGGTTTTACCTTTCAACACGGCCTGGTGTGGATTCCCTGTCCCACTCTATTTGTGTACACTTTAGTGCTACCGTTTCATGAATTGTATCTATAAAGAACGGCCTTTGATTCTGAGTTCCAAACTTCTACCACTAATCACATACAAAGATCTCGTCTCATCTGGTTCTTCTTGTACCCTGCGGTGTCGAGGTGAAGTATAAAACACGGGACTGTGCCCGTTTTTGGGCTTCATGTATCGATATTCCCATGGACTCTGCTAATCCCTCTGCCCATCGTTTACGTAGTCGGCCTCTTCCTCTGCTTCATCAGGTCTATACATCATTATTTGTTGTGGTATACTGTTAGTTGGTAGCCTAGTTACATGGCCAAAACATTTGACTTGATGCCTTCTAATGAAATCTAGTACTGCTATACATATAACCCCCACTTTAGTCCTGGTTTCTTCATTTCTGATTTTCTCTCTTCTTGATATATTGATTATTCTTCTCAGGAATCTAATTTCGTTTATTGTGATGGTTTCTTTTCTCTGTTTCTGCCATTGCCCAGGTTTGGCATTGGTAGCACAGAGTTGGTAGGAAGATTGTGTTGTATGGTGCTTTCTCAGTAGTTATTGATACGTTTGTTCTTTAGTATTTGTGCCATGTGTCCAATGAGTTCATTTGCCTTATTGCATCTCTTTTCGATCTCATCTTCTGGCTTGCCATTTGATATTATACTTCCTAGGTACTTGAAGCTCTTTACTTGTTTCAGGGGGTGTTCTTGTAAGTGAATCGTTTTTGTTTGTTCTTCTTTGGTTATAGTCATGCCCTCGGTTTTACTTGTGCTAATTTTCATGGTACGTTCTCTACATACTTCGTTTAGACTATTCAAGTGGTTTTGTAATTTTGCTTCTGATATTGCTGTTAGTGCTTGATCGTCCGCAAATAGGAGTTCTTTGATGGTGTGATTTGCCGATTCTACTCTTTCTGTGTTCTGTTCGTAAATCGATGTTCTTGTGGTCTCTGTTTGGCTGGTTTCTTTACATATGCTGTCTACATAGGTTTTGAATAAGATAGGAAACAGAACACAACCTTGTCGTACTCCGGATCATATGGTGAAGAGTTCTGAGTGCCCCCCCCCCCCCCATTTGTTCTCACTATGCATTCACTGTTGTTGTGCTCGCTTCTACATAAGTTTGTTAGGTGTGTACTCACTCCATATAGTTTAAGATTTCCCACAGCTTCTTTCTGTCTACTCAATCAAATGCCCTTTCTTGGTCGACAAAGTCTAAGTAGAGTGTTTGATTACATTCGAAAGTTTTTTTTTAAATTTATAATTTGTCTAATAGCAAACATGGCATCTGTGCATCTTTTGTATTTTCCTGAATTTCCGTGTTTCGCTTTTCTGGGGTTCTATAGTAGTTTGTAATCTTTTCTCAAGAATTTTGCAAACTATTTTCCCAGTATGACTCAAAAGGGAAATGCCTCTGTGTTGTGTGCAGTCTATTTTACTGCCTTTGTTTTTTCCAATCTGGTATAATTATGGCACTTCCCCAGTCTCGTTATGTCTGTTGTTCTACCCAAACATGGTTGAATAGTTTATGTAGCCATGTTGTTCCTACTTCTCTTGCTGCTGTAATTAGTTCAATTGGTATTTCGTCTTGTCCCTGTGATTTATTCAATTGGGCTAATCTGACGGCTTCTCCAATTTCTGTCTTCAGTATATCTGGTTCTAGTTCTTAGATGGCTTATTTTCGGTGTCCTGAATTCCTGAGGCATCTGGATGGAATGTTGATAAGCTGTTCGAAGTAATGCCTCCATCTTATTACAATTTGTTCTTATTCAGTTATTGGTTCTCCTTTTTTCGCTGTTAATTATTTCAGTAGGATCAAAGAGTTATTCCCTGATTCTCACTGATCTTTTTGCAGACGTTTCTCTTTGCCTCCTTGTAGTTTTTATTTAGGGTTTCAAAATGTTCCTCCCATTCTTTCTATTGTTCTCTTTTTACTATTCTATTCACATGTCTTCTTGCTATTATGTATCTATGAAGTAACGGTCCTGTTGTAATATAATAAAAACGTCCCTACCCTTTCCTAAGCATTGACTCCCTTAAAAATAAACAAACCCTTACAATTACTGTTTAAGTAACTTGCTTAGGTAGGAATAGAAAATAAAACAGCGATAGACTGACCGTGGCACAGCTACATTTATTTGGCTTTATTTCTTTCACGTACCTGGCAAGACCGGGACTGATAGAAAAACAAAGGCGAGTGTGGCCTTTTTGGTCAGTACGACACAGAGAACAGACATGTAAAAGTTTTCCCTTCGGGGAGAAGGCATGTTGCCTAATAAATATATCACTCTCTGCAACTATTGGTATGTTATATCTACATTATTAAAATGTATTCATGTATTTTTATAAAGTACATATACCAGTGTGTTAATTAAGAATTAATTAGAATGATAATTCAACAGTTCTTGTAAGCTAGAGTCTGATTTTATTTTTACCAATGAAGCACATGTTCTGCCACGCTGTAATTTTTCCTATGTTTTACAATTTCAAATCCCTATGTTAATATCTTTTATAGGCATTATGAACTATATCTAACTAATAGTGTTTATAACCTATGAATATTATGTGTCCTGTAGTACACATAAAGTATCAACTCTCATGTCTGAAACACATTCTAGAGATTTTCTCAATGTAGGAGCAGACCCCTGATTCATACTTCATAGTAAAGAACTAGTGTCTGTAAATTTCATATTCCTATGTTAAAACTTCTAGGCACTGTGAACAATATCTCACTAATTATGCTTAGAAATCTGCAAATAATCTATGTACTATAGAAAGGTGTTTTATCCATGCGGGGACATACAAATGATTACGCGTGTTCCTCACTCTTAGTCAGGGGATAAAATACTTCGCCACATCATAATCTGTAACTTGGAACTATAGTGTTAAATTTTAGTACCATCCTTTTGTTAACAGATTAGTAACCACTCCATATGAGGGTGAACATATAATCATTTCATAAAATAGTGTTAGGGACATGCCATGAGAATATAAATTCCAGAACAATTAAAGTAAACGCGTGATAGAAATTAATGTTCGGATAGGGTACCTTCAATCCGCATCACCTCACTGTAGTAGAAACAGAAGCGAAGACTGATGTGAATAAATTGCTTGCAATATTCAGAATACTGGACCGTGCGGCATAAGTTATTCTAATAAATACACTCCGAATAATAGCAGTCATTGGCAAAACATATCACAGCGATTACTATCCTCATGTGCTGTATGCAGTGGGGGAAAACAATGGATGTTTTAGTTATGGATTAACCCCTGAGAAAATCCAAAAACAAAGGCTCCCCGCATCAGCATTATGATTAATTATTATATAGGATTATCATGTACTTAATATCAGAAAAATTGACATGTATGTTTTTTTTTTCTGGTATGAGAATTTTCCCTGTTCTGATTGTTACTTTTTACTGTGGGAATATACATTTTAATGTTGCACCTTGGGATGTAAGAATCCTTGTGCACGACAGTACTTAAAAAGTCAATGTTGAATAGCCTTGGGAAGACGCGGCATTAGAAACCACAGAGATCCTGTATAGGCTATTCTCTTCAAGAATGAGAGATACAATATCAACATGTTGGATGGACAGAATGACTTCACTCCTCTAATTGTCCCAGTAACAACAGAACATAAAATAAAGTGAGAAAATACCTTACTCACTATTAAGAGTCAGAATGGCTCTACTCAGCAATGAGGGACAGTGGAACGTGGACACCCACTCCTTTCCCCTTCTCCCCTTGTTGTTTTGTATTTTTGTTTGTAATTGTCTTGTGAAAGTTAACACATCACAGTAGGTTAATGCTCGTGTTGTATTCTTTGTCATCCCTTTTCTATAGAAGAGAAGCAGGTGGTGGCTGAATGTGGTGGGACTATATCACTACACCTGGATCCTGGGTCAACAGCCAGAAAGTGAATGTCCTAACCATAGTCTGCATCTAGAAATACCCATGGACTGCTGCGCTCAATAGCTCCATAGCGAGCAACAGATAAATTAGAAGACAACTGACTGGGTGAGTGATTAAGTCCTATTTTAGTAGGGATATCCAGGATGGACTTCAAGATCTAATAATCTACAAAGATGAAGATCAACAGAGTAACTGACAACAGTGTATCGTCTGCTTTACGTCTGAGAAGTATCACCGATAAGCCTTATCACTCAGCAAAATCAGTGAAACTATGGGACAATCCTACAAGTTACTAAAACTAGCAACAGTGAAAGCCCTTCAACTGTTGGTTGGGTTACCAAGTTAATATCCAACAATGGATAAGTCTTCGAAAGAATGTCTCACAGCTGCAACAGTCAAACATGGAATTCAGCTATTCAACACCAAGTTCTGGCTCAACCAAATGGGAAGAGACACTGAACCACATAAGCCAATACAACCAAGGTACAAACTTAATATCATCTGAAACATAACTACGAAACCAGATTACCCCAAGGTTCCAAACCCTGAACACCATCAGATAAAAGACCATATGACAGCAGCTAAATGTCTCTACATCAGCAACAAGAGGAATCATCCAATTGTTTGCAAACCTGTTACTGTGCTGGATTTATTCATCTGTGGATATATGTAGGTATAGATCAATTGTGGCCCTAGTCACAGATACTACCATGAGATGCCTCTCAGTCAATTAAAGTTCTACACTGGACTAGATAACAACGACTAACTCTTTGCTGGTCCAATGTCAACCTAAATGCCATGGGTTATAGACTCACGACTTGGTGGGTGTAAAATCTTTGTTGAACTACTTGGGATTCTGGTAATAAAAGCAGAGCAGCTGAATGGACGTCTACTTGGCACCATGTATGGTGAGATGGTAAAGTACCTTCTGCAGAGCTTAAGTGGAAATTCCGGAAAGTTAGACCAACCTGAGGCCCCAAATTTCAAAAAGACACCGAGCCTACTGCAACAGAGTACTCGAATATTCTAGCCCGCGGAGGGATATGTGATTGTGTGTAATTTCTATTCTTGGATTATAAAGTATGATTTGCACCAGCCAATTACCAGTGACTATATAGTAAGAACCTAACTGAGTGCATTAATTCGGTACCCAGATAATGGGAAAAGGATCTAATCGACAGCAAAGGTGAACCCATAACCGCACACCAGGAGATAGACTCGATTAATTAATTCAATTAGTAGTACAAAATGCTGTTTATATGTTGGTATTTTTTTCTGAAGGTAACAGGTCAGTAGTTTTTTCCAATGGTATAGATGGTATAGTATTTTGACACCAACTCATTATTTTTTAAAATGCGAGAAGGGTAAAAGGTGTCAGAAACATGTTATGTTGGGTTCTATTTAATATCTTTATTTGCCTTAATTATGAGGGGAAAATGAAAGTAGACCCAATTTGTGGTTGTTGTGTTGTTTGTAATAACATTGTTGTTTTTTTGGGGTCACTGGGTACTATATTGTAATAATGCAATGAATCCCATGCCTGTCTGAAAATGCATAGTGTTTATTACATATATATCTATGTAACTGCAGATCTTGAGTTAATACCTGAACTTTTGTCCAAAAGTGTTGTGTACCTCAAGTAAATGTGGTGTCCAACAAGTGGTTGTTTATATGTTGTGAGCAATCAATATCCTTCTAGCACTATAGTGAATTTAAAGGGTGATGAAGTGGGAAGGGAAACCTACACACAGATGCCATTGTTTCAAGGATTGAACTCTTTTCTTTTGGGATTTGTGGTAAATATCCCTGATCACCCTGCATTCTAACCAGTGACCAGAGAATCAATAAAACCTCCTAGACATCTTAACAATATTCTCAGGAATTAAAATCCACATCCCACATGTGGGGGCTCGTCCGGGATTTTAAAACTCATGGTAAACATCACAATTGGTGTATTATTGTGGGTATATGAATTCAGGGAAAACCTCTCGCAGGTAAACCAAGTCACTTCAGAATGTTATAGTGTTAGTAACAGACCTAATCACTCAGTAGTATGAGCTGAGTCAAGTGTTATATGAACCCATAATGGCTCAGATAAATATAGGTGTTTTTTTTGGTACAAAACTGTTCACAGGTAATATCTAGATTCTGGTAGGTGCATCATGTAGTTGGTTGTTGAATATGAGATTTTTTTTTAAAAACTCATATTTTATATCTTATTGATGGGAAACTAAGTCCAGTAATGAACGTTTTGTAGTAAGGTCTCTGGGATGGTAAACTCACATAAGATAGGTAATTCAGTGAATGTTTAAAATTCATAGTCATTCCCATTTGATGTTTGAGGTATGGTTCTGCTACTCTGATATTCTCTTTAAATGGTTTAAAAGTGGTGTAGTCATGAACACACTACTATATTAGTTATCCATAAGGTTTATGTTCCTACATATGAATCATGTGTTAATTAACTATTTTGTCATTGATTATCATTGTATTTTCATGCTTGACCTGCTTGTATAATTCATGTAATATTGAAAAGTTACCAAGGCAGCAGAGAATGATAGACAATTTTATAGATAATTAGGACAGATAAGTTGAAAATCCAATAAATTTTTTTTAAGGGAAAAATTTAATCAACAAATGATGATTCAGTAGGACAGTAAATAATACCTGAGAGATGAATTAAACCAGGGGAAAATAGCAGTAACTAAAGTAAATGAACTAATGGTAAGGACAAAACCACCACTTGCAAAAATGTAGACATAGTTAATGGAAGGGAAGGAATATTGTAAGAATTTGCAGTATTTAGGGGCACCCTAAATTAATCCTCTCTCATATAACATAACATGTTCTACAACACCGGTAGTAAAGTAAAGTGAATAACTGATGGATACTTAGGAAGAAATGTCATACTGACACTTATTCTGACCCACCGGTGATATGAGTAGTTATTAATAACTATAAATATAATAATAACTCATATGTTAATGGGGGTCAAAACCAAAATATTCACCTGGTGATGTAAGTGAAACTGATCAACTCACTTACTGACCCAACAGAATATAAGGTATTTCTTTAATTTATCCACCCCGATTCCATTATTAATGGTAGCGGAAACAGACCGTATAGGTATGTAAAAGGTATAATTAAAGAATTAACTAATAAATTGGAATTTCAAATGAACTTCAGGAGATACCGGAAAAAATCTGTGCTAGTCTCTAGTAAGAGACTAAACATTTCAGAAATTGGCTCCTTAGCTTTGAAATTTACAGTTTAATCTCATTAAGTGAAATGTTCACTATGAGAAGTCCTCATCAAAAAGAGGAGTGAAACAACTTTTTAGTTAGCGATTAGCTTACGTAAAGTTATTTCAATAATTGCCTAACTAACATTCATATTCTCATAAGGGAAGAATTAAATAGGGCAAAATAAAGTAGTCCAATAGAGGCGCGCGACTCAATTGTATTTTCTTTAAAACTAACCGAGTAACTAAATTCTACATAATGCTCGAAGCCTACTAATAGGTAGATGAATCAGAAATCAATCGCAAGACGAAACAGATTTCTACATCTCAGTTCTGACTTGGATGATATGCCAGCATTAAATATGTGAAAGCAGATCCAGACTAACAGAGATTAGCTTAAATAACTGATACGAATCAGTAAAAGCAACAATTAAATAAACAACTCTTGAAATAGATGCTGTTTATAGATAGGTCGAACCTCTTGACGTAAAGAGAGAGGAAACGCCTAAAACTTATACAGTGAACCCATGCTAGGAAAATGGAATAAAGCTGTGTAAAAACCAAGCAAATTGAAGCATATAGCTGAAGAATTGCTTGATGTTTACTAGATTAGGAATTTCAATCAGGAATCCAGCTAGTAAATTATATAATAGTTCAAAGATAGACCTTAGTCAATCTAAATAAATCCAGAGTTTCCATGTATTCAACGGATGAAAACAAAACTGGAGAGACACATTAAGAGTACCTTACCTGTTATCTTGAGGACACAACTCAGGAGACGCCAGTATGAGAGGGATATACAGATGTAATAGTAATTTTACAAAGACTAGTAATCCACATCCATAATTGGAAATGATCCAGCAACTTAAGTGTCTGGAAGACTATCACAGGAAACATAAAAGGGCCTTTTAACTTCTCACTGAACTGATTATATATATAGTAGGAGACAATACGTCTGAACCTACATAATAATGTATGTTGCTAAGTTGAAAATAGTCTAAAACCTGGAGGGAGGTAGACGACGATCAATGTACGCCAAGCGACGCAAAATTGCTCGTAATTCAACACCAAAGCAACAAATACAGAGTGAAACTCAAACACATCAGTTAGAATTACTAATAAGGATTCTAGCGTAATATAGATCTCGATTAGAAGGAAAAGCAGAGAAAGTAAGCTAAGAATTATTTCATTTCTGATAGATTCATGTTCCCCGGAAAATTCGGTTCAGAACGGAAATCTAGAAAAGTTGGACCTTGTTTACATGTTAGACGAGATTCTCCGGGTAAACCCGCAAGAGAAAGGGACACTACTCAAACTGATTGTTATTAAAACTGATCGGGAAAATCCCATACTTGACTAATAACCCAAACGCATGATGTGTTGGATGAAAATGTATTCAACAGGAACCATCTTTAGCTTCCTTTAAATATCAGATCTATAGTTAAAACAAACGTCTAACTTACAGGGAGACGGGCGAGTTTAATATGCTATCAGTAGACGCAGAATTAACCGTTGGCTTTAACATAATCTCAAGAATGATAATCTAATGAGAGAGGAATCAAGCTGGTATATATCCCAACTAGTCATGCTTAAGTTAACAGTGGTTACACGGAGACCATAAGGGAACTACAAGGAGAGAAGAGACTTTCTGCTGGGAAAAGAATCTGAGGGGAGTGGACGCACAAAACCCAGAATCAGCAAAATGCAGATGTTAGGTTTCTTAATAACCCATGTAGAAGTACTCAGGACTTTCTACAGTTCTTAACGCCAGACTAAATATATTGGGAAAAGAAATTCAGCAAATGATCTCATATGAACAGTATCATCAGGCTATTGCAAGCTTAATGATGATATTTCAATAGCTTCAAAAAGTCGGTTTGATGCAGACAAACTAGTACTTGAAAGTAACAAATTATCAGATAACCAATCATATTTCAAACCATAGCTGACAACAGTGGAGAGGGTACTACACTTTTTCACTAAAAGGGAAATAAGCCTTTAAGGTTATGCCAATTGTCGTGACTAGAAGAAAATGGGCGTGGCTCTGGTAGATTTTAACATAGGAAAGAAATGTAGTCAAGCAAAGGGATGGATACTAGGTGAGTCAGTAAAGACGGAAATTGTAGAGTACTACTTGACCATTTATTTTCTGAAAGAAATCAATGGCTTAAATGGGGGAGGCGTGTAATATAATAAAAACGTCCCTACCCTTTCCTAAGCATTGACTCCCTTAAAAATAAACAAACCCTTACAATTACTGGTTAAGTAACTTGCTTAGGTAGGAATAGAAAATAAAACAGCGATAGACTGACCGTGGCAAAGCTACATTTATTTGGCTTTATTTCTTTCACGTACCTGGCAAGACCGGGACTGATAGAAAAACAAAGGCGAGTGTGGCCATTTTGGTCAGTACGACACAGAGAACAGACATGTAAAAGTTTTCCCTTCGGGGAGAAGGCATTTTGCCTAATAAATATATCACTCTCTGCAACTATTGGTATGTTATATCTACATTATTAAAATGTATTCATGTATTTTTATAAAGTACATATACCAGTGTGTTAATTAAGAATTAATTAGAATGATAATTCAACAGTTCTTGTAAGCTAGAGTCTGATTTTATTTTTACCAATGAAGCACATGTTCTGCCACGCTGTAATTTTTCCTATGTTTTACAATTTCAAATCCCTATGTTAATATCTTTTATAGGCATTATGAACTTATATCTATGAAAAACTACTCTACGGAAACGATATTGTAGTCTTGCAAGAAACACAGCTCACCGACGGAACAGTCAATGTTGCGGGATTTCAGGGTTTCTTTAACAGGCGGCACCTTGGACAGGCCATTCTGGTCCGCGACAACATACTAGTGTCTGAGATCGATATGTCCGCCTGGAACAGCGATGCCCTGCAAGTGCAGGCATTAAGAATAATGACACCAGTGCAGCTTGCAATCGTTAACGTCTATGCGCGAAATGGGAAGGTCGACGTGCGACAATGGCAGAGTTTGTTCGATATGGATGAAAGGCATATCATCTACTGCGGGGACTTCAATGCCAGAGGCAGTCAATGGGGGAATTGCATCACCAATAGACAGGGAGAAGATTTGGAGGACGCCCTGGCATCTGCTGCCCTAATCTGTCTGAATGATGGGAAGGTCACTAGAATGGCCACTCAACCAGGCGACTCTGACAGCATCATTGACTTGGCTCTGGTGTCGCCCACCATTGCACCAAGGTGCCGGTGGGGCACACTGGGATACCAAGATAGTGACCACTACCCTTGTGTCATCCTGATCAAGAAAGACGGGGCCATGAGTCAAAGAAACAAGACCAATGCCTTCCCGTACGACACCACTGGTCAAGACGCCATAAGCAAGATCAGAAGAAGGAAACTAACTTCCTCCCGTAGGAGACAAGAAAGATGGCTGCAGCCACCATGGTGGAATGGAGAGGTCGAGAAGGTGTGGCTGGGAAAGAGGCAGGCTGTCAAAGACTGGCAAAAGGCCAGAAAGGCTAACATGCCACAGGTTGAGTTGGCGAACCTGAAGACTGAGGTCGTTAGGACGACGACTTTATTCAAATCCTGCGCCAAACAAGCCAAGGCCGACAAATGGGACGATTTCTGCAGGAAGGTGTGCTCCGAGCAATCTCTTACGACATTCTGGCGCCTCCACAAGAGCATGAACGGTGCTGCACAACGTAGGGGTATTCCAGACTGTCAAGGCACAGACCTCGCATGGAAAAAGTCGGATGCGGATAAAGGTAAGGCCCTTCTTGCACGCTACATAGAACAGACTGACCAGAAAGACGAGCCCGCCAGACAGAGGACCACAACAACACTCTCTAAGTTGTGCCAGGGGGTCGGGACAGACGAAGAATGGACAATCACAGTTGAGATATTGCGTGCGATGCTCAAGAAATCACCTAACACCGCCCCAGGCCCAGACGGCATCCGATATGGTGACCTAATGGTGATATCAGATGATGACATGGAAGAACTGGCCAGAGAATTCAACACCAGTATCCAGAGGGGTCAGGTCAAAGAAGAATGGCTACACAGCTACTTGCTGCCGCTGCCAAAACCGAACAAAGACCACTCCAAGATAAGCGGCTACAGAATCATTACGATGCAGAATACTTTTGGCAAGCTACTGGAGAAAATTGTAGCACACAGACTTGCTTGGGACTTGGAACAGCTCGGCTGCTTCCCGCCCACACTTGGAGGATACAGACGCAACAAAGAGTCATGGCTGAATGCGGCGGTCTTTGCTCAAGATGTTTACGAAGGATTTCAGGTCAGAGAAGAGACATGTGCGGCCGCCATAGACTTAGAGGACGCATATAACAGAGTATCTTTCGAGCACTTGATGCAAACCCTCCTCAGACTGAAAGTGCACCCTCACCTTGTACGATGGATAGCTGCAGTTCTACTCCAAAGGAAGGTGGTGCTAAGATGCGGGAGTTGGTCTTCTGAGCCGATAACGATATGTCCAGGATTGCCGCAGGGTTCACCACTGTCACCAGTACTATTCAACGTGTATACGGTGCCGATCACTGAACAACAGTTGGATGGGAGGGGTAGGACTCTATCATTCTTTGACGACATCCTCGTGTATCGACAGGGTCGAGATAGACAGACGGTTGCCAACTATATGCAGGGCGAACTAGATCGAATTTCCTCATGGTGTGCTGATGCCGATGCCCTTGTCAACCCTGCAAAGGCAACCGTTACATGGTTCTCACTAAACAGCCATATTGTGAAAACATACCTGCCGGCAGTAAGAATGGATGGGAGCATTCTGAGTAGAACCCAGTCAATGACATATCTTGGCGTGAGGCTTGATCGTAGCCTGTCCTTCAGAGATCATGTCGATTATGTCATAACGAAGGCTCGAAAAGGTTTGGCAGCAATGAGAGTCATGGCGACTGCCAATATCGAGCAAAGACTGCTATTACTTCTGTTCCAAGGACTTGTGCTTTCACGCATCGAGTATGCCCTGGCCATCCTCACTGTCAGCCCTACACAGATTGGAAGACTTGAAAAGGTACAAAACGAAGCCATGCGCATCATTTTGGGCTGCACGAGAGACACCAGCTGTGTAGCAATGAGATACCTCCTTGACTTCCCGACAATGGAACACAGGATCAAGATCTGGAGAGCTCGTGCATACTTAAAAATAAGTGCAGATGAGCAGCACCCTCTGCATGACACTGTATTCAGAGAAAAGGGTGACAGGCTAAAGAGGGGCAAATCATGGATGGGTCGGGCGGAAGATGTCATCGGACAGGTCTGCAGTCTTACCAGTATCAACCCCGGCAAGGAATGGGTGCCGGTGCCTCCAGCTTTTAAGTGTACCTTCTGCTGCATTATCACACTCGACAGACGGTGCAGAGAGCAGAATCCTGCCGCGGTCAATGCAGAGGTTAACGCGCTCATCTATGATCACTCAGATAGGCCCGAAGTGCTCATCTATACAGATGGATCTGTTGTAAAGCAGCAGAGAAGTGCGTGGGCATTTACAGCCCGTTCAGCGGGCCGAACCGTTCAAGAATCCAGTGGTGCCCACTCTATGACCACGAGCAGCATGACGATGGAGATGATGGCAGTTACACAGGCTTTCATATGGCTGGAATCACAGCATTATACCAACGTGTGTGTACTAAGTGATTCAATTAGCATGGTTCAGAAGGTCGAAGCTGGATCTGTACGTAGACAGTGGACTGAGTCGCTGTGGAGGTCCGTTGTCCGCAAAGTCACCGTCATCTTCGTCCCGGGACATGCGGGAGTCGAGGGAAATGAACGAGCTGATAAATTGGCTGGCTCTGCACCCCATGTAGATGGCCAGCCCATGGATCGTGCCGATGTTATTAACGCCCTTAAAGATATGGCGAGAACAGAGGATTTTGACGCCAGTGATTCCACATCGCTTTCCAGGATGAAAGACCTGGTAGTAAGAATCGGCACAGCCAGACGCGAGAGGTACATCGGGAAAACAAAGCGCCTCGTCAACCAACACAGAACTGGCACTATTAGCCACCGGACGCTGATGCATATGCTGGGGGGAGGATCTGAGCACCTATGGACATGTCCGGAGTGCAACGAAGATACCCCAACGGATAACTAACTAACTAACTTATATCTAACTAATAGTGTTTATAACCTATGAATATTATGTGTACTGTAGTACACATAAAGTATCAACTCTCATGTCTGAAACACATTCTAGAGATTTTCTCAATGTAGGAGCAGACCCCTGATTCATACTTCATAGTAAAGAACTAGTGTCTGTAAATTTCATATTCCTATGTTAAAACTTCTAGGCACTGTGAACAATATCTCACTATTTATGCTTAGAAATCTGCAAATAATCTATGTACTATAGAAAGGTGTTTTATCCATGCGGGGACATACAAATGATTACGCGTATTCCTGACTCTTAGTCGGGGGATAAAATACTTCGCCACATCATAATCTGTAACTTGGAACTATAGTGTTAAATTTTAGTACCATCCTTTTGTTAACAGATTAGTAACCACTCCATATGAGGGTGAACATATAATCATTTCATAAAATAGTGTTAGGGACATGCCATGAGAATATAAATTCCAGAACAATTAAAGTAAACGCGTGATAGAAATTAATGTTCGGATAGGGTACCTTCAATCCGCATCACCTCACTGTAGTAGAAACAGAAGCGAAGACTGATGTGAATAAATTGCTTGCAATATTCAGAATACTGGACCGTGCGGCATAAGTTATTCTAATAAATACACTCCGAATAATAGCAGTCATTGGCAAAACATATCACAGCGATTACTATCCTCATGTGCTGTACGCAGTGGGGGAAAACAATGGATGTTTTAGTTATGGATTAACCCCTGAGAAAATCCAAAAACAAAGGCTCCCCGCATCAGCATTATGATTAATTATTATACAGGATTATCATGTACTTGATATCAGAAAAATTGACATGTATGTTTTTTTCTTCTGGTATGAGAATTTTCCCTGTTCTGATTGTTTCTTTTTACTGTGGGAATATACATTTTAATGTTGCACCTTGGGATTAGGGGATGTTGATGTAAGAATCCTTGTGCACGACAGTACTTAAAAAGCCAATGTTGAATAGCCTTGGGAAGACGCGGCATTAGAAACCACAGAGATCCTGTATAGGCTATTCTCTTCAAGAATGAGAGATACAATATCAACATGTTGGATGGACAGAATGACTTCACTCCTCTAATTGTCCCAGTAACAACAGAACATAAAATAAAGTGAGAAAATACCTTACTCACTATTAAGAGTCAGAATGGCTCTACTCAGCAATGAGGGACAGTGGAACGTGGACACCCACTCCTTTCCCCTTCTCCCCTTGTTGTTTTGTATTTTTGTTTGTAATTGTCTTGTGAAAGTTAACACATCACAGTAGGTTAATCCTCGTGTTGTATTCTTTGTCATCCCTTTTCTATAGAAGAGAAGCAGGTGGTGGTTGAATGTGGTGGGACTATATCACTACACCTGGATCCTGGGTCAACAGCCAGAAAGTGAATGTCCTAACCATAGTCTGCATTTAGAAATACCCATGGACTGCTGCGCTCAATAGCTCCAAAGCAAGCAACAGATAAATTAGAAGACAACTGACTGGGTGAGTGATTAAGTCCTATTTTAGTAGGAATATCCAGGATGGACTTCAAGATCTAATAATCTACAAAGATGAAGATCAACAGAGTAACTGACAACAGTGTATCGTCTGCTTTACGTCTGAGAAGTATCACCTATAAGCCTTATCACTCAGCAAAATCAGTGAAACTATGGGACAATCCTACAAGTTACTAAAACTAGCAACAGTGAAAGCCCTTCAACTGTTGGTTGGGTTACCAAGTTAATATCCAACAATGGATAAGTCTTCGAAAGAATGTCTCACAGCTGCAACAGTCAAACATGGAATTCAGCTATTCAACACCAAGTTCTGGCTCAACCAAATGGGAAGAGACACTGAACCACATAAGCCAATACAACCAAGGTACAAACTTAATATCATCTGAAACATAACTACGAAACCAGATTACCTCAAGGTTCCAAACCCTGAACACCATCAGATAAAAGACCATATGACAGCAGCTAAATGTTTCTACATCAGCAACAAGAGGAATCATCCAATTGTTTGCAAACCTGTTACTGTGCTGGATTTATTCATCTGTGGATATATGTAGGTATAGATCAATTGTGGCCCTAGTCACAGATACTACCATGAGATGCCTCTCAGTCAATTAAAGTTCTACACTGGACTAGATAACAACGACTAACTCTTTGCTGGTCCAATGTCAACCTAAATGCCATGGGTTATAGACTCGCGACTTGGTGGGTGTAAAATCTTTGTTGAACTACTTGGGATTCTGGTAATAAAAGCAGAGCAGCTGAATGGACGTCTACTTGGCACCATGTATGGTGAGATGGTAAAGTACCTTCTGCAGAGCTTAAGTGGAAATTCCGGAAAGTTAGACCAACCTGAGGCCCCAAATTTCAAAAAGACACCGAGCCTACTGCAACAGAGTACTCGAATATTCTAGCCCGCGGAGGGATATGTGATTGTGTGTAATTTCTATTCTTGGAGTATAAAGTAGGATTTGCACCAGCCAATTACCAGTGACTAAATAGTAAGAACCTAACTGAGTGCATTAATTCGGTACCCAGATAATGGGAAAAGGATCTAATCGACAGCAAAGGTGAACCCATAACCGCACACCAGAAGATAGACTCGATTAATTAATTTAATTAGTAGTACAAAATGCTGTTTATATGTTGGTATTTTTTTCTGAAGGTAACAGGTCAGTAGTTTTTTTTCCAATGGTATAGATGGTATAGTATTTTGACACCAACTCATTATTTTTTTAAATGCGAGAAGGGTAAAAGGTGTCAGAAACATGTTATGTTGGGTTCTATTTAATATCTTTATTTGCCTTAATTATGAGGGAAAATGAAAGTAGACCCAATTTGTGATTGTTGTGTTGTTTGTAATAACATTGTTGTTTTTTTGGGGGGTCACTGGGTACTATATTGTAATAATGCAATGAATCCCATGCCTGTCTGAAAATGCATAGCGTTTATTACATATATATCTATGTAACTGCAGATCTTGAGTTAATACCTGAACTGTTTGTCCAAAAGTGTTGTGTACCTCAAGTAAATGTGGTGTCCAACAAGTGGTTGTTTATATGGTGTGAGCAATCAATATCCTTCTAGCACTATAGTGAATTTAAAGGGTGATGAAGTGGGAAGGGAAACATACACACAGATGCCATTGTTTCAAGGATTGAACTCTTTTCTCCTGGGGTTTGTGGTAAATATCCCTGATCACCCTGCATTCTAGCCAGTGACCAGAGAATCAATAAAACCCCCTAGACATCTTAACAATATTCTCAGGAATTAAAATCCACATCCCACACATGTCTTCTTGCTATTATGTATCTATGAAGTAACGGTCCTGTTTGCTATTCACCCACTTTTTATATATTTTCCTTTTTGTCTTTTAAAGCTTTCTCTACCTCTGCATTCCACAAACTTGTTATTTTCTTTACCAGTGTCTTGCGTTTTTTTGTGTGGTTCCGCGTGTTGTTTTTGTAGCGTTTAAAATGCTTGATTTGAACATCTCTCATTCTTCTTCCACTGTTTTTCTATCTATAGGTAATTTTACAAAGATTGCAATTAGTTCTTTCTCGTAGTTTTTCCTCACTGCCTCGTCTTTGAGGTTTTAAAAGTTTTTCTGATTCGCATGGCACGTATTTTCCTGGGCTTTGTTTTCTTTTTCTATTGGTTCTTATTGTGGCAATATCTGCTTTCTTATCCGTGTTTAAACTTAAGCTGGGCACTACCCTTGCATCTAATATATTTATCTTTCTGTTATTTCTTGTTAATATAAAATCACTTTGGCATTTGATATCTAGATCGTTCCATTTATACCAGGTGTATATTTGCGAGACTTTGTGTTTATAAAATGCTTTTGTTTATACAGAGGTCGTGACTGCATAGCTCTATCAGTCTACTTCCATTATCATTTCTTTCATTATGTTGGTCTCCAAATGCTCCAAGAGGGTTTTCTATGCCCGCCCTCTTATACCCAAGTCTTGCATTAAAGTCTCCCTTAACTGTAACGTTGTCCTGCTTCTTTATTTTATTTAGTACGTCATGGATATCTTCGTATAACTGCTCGGATTCTTGCTCATTTTGTATTATTCTTTCTGATATATGTGTTGTATACTTTATACTATGTATAATTTATATATTAATTATACAAAGATGTGAGTGTAACTTTTGATGTGTTGGCAGTTATTTATATTAGTACCAGGTTAAATATTATCTCTATAGATGTTCTGGATGTGAACAGGTCAGCTATTTGACAGCTACTATCCCTGCACCCCCAGGTCAATAGCTGAAAATCCATCTGGAAGCTTGTCCCATCACCAATATGTAACAGCTCCTTTATAGATTGTCATTCTCGTCACGGCCGGCCGAAAAGTCTCCTAATACTTTACCAGTTCTCACGTTCCATGCGTTGTCATGCAGTGTTTATCATTATCATGGTGACCCCTTCTGCCAGGAACCTCGCCTTCAATCACTATTCTTTTCAAAATGCTTGGCGTTTAATAAGGCCAATGTATTTCAGTTTAAAAGAGAGGATGCTGCTAAGAGATAGTTTTCGTTTTCATTGATTGCGAAACGGTGCTGCTCAACATAGTATAAACAACTCTATGTCATTAATTGGATTATGATCCGGTCATGTATCTGTAAATAGCTTCCCATAGTCAATGCCGTTGAATGTTTGTTAAGGCTAACGTCCCAAATGTCACAATAAATCTGGTGTGTTTATGGCGAGGTAGCGGGTTCAACACCTTCACCGGGCAGCTGGATTATAATGTTAACTTCTCATCCTTGATTTGGGCACGTACATTACAAGTACTTCTGAAGGCTGAGTAGGTTCGCCTGATGGCGAGGGCCACTGGTAATAGGCAAAGATATTCCACACGCAAAAAATAAGCCCAGTGCACTGAAAGTAGTAGCACAGGTATGGACTACCCTTGAGTTCAAGGCAAGCAAACGTGAAAATAAAAACCAGAGAGAATAGTCTAAGATATCTACGAATCACCTTCAACAGAAGTCTCCCGTTCAGAGATCATGTGGAAGGAGTTTTTATCACATGTAAGAAGTTACTCGGTTCACTGAAGACAATGGCAACATTAGGCGTGGAGCACACCATGTTGGTCATACTCTATAAATATCTAATTATCTCAGTAACTGAGTATGGTTTGGGACTGCTCATAGTGTCATAGAGTCAGCTTGTGACACTAAAGCGCATATAGAATGAAGCTATGCGGGCGATCCTGGGATGTACAGGGGACAGGCCGACAGTGTGTATGAGATACATCCAAGCTTTGCCAAAGACAGCAGACAGCCAATGCAGCAGGACAAGATGCTGCAGGATAAGTCGCATCTCACGCGGCCACGGACAAAGAACATATGCATGAAGCCCTGGATACATATAAGGGCCATCGGTTAATAAGAAAATAATCATTGGATGGCTCAGGCTGAGGACACAATCAGAGAAGTGTATATGCTTGCAAATATTGTGTTAGGAAAGGAATGAGTCAGAATGACGGAGTCAATGTCAGACATGTTTAGGGTCATAGTCACACCGGAAAGGGAGTGTAGCAATTGGCCATCAGGCATCACATAATAGGAGGTGCAACAATTGATACACGACAATTTGCACTCAGGTGATGTAATCATCTACAAGGATCGCTCTATGCTCAGAGGCAAATAAAGACAAAGACCCGCAGCTTCATTTGTTTATGTTGCATATCCCTTACAGGACGTTGCAGTCAACACCAGCATTTTCCAGCTGCTGTTGATGTACTAGGCAAATTTTACGTTCAGTAGTTTGCTATTACTTTCTGAACGACCAGCTCACATACTCCCGTAAGTTACCAGCACGGCGCGAACCACTGCCGATTCTCGCAGCTGCTGTTTTCCCCATGTGGATAAACGGGATTACGAACAATGTCGTTAACCCGTTAGCCAAGGAGACCGGCTTCATAGCAAAGATTAATGAACAATGTGTATTGTAGGAGAGCCTGGCATATGATACCACAAAATATATTCTGAGAATGGAGGTGGAGGTGGAGGTAGTCTTTGCGGTGTTCTGCTGGATGCATTATAATAAACAGCCCTTGCATGTAGTGATTGTAACGGACTAACAGAGCATTCTGAGTAGAGTGAATACAGGCATGTTTGATGCAGAATGGCATGCTTTATTTATTTATTTATTTATTTATTTATTTATTTATTTATTTATCTATTTGTTTTTTAAATCAAAGATATTGATAATGTCTTCACTCTCAGATAGTTATCTCTTCTACTGCTTCTAACTCAGATTATTATTTCGAAATACGAAGCAGTCGCCTACGATAAAAACAATTTATAGATGTCACCTATTTATAACTTTTCCTATTATGTCTATTTTTTAACGCAAGTTTTCCTAATTATTAAATTGATGGTCTGTAAAGGGCATGCAACGAACGGCTTATATCGATCTCATACATTACAATTTCTTTTCTTTTTTTCTTATCTCGAATGGCTTCCTGAATGTATTACAGTATTTACAAATTAGTTGCATGTCCTTTACAGAACGAAGCATCAACCCCATCATTTATTGGCCGTTTGTGATTTACAAGACAATTTTAGTTTGGTAGTTCGCCATTTATTTCTGAACGACCGACGCCTCTTACCATCGAGATCAACACAAAGCGTTCTGCTTCCAAATCAACCGCGGTTAATTTCGAACTCCGAACTCAGTATGTCAGTGAATTATGAAACTGCGCATCCCCTTACACCACATAATCGGTTGTATTACACTGAAATCTCTGTTTTATGAAAATGAAAGCTAAACACCGCGAAATATACCGACAGAAAGAGCAAATAAACACGATGAAACAGAGAACTGATATGTTCTGCACATGCAGACCCCGCACCCTGAACTATACTAATCAATGCGTGTCGGACCGAGCTATTACCTGTTTTTCTATGCATCTCCTTGACTGCATCCTGCCGAGCCTGCAAACAGTTGAAATAGGATGCAGTCTAACAGACACGGGGTTAATTACAATGTGACTCCACCGCCGAGGTCTGCATGGTGTTATTGCAGGTGCAAACTAAATCAAATGTATGTTTACTGGAACTCGACAAACTGAATATCAGATGGACGTGTTAATGAGACACAGAAAACAAGGAGTTTTCATTTTAACATTTGGGCGAAAATATGGCAAGACCAAAGATGCAATTCATACTCAATAAGTGCATAGAGAAGGGGAATACTGCTTTCGTTCGCATGGATTTCGAGTAGTCCACACGCATGGGCTATTATTACTAATAGTTGCTTCTGAAGAGTATCTTATGCAATAAGTCACTATCACTCAATGTAAGAAAGAGAGTGCTGACATGCTATATAGAACCAGTTTTGCTGTATTGCAGTGAATATTGGAATGTAAATGAATAAATTAAGAAGAAATTAGAAGCAACGGAGATGTGGTTTCTGAGACGAATGTTGCGAATTCCTTAGACTTCCAGAGTAACTAACAACAACTGCGTGAAACAGGCTAATTAAACTAGAACATTATAAACAACAATAAGAAAGAGACGAACAACTTTTTTCGGTCATGTGATGAGAAGAGAGGCATTGGAGAACATTGTGACAACTGGAAAGATCGGGGGAAAGAGAGGCAGAGGCAGAACAAGATAAATGATGCTGGATGGACCGAGGCGGTGGCATGGAAGAATATCATCGGCAGAATTGATCCAGAAAACCAAAGTTCTATGCTGCCGATTTAGGAGGACTGATAAAACGATGGGATAAGTGCATCAATGTTGGTGGGAATTATGTTGAGAAATAAAGGGACAGTGTATGTATAAAAATAAACTAGTCTCAAGTTGTTATCATATTCAGTTATTGTTCTACAGCCATTTGTGACTTACTAATTAACTTACCCTCGTACTTATCAATTTATCGCTGTTCAGTTTGTATTAGTATACACAGTTATAACTTGCGTGCTGTTGTTGTAGTTGTGAGACAGCGATGTGTAATGTCTCCAGATCTGTTTTCCCTGTACAGTGAACATATTTTCAGAAATATAGAAGATATGGAAGGAATCAACATTGGGGGACGATACATCAATAACATTAGATACGCAGATGATACATTCTTGATTGCAGACAATGAACAGGACCTGCAACATTTAGTAGACGTGGTTGTTGCACACAGTGAGCAACTAGGGTTAGAATTGAATTGTAAGAAGACACAGATTATTGTGTCACTAGGAAGGAAGAAATACCACAATGTAAAATACAAGTAAATGGGAATGTTCTTCAACAAGGGAATAGGTACAACTATCTCGGAACAGTCATAACATCTGATGGGAGATGCCTTGAAGAGATTAGAACAAGAATTACCATGGCCTTTTGCAAGATGAAAAACATACTGACCAATAAAAAGATATCAAATGAAACGAAAAAAGAGTGTTGAAGTGCTACAAAGAACCTGTACTTTTATATGGATGTGTGGAGTGGACAATGAACACACAAGCTGAACATCTGATGGCTGTGGACATGTGGTTTCTGAGGAAAACGCAAAGAATACCATGGACAGATAGAAAACCCAACGAACAAGTCCTTCAAGAAACAAATGAAGATCGTAAACTTAGTAGAGACATCAGACGTAAACAGTCAAAAATTTTAGGCATGTTATGAGAAGAAATGACTTGGAGAACTTGGTGACAACTGGTAAGATCGGAGGGAACAGACCAAGGGGAAGACCTAGAAGTAAATACTTGGATGGCTTGGCCACATGGCATGGTCGAGACAGAAACACGGAGCTGATCCACGACTCTGGTGATCGAGTGAGATGGCAGAACATGACCGCCCACGCTTATCGGCATGGCATTAATGGATGTTGTAGCGGTTTGGGGGTTGCGCTACAATAACGTAAGAAAGTTCAGTATACAAATATAGCACACTGCAGTTAGTGTTGTCTCACCACGGACAGAAAGTTCAGTATACACGTGCGGTAAACTATAGTCAGGGTTGCTCCTCCACGGACAGAAAGTTCAGTATACAAATGCGGTAAACTATAGTCAGGGTTGCTCTACCAATGGCGAAGAGTTCAGTATTTGTAATCTTGTGCTCGTCTATTAGATGCTCAACATATTATACATGCAGCCAACATGTAGATGAACCACGACAACCATACATCCACGGAGAATCCTCAATGTTCTAAGTGAGGACGTGTACTGCTAGGCAACAGATAAACACAATGTTTGTTAAATTGAGGACAGGAAGCGCAGATGCGATATAATGTTCAATACAGGACAAGAAATCAAAAAGCAGATGCGAATAATAAAATAGCATTAAATAAACAATTAAAAAGTCCAAAATATGATATTGCATCATAAGATAACGTGGACTTTGTCGTTCAGAAATCAATTGCAAACTACTTAATGTAAAACATGCCAAGATATCAACAACAGCATTAAAATGCTGGTGTTCACAGCGATGTCCTGTAAATAGGATATGCAAACACCTAAAAAAAAAAAAAACATAATAAATAAAATAACACAGGACAGCAAATAATGCCAGATGACATTATTTCAGTAATATATTGTAAACAGAATCTTCGTGAGTTAGAATGTCTTCCCCTGTCAGTCAGATGTCTATGGCCTACCTTATGAATCATCATTGTCACTGCGTTGTGTATTCTAGATATAACAAGCCATTCAGCTGAAATTACGACATATGATGTCTCCCTGGAGTAGAAGTGAACCGTATATTCCGTATCCGTAATCCCGTTTATTCTCGTGAGTAACGCAGCTGCGCGAGATTCGGTAGCGGATCGCGCCGCGTTGGTTATTTACGGGGGTATATAAGCCGGTTGATCAGAAAGCAATGGCAAACTACTGAGCGTAATCTTGCCTAGTACATCAACAGCAGCTGAAAAATGCTGGTGTTGACTGCAAAGTCCTGTAAGAGGTATGCAAAAAAAAAAAGAAAAGATGTTTGACAACCGTCTTATAATCTTACCTTCACGAGTTGTCTTTCTGTCTTGTGTGTGTGTGTGTGTGTGTGTGTGTGTGTGTGTGTGTGTGTGTGTGTGTGTGTGTGTGTGTGTGTGTGTGTGTGTGTGTGTGTGTGCTAACGTCATTATTCGTAGCTATTTGCTTTGATCGTTCCATGTAAGTGATATCTACTCAAATTCAAGATATACTGTTTAATATTATTTGCATGTTGTCTATAGGACGTTGCAATCAACCACATTATTTATTGACTGTTTGTGATTTGCTAGGTAATGTTTTTTCGTTCAGTAGTTTGCCATTGCTTTCTGGGCAGTCCACAATCGTACCATATACATCATTTCAAAGCCATCTGCTTCCACATCGTCTGCGGCTACGTTCGAACCCTCGACCCGGTGTGTCGGTGAATTGTGACACTGCTTTCACTAACCACCACCCCACAGACACTGATACTATTTTATGTAAGCATCAGTGAATTATTTGTTGTCGAATAATTCATGTGAATAACCTCAAGTAAGGCATTGGAGAACATCGTGACAACTGGAAAGATCGACGGGAAGAGAGACAGAGGCAGAAAAATAGAAATGATGCTGGATGGAATGCTACTGTGGCATGGAGGAATATCAACTGTAGAGTTGATCCAGAAAACAAGAGACCGAGATCTGTGGGGAGTCATGAATGCCTACGCCAGTTGGCATGGCACTTGATGATGTTAAACCTCAAGTAAACAAAACTGTCGGTAATTTACGTCCTCAAGTCAAGGACGAGAAGACAACATTTTAGCCCAACTTACCTGTGTAGGGGTTGTACCCACTAGCTCGGCATGAACACACGGATGTTTAAGAACGAGAACTCGTATCCATTCGGCCATGCTGACCTGCACTCATTAATGGTAAACCAAGACTAAATTATGACATGGGAGGCCAGGGCAGCACAACGACCAGCAAGCTGATCTGCCAGCCCGCCGGGTATGTGTTTGAATCCCCTTTGTGGTGGATTTTATTCCCGTTGGCCTGCTCTTCGACGACGACTATATTGGGTAGCAGAGAAATTTAGTGGAAAGTAAAGACAATGGGCATGATGTGACCACACCATAGACCAAGTACCTATGGGTTTAACTATGGAGCTAGCACTATGTACAGAATGCGACTCATCTCGAGATATGGCTTTATTCTCTTTACTGACTTACATAGTGACATAATCCTGTTCTGCCTTTCTTCTTGCTGTATTAAGCATTTAATGCGTAGTCCATTTGTTGAAAATGTGAACATGTTCTACAGATTCGATATTTTGTTTTTCTCTCGTTAAAGCTTAAAAAGCGCATTTTGAAATTTAATATGAAACAGCCATCAGGGCTGGACATATTGATCTCTCCTGAATCTTGGCCGCTGTATGCCAGCGAAGGTGGAAACAGGCAAGTGTGGGTGTCAGTAAGAGAGAGAGAGAGAGAGAGAGAGAGAGAGAGAGAGAGAGAGAGAGAGAGAGAGAGAGAGAGAGAGAGAGAGAGAGAGAGAGAGAGAGAGAGAGAGACACACACACAACAAAAGGGGAGATAATAAATTAATATAGACGTTGATATAAATTGACAAAAATGTCTTGATTTATGCTTATAGACGATGAAAAACCCTAGAAGCAATATCTAAACAGACCATTAGGCTGTAATTGTACGTAGCACAGCAGACACATTAACATGAATTGCAAGGAGGCCAATAATATGGATCTTCATATGGTATCTTAAATGAGGGTGACCTCCTTATACCATCATCATCATCATCATCATCATCATCATCATCATCATCATCATCATCATCATCATCATCATCATCATCTTCTTCCACTTTTGACGTCACGCGACTTGTGCGGGAATAATTGGTGCTCCAGCGCCCGTTGAGTGGCGCTAGATAGTGTCATTCCATGTGATTGTGCAATGTCTTTGATGTCGTCAATCCATTTTCTTCTCCGGGCATCCTCTTGCTCTCGTAGCAGATCTTATTTGGTGTAGGGCCGGTGCTGGTAGTTGATGGTGTTGCATTCTAACTAGATGGCCAAACCGTTTGATCTTCTGGATGCCAATATATTGTGGAACAATGTGTTGATCCCACTCTCTATCTGATAACACCATTTCTTATTCGGTCTCGGATAGTTCAGTTGGCAGCTCTCCTCAAGCATCTCGTGACACATGTGTTGATCTAGATAATGTCCAAGTTTGACATTGGCAGCATAAGATTGGTGTGAATATGCTATGTATTATCTGTCGTTTTGTGGACATAGGTATATTTGGATATTTCAATATGGGTGATAGTTGATATATAAACTCACTTGCTTTTTGACATCTGATTTCGATTTATCTGTCTAGTGTGCCATCTTCTGCGATCATACTTGATACCGACAACACATAAACACCGACATATACCAGGGAAGATAGACACAGGGAAACACACATACAGGCCAACTTTCGACCAACATTGTTAACAACAAAATAAAAACAGTATTTAGCTAGGAAAATTAAATCCTCGTGTCTGAACGAAATAACAGAAACAAAATTGGTACTTTTCGTGATTGTGATATTTCAGTCTTATAACCAAGTATTCTTATTCTATGCTCACCAATAATGATTTTGTTTGAAATGTTCGCTTATATCTGTATTTGCCCTTTCTTGAGTCGAGCTTATTAGTAAAGTTTTGTGTTCATTGGTTTGCTAGCCTCATATGGCTTATGGTGTATTTCTGGTAAACGTCAGAAGAATAACCAAAATCGATACATGACCAAATGCAACTTCTTGGTGTACATAATTGTTGTGTTCTTCTTCTTCTTCTTCTTCTTCTTCTTCTTCTTCTTCTTCTTCTTCTTCTTCTTCTTCTTCTTCTTCTTCTTCTTCTTCTTCTTCTTCTTCTTCTTCTTCTTCTTCTTCTTCTTCTTCTTCTTCTTCTTCTTCTTCTTCTTCTTCTTCTTCTTTCTTCTCTTCGCGTTCTTCGTCCTCCTCTTTTTTTTATTTTTCTTCTTCTGCTACTCTTTCCTCTTCCTTATCTGTATCTTCCTCTCTTTCGTCTGCCTTGTATTCTCCAACGGAGATTAGGCCATATCCATCTCGTGTAGCTCCACCCATGCCCTTCACATTTCAGGTCTCCATCTACTTTGAATTGTCTTGAGAAGTGAAGGTGGCCGTCGTGATATCGACAACATCCAACCTCGAATGCCGATTGGTCATACAAATATGGGTGTAGCACCATATGTCCAATATGGTTTGCGGTGTGTAAATGTATCTTTTATCGCTACATATTATTATTTACACAGCACGGTGTTTTCCAGGAAATGGACCTTATAGTTATACTATTATCTAGTTGTTGTTTTTGTTTTCAATGTATACCCTGTCCAGCGGCAGTATCTTTCCATAACCTTATGGTTCGCTGGATTCTGATTAGTTCTCTCCGTAAGCCGCGCCTGGGTAGTTCTGTCATACCATTTGAAACCATTAATGACTGTTTGTATCTAATTATTAATTGTTTTAGTCGTTTTCGGCTCTTCTTGTCCATACAGAAGTATTGATGTGACGTTAGAGTTACAATGCTATGTATGGTACTTTATTTAATTTAATTTGACTCCGTTAAATGTCCAAGTGTTATAAACACTTCTCTTGTCTTTTGTCCCGGGGAAAGCTTTTTCTTAACGGGACTTTTATTATACAGTACATGGAATAGTATGGACAATGGAATATCTTTCTTCAAGACACATATTGGATCTACAGCAATACCCTCTGCAGGGATTGTGAGGATCAGTTTGCGCATACACGATATCGATTACATGATGGCTGCTCCACTCTCACTTACATCGTGGAAGAATAGAAAAGAGTTATTGATGTTTTGTCACGGTCAGAGGGTGTGAGACATAAGAATTTAAAGGTTTAGTATGGAGACAGTTGTTTGAGTCAGAGGAGAGTGATAGAACGGTTAGACATATTTTAAAATTGAAGACACGGGAATATGCTGGAAAAAAAGTCATGACGACATTATCTTGTAAAATAAACTAGGACTCTATATTGGTACATTTTCAGGAAAAGGATGACACTGTGACTTGTACTCGGTACAATGACATGTTAGTGAACAAACTAAAATCTACAAATCATCGAAACGTCAAGGACATCTTTCACAAGAAGTATTGTTTCTGCAACGTTGGCCCTCATACGGCCGCGCATTCAGTGGAAACACTGCGTACTATGACATGTGCGGGCTTGAGACATCCATCATACAGTTAAGAATTGGTGCCATTATAATTTCCCTTCTTTGGACCCTTGAAGGAATGTATGCGGTTTCCAGATAAAAGTGAGGTAACGTAGGCAGTGCAAAATTTGGTTTAAGACCACACCCAAAATCCTTGTTTCCTAGAAGGTATCAACAAGTCTGTGCACATGAAAAAAGACAGCCAAAATTGAAAAATATGACATATAGCAGTGAGCAGCAAAAGTCTAGCGTATGAAGCAAATATCTGCCAAATATCTGCCAACGTTCGAAGAGTGACAGAGAAAATAATAACTAATAAAAGTCCCAATTACAACAAGCCGCGTCCACGACAGTTCAGCAGGATCTAATCATTCTGTCGATAACCGGTTGAGATAGCCTGTCTCAAAGAAGGCAGTATTCAAGTCGACTGTAGCAAACTAAAGACGCAGATACTCCAGCTTCCTTGTAAGCATAGGGTACAATGCCACTAACGATGTTGTGAAACGAAAGATGCAGGAAATAAACAGTTTTCTTGGTTTTATTCCGTATAAAAATGATTGGATGGCAAACTGAAAAATTACAAGACAATCTTGTGTTTTGACAAGTGTATATATCCGTGATAAAAAGCACTGGAGGGTGATGTTTACATAGCAACATATCTTCCTCGTCAGCCAACAAGTTCCAGAGGCAATTCAAGCGGTGTGCGCAGTCAAGTGTATGCAACCTTATGAAGTGCCTTGAAGAAATTAGAACAAGTATCGCTATGGCAAAGGTAGCCTTTTACAAAGGAAAAATATACTGACCAATAACAGGATGCCAATGGCAACGAGAAAAAGAATGTTGAAGAGCTACATAGAACATGTATTTATGTATGGATATCAAGCATGGACAATGAGCAGACAAGCTGAAAAAACATCTAATATCAGTAGAAAAATGGTTTCTGCGTAAAATGCAAAGAAGACCATGGACAGACAGAAGAACCAATGAGCAAGTCCTAATGGAAGCAGACGAAAACCGTAAACTGATTAGATAACCTTTTTTGGGACACGTAATGAGACGAAATAAACTGGAGAACGTGGTGACAACTGGCAGGATTTAGGGGAAAAGAACAAATTGAAGGCAGAAAAGTAAATATCTAGATGGCTTAGACATGGGACATGGTCGAGAGAAAATCGTGGAGCTGATCCACGACTCTTGTGACCGCGAAAGATGGTGGAACATGACCGCCTACGCTTATCGGCATGGCACATGATGATTATGAACATAAGTCTGCCTCTGAAATGTACATTTGACAAGCAGCAGTATTTTAGTTTAACTGTACGATAGGAGTTTCCGCCTAGGTTATGCGTTGGTTGTGGAGTGGACAAATAGAAAGGTTCTATTTTGAGTTCCCCCATCTGTCACTTTATGTCCTTCTGGTTTGATCATCTGTGTTCCTCACATATTCCCTACTGTGGTTTTCTCGCTTGATTTGTTTATTTTTTCCTGCAAGTCATTTCCGTATCGGCTGTGTGTTTGTGTATCTCTAGCGTAGATAAGATTTCAATTCACCAGATACAAAAACGTAACAGCTGAAAGGCTTTGACTAGAAACTCGTTGGGTCTACAATTATACATATACATATGAGAATCACCCGTCTCCGGGCACTCTATTTCTGCGTTTACAGTTATTCATAGTTTACTACAATCAACAAACATTACATTGAAAATTCGAGAAGGAGTCATTAGTTTCCCAGTCCGTGTATTGTTTGAATTAAATAGTCAAACTTACTAGTGCCGTGAAATTTCATAGTGAGCTGAGTTAAGTCAAAAATCGGTATCACAGCACTCGGGATATTTCTAATACGAGCTTCGTCCTCATGTTCAACAATTAGTGAAGAGTCATAATACTAAAAGCGGCAGTTGCAATATCATTATGTGTCCGTCTGGCATTTTCCCCGAGTATTGAGTGTCGGCCAGATCCCCTGGTCACTCCCAGCCACACCATTCCCTCCAAGCAATGGCGGTGTATCTGTTCTTCGTGCGATATTCTCGGCAAATTGCTTGCCCATCTGCGGAGATTGATCGAGCCAAATGGAGCAAAATTCGGCGCAGCCAAGTCGACCCTCTCTGTTTAATCAACCCCAACGCCGCCGCCCCCCCCCCCCCCCTCCCTTTCCTCCTAACTTGTGGGTAAAACATTAGAAAAAGCTTATAGACATTATGTAGCTAGAATGGTCTCCAGCCACTTAGAAGCATGCCGATTCTGCCAAATACTTTAGGCAGCTATAGATCACGAAGGATGACATGAATAAATGCAGAGATGTTGGGGATGATGCATATGAGAGGATCTAAAGAATACGTACAAATGATGCCCGCGTATGCCGTGACATTGAAACAAGTACACATGTGATAGAAATTACAGAACTTCTATACTTCTAGTGTCCCACTCATGTGGACTTCTTTACTTTCATCACATAGTGTTTTATAAAGGGTGCTGCATTTCGGCCGACGCGGTCAGTTCATCCATTTAGCTTCCTGCACCCGTCTTCCGGTTTCTAACAATTATGCACGAAATGAAATAAATAGTACCCCAACAGGAGCGCTTGCCTGCCCTCGATGAGTGATGTAATCAACCCCGCGCTGCCGCCTCTACTTCCCAGGCGTGATACTAACGTTATAATCCATCGAGTGTCGAACGGCCAAGAATATGGGGCAAGCCACATATATCTAATCCACCACACAGCGGGAACATGAGCTCTTAAGTTGACTTTACTTTATAGGTGGCATTACGTTGACAACGAATAAACAGATAGGCCGTGGCTAAACTGGAAAGTAAAAAGAATCGATAAAAACCGAGAAACAAATAACATATGTTTGCTGCATTACACGAAATGACACTAAGAAATAAAACCATTTTTTTTTTTTGCATATCCTTTACAGGACATCGCTGTCAACAGCATCATCTTTCAGCTGTCTGTTGATTTCTTGGCAAGATTACGCTCAGTAGTTTGCCATTGCTTTCTGAGCGGCCGGCTCAGTATCCCGCAAGTCACCAGCGGGGGTCGAACCGCTCCCAGTTCTCTCCCGCTACGAGACTCTGCGTGATAAACGGGATTACGGATAAAGTGTTGTAAACCCTCGGCCAGAGAGACCGGCTAATGAAACCATACTGGATGGTAAAGTCGAAGACAGAAATACAAAATGAATGGATACATGTGGTAAGAGAACGTCAAGCAAATATCAATGTCAGAATGCATCATCGCCTGTATGTTACACGGACGCCTAAGTGAAGATGAGAATAGTAACACTGTAACCTACCACACATGCCATAACATGCGACTAGTGAAGGTTGGCCATGGGATTGGCTACCACACCCCGTGGTACACTTTAGAGGCAAAATCCAACCAATTGCAATACAAAGCAGCATGGTGATCTGGACTTTGCTGACGACAGCACTCCCCTGTCCCAAACACGAAATCAGATGAAATATAAAGTAAAAACACGTGAGATGGGATTACAACAATTAGGTCTACAAATTCACAGGGGCGAAACAAAGACATTGAGCATAAATCAAGGAAATGATAAACCAACGTCCCGCCCTGAAACATCACTTTAGGAAGTGGAATCATACGCCTGTTCAGATAGCAATGCAGACAACGATGGAGGAGTAGGGCAGATATAGATATTAAAATAAGAATACAACAGGCAAGATGAGCTTTCATACTACTAGGGACACTTTTGTAAGGGTAGCAGAAATTAACGCTAGTACCAAACATTGGGTATTTAACTGTAACGTAAAATCAGTGCTTATATATAGAGGAGGAAATTGAGAATGACTACAACAATAACAAATAACTACAAACATCCGTTAACGGTTGCCTTCGCTGAGTAGAAGGACTAAGTTGGCATGAAGGAATCACTTGTGCGGAACTTAAATGAGTTTAACTTCAAGAAAGGCAAATGGTGAGGGAAAGTCGCTGAATCTGGGGCTATGACACACTGAGAAATCCTGAAAATAGTATAACTATTATAGAAAGTCCTTTCACGTGAACCAACAAGGCGATCAAAATATAGATCAGCATATAATTGCACAGAGAAGAGAACTAGAGACAGATAAAAATTCATATGGGGAGGATATAGAGCGATCTGCAGAAGATGACGAAAGTTAGGCTGACGTAGCGTGAGTTGGTTGTGCTTGTGCTCCAAATAGAAATACAGAGATGAAGAAGAAAAAGAAGAAGAAGAAGAAGAAGAAGAAGAAGAAGAAGAAGAAGAAGAAGAAGAAGAAAGAAGAAGAAGAAGAAGAAGAAGAAGAAGAAGAAGAAGAAGAAGAGAAGAAGAAGAAGAAGAAGAAGAAGAAGAAGAAGAAGAAGAAGAAGAAGAAGAAGAAGAAGAAGAAGAAGAAGAAGAAGAAGAAGAAGAAGAAGAAGAAGAAGAAGAAGAAGAAGAAGAAGAAGAAGAAGAAGAAGAAGAAGAAGAAGAGAAGAAGAAGGAGAAGAAGAAGAAGAAGAAGAAGAAGGAAGAAGAAGAAGAAGAAGAAGAAGAAGAAGAAGAAGAAGAAGAAGAGAAGAAGAAGAAGAAGAAGAAGAAGAAGAAGAAGAAGAAGAAGAAGAAGAAGAAGAAGAAGAAGAAGAAGAAGAAGAAGAAGAGAGAAGAGAAGAAGAAGAAGAAGAAGAAGAAGAAGACGAAGACGAAGAAGAAGAAGAAGAAGAAAGAAGAAGAAGAAGAAGAAGAAAGAAGAAGAAGAAGAAGAAGAAGAAGAAGAAGAAGAAGAAGAAGAAGAAGAAGAAGAAGAAGAAGAGAGAAGAAGAAGAAGAAGAAGAAGAAGAAGAAGAAGAAGAAGAAGAAGAAGAAGAAGAAGAAGAAGAAGAAGAAGAAGAAGAAGAAGAAGAAGAAGAAGAAGAAGAAGAAGAAGAAGAAGAAGAAGAAGAAGAAGAAGAAGAAGAAGAAGAAGAAGAAGAAGAAGAAGAAGAAGAAGAAGAAGAAGAAGAAGAAGAAGAAGAAGAAGAAGAAGAAGAAGAAGAAGAAGAAGAAGAAGAAGAAGAAGAAGAAGAAGAATGGTGCATAAATGGTTTGAGATACACTATAGCCAGTCTATAACGTGGAGGAGACACTTGATTATTGTATTGGTTCATAGCGTGATAGAAATTACAAAACTTCTATACTTCTAGTGCCCCACTCATGTGAACTTTTTTACTTTCACCACATGTTTTATAAAGGGTGCTGCATTTTGGCCGACACGGTCAGTTCATCCATTTAGCTTCGTAAAATGATCGATATTCAATCAAGTGGTAAGTGGTTGTGTCCTGTCAATGCAACATGACTTCATTTCTGGCAAAGTTCACTATGGCCACAGTGGACAGAGAAGTACATGTTTCTGCGATTAAGTGAACCATATTTAGTAAAACATGACTTTTCATTTAACCACAGTAAATTTTCACTGTGTATTGCTTTGTAGTGAAGAAAGCTGGCTATTAACTCTTTCGCTACCAAACAAAAATTGGGTCCTGACCAAACAGAAATTCATGGCAGAAAATTGGTAGTAGGGGTGTAACGATAAAACAAAGAAAATTGAAATATTTCGGTCACTTAAAATGTCACGAAAGTTTGGAGAGAACAGTAAAGGAGGTGTATATGCCTCGGCAGAGAGGAAGAGGAAGGCCAAAGAGAAGATGGGTGCAGGATGTGGCGGATGATCTCCAGATGGGTGTATAGGACGCGGGACATCTTGCTTATGATCGAGAGGTTTTCCGGAAGGTTGTTATGGGAGCGAGGTTCTGCAAAGGACATGCTACTGAATGAATGAATGAATGAATGAATGAATTGCTTTCTAGACATATTTGTCGGGTGTATATATATGTGTGTGTGTGTGTGTGTGTGTGTGTGTGTGTGTGTGTGTGTATATATATATATATATATATATATGTGTATATATATATATGTGTGTGTGTGTTTGTGTCTTTATATGTGTGTATGCGTTGCGTGCATGCATGCATGCGTGCGTGCGTGCGTGCGTGTGTGTGAGTGAGTGTGTGTGTGCGTGTGTGTGTGTGTGTGTTTGTGTGTGTGTGTGTGTGTGTGTGTGTGAAATACGCCGTAAGCAATATACGAGAAGACCAAATTAAGGAATGAAGTTAAATTGTCAGTTCACAATACATGTGTTGTTGAGCATCTGTTCACTAACTACAACATACACATATCGGAAACTGATCAATGGCAAGTAGCGACACACCGTCCGTTCATGTGTTGTCACAGATGCGTATATTTTCGTCTGGTAGTCCAGGAGTTGCCGCGTCGGTGGCTTATTATTACGGACGTTCATTTGAAAACCGTTCCAATGGTTTTATTAGAAACGCATGAAAGAAACATTAACAGATGTGGTAGAATTAAACAAAGCATTGATTTTGAATGAAATATGCACCATGGGTTGGTCAGAAGAAGTCGCCGTAGGCATTCAGGCAAGCATTCCATTGCTTAGGTAGACGGCGAATGCCTTCCTAAAAAAGGATTGTGGTTGCTCACTGGACCAAGTGTTTACCACGTTCATTACGTCTGCATATGTGTGAAATCGTTGCCCCTTGAGAGCTTTTTTAGAGATCCGAACAAATGATAATCACATGGTGACAAATCAGGACTATAGGCTGGATGTTGCAGAATTTCCCACTTCTTCCTTGCTAATGTTTCCTAAACAATCTTTGCGACATGCGGACGGGCATTATCGTGCAACAAAATCACACTGCGAGAAAGCATGCCGGGCCGTTTATTCTTGATGGCTTTTTGCAGCTTGAGTAGTATTTGTAAGTTTTGGATAGAGCTGATGTTGACACCGGGTTCTTTAAAGTCAGCCAACAATAGCCCTTCATTGTCAAAAAAAATAAATGCGCTCAACATAACCTAATCAGCGGAAACCTGTAATTTGAATTGTTTGGCTTTTGGTGATCCAGCATTCCTCCATTGCATGCTCTCTCTTTTACTGCTCGGTTCAAAGTTGTGACACCATGATTCATAGCCTGCCACTATGCGGAAGAGAAATGCATCACCCCCCCCACCCCCCCCCACCCCACTCTGTAACGCGGCTAGTGGTTCAAACACCATCCCATGCGTTCCTATTTATGGTGGTCGGTCAACATCCGTGGTACCCACTGTGAACACACCTTCCGATATTGCAGTTTCTTACGAACGACCGTTTGAATTGTCCAATTTGACACATCAAATTCTTTCGCTAGTGAACGTATGCTTCGACAACAGTTTATCTGTACTGCCGCATCAATTTTGGCGATAGTTTTTGTGTGTGTGTTGTTGTTGCAATAATATGCGCTTGACACGGCCGTCGAAGATCTGTCGTGAACTGACGTTCTTTCCGAAACATTCGTGCCCAGTCTGTAACTGTTGTTTTCGACACACATTTGTTACCGTTCGCTTCCCTCATTCGTCGATGAATTTCCACTGGTCGACATCCTTCAAATGAAAGAAACTGAATCACCGCTCTTTGAAGTTCTAAGGACGGATTTTGGATCAGACCCGCCATTTTATCAACGGTCAGAAACAGAACCTATCCATCATGGGACGATAAGCACGTGCTCTTTTATTCATTGGTCAGTACTTATCACATGACTATGACATGATCATGTTTAACGTACACAATTACGCGCGGTGCGACACGAACGGATTTAAAATGAACGCCCCTTATAGATAAATCTGAGATGCAAACATCTGTATTATGAGCGCAGTCAAGAGCAACGTGTCGATGAGATGGACATAACTGTTGATGCTTGCACATCACCTTTATGTGTATCGTCTGCAATTGGTAGTTGTTCAAACGACATGTTAGCAAAGAGCTGACTACGCCAGATAGAGCGAGCAGCAGCAACGTTTGCTTTCAAAGTCTCAGCCGCAACTTTTCACTCAGATCGACAGGTATATTTAAACTTTAATAAAAGTCTCAATAATTTATATTAGAACATTTTGTAATTTATTAAGCTGACAGCCTCTTTTCCTTGTACGACTTCGCCTTTGCCTCTTTTCTTTCTTTAACTGCAATACAACTTTGGCAAATCGAATTATATGTGCAAACAGTTGGATCAATGTCTGTTGTTTAATATAGAAGAAATTTGGCCCATAAACAGTATCGATTCTTGGACAGTTAACTACTTTGGCCACATTTAAAGAAAGCATTGCAATAGAATGTGCCCTTCCTGGGCGGAGATACAGGCGACTATCAACACGGCCGTGGACATTGGACATTATATACGCGCGTAATCATCATCATCATCATCACCATCATCATCATCATCATCATCATCGTCTTCAGTAAGCATTTCCATCTTCAGAATGGCTGAAATACTATCTGATCATTCTATTCCATAGTTGTCTGTCCGGGTCTCCTTAATTCCACGTAAGCCTTCATTGATAACTCCATCCATCCATTATGTGTCATGCCGATAAGCGTGGGCGGTCATGTTCTGCCATCTCACTCGATCACCAGAGTCGTGGATCAGCTCCGTATGTCTGTCTCGACCATGCCATGTGGCCAAGTCATCCAGGTATTTAATTCTTGGTCTTCCCATTGGTCTGTTCCATTCGATCTTGCCAGTTGTCACCAAGTTCATTTCTTCTCACAACATGCCCAAAAAAATTGATATCTACTGAACGTATAATTGCCTAAACAATCACAACCAAAAATGGCGGGATTATTTGTAACGTCCTGCAAAGAACATGAAACTAACTTCATGAAAGGGTCTGCGCCTGCTTGCTATATACACGATTTTCTGGATCTACCAGTATTTTCCATGGTAGTATTCATATTGTGGTCTTCGTGGAGGTTTCGAAGTCCTGGGTGCCTTCTATGTGTTTGTGTTTAATGAGTTTTCTATATTCGGTTATATTTTCGATAATTTGTTCATTTGTAAGTTATTGTGTGTTTTGTCTTTTTAAATTAATTTGGTTGTTATCTACGGTAACACATCTAACAAAATACACATATACAATATAATCACGTTTATCCATTGTCTGTATTTAAGAACCACATAATAGGCCTGGCCAGATATACAAGGAATAGTTCTTTCCTGTAGATTAAGTGTGTATTCTTCGATGCTAGACGTCTTTGCTATATTTTCAATACAATATTTTGCCATTGCACTTGTAATTCACATGTTTGTCTCACATGGGACGTATTCCGCTACAGTTTGACATCGATGGGTACACTTACTAATTTGTTCTATGCTATTTCCTAACATTATGAGCTGGATTTCTTTACAGACCATTGCTATTGTATGTAACTATCACTAATAGATTGATGGATTGATAGATTGATTTAGGAACCGACATCACAGCGTTCGGGACATTCCCATAAGCGCTCCGTCCCCATCCTCAGCAGCCAGCGAAGAGTTCCAACACTAATAGTTCCAGTAGCAATCTGATTATATGTCCGTCTCGTCTTTCCTCTGAGCGTTGAGCGTCGGCCAGATCCCCTCGTCACTCCTCGCTGTCTCATTCATACCAGACTATGGTGATCCATTTGTTCCTCCGAGGTGTACACGTGCTCCCACAAGGCCGCAACCACGTCTGCCTTGTCATGCATCAATACTCCACCAAGTTTTGCCGAGCCAGCCAATCTGTCCGCCTGTTCATTCTCCAACACACCGGCATGCCCAGGAGAAAAGATCCAGGTGATGCTTGCTACCCGTGACCTCCGAAGCGAAGCAAGCCACTCTGCACGAAGCTTTCCTGTTCTCACCCTTCTCAGCATGCTTTCTGAGTCAGTTACAATCACAATGTGTGTATGTATCGTGTTTTCTATCCAGCGGAAAGCTGCACTGACCGCCTCCACCTCCATTCTTAAGCTAGATGTAGTGTCATCATACGACAGGCTCTCCTGCACCAAACGCCGACCATTAGTTTTTGCCAAGAACCTCCAGGCACTTCTCCTACCTCTCAACACCGACCCATCCGTGTAGATAATCACATCACCCGGGCGAGAATTTTCCTGAATTAGTTGCTGAATTTCCACTTCCGTGGCCCCTGCTGGCCACTCCCTGCACTCCCGGCTCAATGTGATTATAACTCTGCACAAGTCTGACTGCACGGCTAATAGATGTAACTGCTTGTTGTGTATTGTACAAATTGTAGATTAATCTAAGAACTTATTTACTTATTTTGTTTCCTTGTGTGTTCTAAAATCTTACCAAGTGGTTTCATAGGTAGCGAAGGGTGCGACTAGAGAGCTTTTCGCTGTAACAATTCATTTACCATGAACATGAACAGGATACGGAACTGGCGAAGGATTACAGTTTTTTCATCGGATGAAGATGATCTCTGTGAGGAATGAAGATGACATTGTTTAGTGTTATCCTTTGCATGAGAGAAAATTAGAAAATAAGATTCCTTGTTCAATGACCGTGAAAGTGCATTACGCACAGAGATGGCCTTTTTCTGACAGGAAATCGAGACTTTGATATCAATGTGCATCAAGAAATCCAGCCATATTTCGGCCATTCACCGCAAAATGCCCCAAATGTCTGCCATGTAAGTGTTGTTGCATGTCAATGCCTGATCACACAGCTCGTGACACTTTTCAGAAAGCTGAAATATGGGGATTCTTCAAATCCTGGCTTACAGTCCAGATCAGAACCTTCAAATTTAATATATTTACGATGAAGAAATTCCTGCATAGCAACTAATTCCAAACAGACAAATGCGAAAATAGCTGCACAAACATTTTACAGTCTTCAACTGACAGGGTTTTGAGCGGTGAATTTATATCCCAGAGAATGTCTCACCAGACTGATTGACAAAGTTGAAAATAATCGAAAGTCATGTCATTTGAGGTAAATAACTAATTCACCAAAGCAAAAAGCAAAAGCATCATATATTTACATACATATCGAGGGATATAGAGAGGCAGAGAGGTAGAGAGATGGGTGGGGTGGTGGGGGTGGTGGCGGGGGTGGTGGGGGTTGGGGTGCAAGAACAGGGACTAAAACTGTAGATACAGTAGTAGAAATGTTATTTATTAGTCCAGACTAACTTGGTCTTCAGCAGGTCGAATGTAATTGAGAGATTGCAGATCTCATCATGCAATGCCAAGAGTAAATAATAGCATTAGCATTGTTGTCAAGTCGGATCCTACACTCTCACCTTTACATACATAATTAAATATACGAAGACCTCACATATTACATGACAGTTCTCTATTTCTATAATGTATAAGTATTTAAACAACCCTTTCGCAATTATTAAAAATAAAAGCGGAGACGTTGAACTTAAATGTTGAAGATGCACTGTTAGCATAATGTAGATCAAGAAGAAGAGAATACCTAATATTCTACAAGATCTGTGCACTGAAGAAAACTTGCCCTTGAATAATGTCATGTCTCGGAAACTGTATTACAATAGCCGTATTACACTTCACAGTGAAAGAATATCTGAGGAAATGCGTAGTGCCTGTAAGATGAGGCATGAGTCGACCAGCATAGCCACAGAACATCGAAGACATTGAGAATGATCATATATCAGGTAAAGTAAATGGACAACAATCTAGTCTTTTCCATGGGTCGTGATGAGAGCGACGTTCTGTAAACGACCTGCCACGTGATAATGGTGATGTTTTAAAGTCACTTAACAAATCTCTGAGTTGATACTGTGCTGCTTCAGCGGGCTAGGTTTCATTTTTGCATGACACCTTGTTCCCCCAGCGAATTAACCGCCATCATGTATAAAGGGGAAGTAATCGCAAGTGATCAATGACACGACACTCCTTTTTCCCCGGGAAGTCTGACAATAAATGTGTCTGGTGTCAGAGAGTCTGGCTTGCAGGGCTGATGGGCTTGTAATGTATCTTGAGCAGACAGACTGTCAGTTAAAATGAAACAGAGTGGCTGGAAAAACTCAAGAAACCATTTGTGCATGGTATGTTAACAAGTACAAGACTTGTTGAACAAAATAATCATAGAACTCTGAAAGCGTGACAGTTGGGCGATCACATTCGCATTATGAGAGGAAATACAGCAGTTTCATATATTTATTTTTAATTTTAAGAATGCAATTATCTTAGGCGTTTGAAAGCTCGCAATCTCTGATTTCTTCTTTTTGTTGTCAACCTCTATTTTTTTTTTTTAATGAAAGCATCACACCAGTTATATATCAGAGTTCAGTGTGTTCGACAACTGCTTGTATAGTGTTACATTCACTTCCTCTAGATACATTCCATCCAAGCAAACCGGTTCTACCTACCTGTGGGTAGCTTTACTTTGCTAAATGTTTTTCCTTGGAGGTGACTTTGCGGCCTACTCTTTGTGAACTTCTCTAAGAGTTTTAATATGCTCAGCTTGAGCACTAGACATCCCGTTTCCCATCCTTATCCGAGAGGGATAGGGTTCCGACTGCACTATGCCCGAGATCAGGCGGATGAGTAATACCACTAGACATCAATAGTTCTTGTAAATATTCCCAACCCAGTGCTAGGATTTGAACCAGGTACCTTCTGTATTAGAGAGTCGCGGTAGAGAAGTGGCTAACATACATGGCCTACCGGTCCGATAGTCATATGAATCTCAATAGAGGCGGTTTGCGGTTTTTATTTTTTAAATTAACCTGGATGGACTCAAGCTAAAATGAATAGCAGGACATGATATTGGAAGTAAAGTTTCGTCATATTTACCACATAATCAAACGACTCCCGATTGGTCTATAAACATATGGAAATAGCACCATATATCTAGCACGCCTTGTTGCGTGGACACGACTCCTCTTTTACTTTAATTTAACTACTGACCATGAGACGGTCAATGTAAGGTCTAAAACAGAACTCCGCCCGCCATGATTAAAACTATATGTGCCGTGTCGTCATCCGCTATACCTATACATAATCTATTTGTCCCATGGTAATCCTCTACGAATATTTACAATATATGTGCTGAGTGATTATCCTCTATCACTACTTAACATGTATGTGTTGCGAGGTTGTCTCTCAGACAATTTAAAATGTGAGGGTTGTATGTTCTCTGTGAGACAAAGAAGTCACACCCAAAAAAAAAAGGAAATGGTTTCCGGTTTTAAAGTCTTGGTATCTCTTTCATGAGAAGTGCTAGATTTAATAGCCATGACCTTGATATGAAATACTCCACACTGATCGGCATTGTTGAAATGTGTAGACATCTGTTTATGAACTAGGGTTAAAGTCCAAGAGATGTCAAAACCTCTCGGCCAGACATCCTGGTTACACCGATATTATAGTTCATGCCACCCCGTTTGCACAAGACGACATAAATGATATTGTAGTTCTTGCAGGAGAGTCCCTCACGGATGTTGAAAGTGACAATGGAAATGCCACTATCGGAGTCTGAAGTACATATCACGGGTCTTCCAACTGGGTCTAAGTTGCAATACTATTATAAGCATTGTTTTGTCTTGTGCCAGCATCTGCTCGAATGAATTTCTTGCTAGCATGTGATATAAAGATTTCACATAAATGTAATCTATGCGGTGTCTGTACAAGATGACCAGGACATGCCCATGTGCATTTTCTTCTTTTAGGTAAGTTAAGTATCCTGGAATGTTGTTGTTGTTGTTGTTTTTTTTTTTTTTTTTTTTTTTTTTTTTTTTTTTTTACATCTTCCTGGCCTTAATGTTCATAGCAGAATAGATAAAAAGACACACACTGAGACAACGAAAGTATGAAAGTCAGAGAAATAAATAAACAATAACATAATCTAAAAGCCCTTGGGAGGATACTGACACTCTCTTTATCGCCAATCTGCAGAGGCTAACGTAAATTTGTTTCATAACAGAGAGAAATAAAAACAATAACGTAATTATTGCAACATCCAGAATTAATAAATAATAGCACAAACATAATCTCAATTATATGGGGAAAACCCACAATCAAAATATCCCTGCACGCCAAGTGCTCATTTGTGCAGCACTCTAAGACTACGTGACTGGAGTATTCCATTGAATAAAACAGGTGGCATGCTAGCAACAATTCTCCTGCATAATTCCTGCACCAGAGACATTCAACGTTTAGGGTGTTTATATAAACACGAGTATTTGCCTTAAATAACAAATGGTTTAATTGCTTACAAAATTGCTCGCGCACTTTAAGCAAATTCTCTACGTAATTAAAGTGAGTCATTTTCCGAGATGTGTTCGCCATGTCTTAATGTGTCAGTCATATCACGACAGTGAATTCATATTGTAAATAGCGAAGATGTTGACTTACTATAATTGAAGCACTGAAAGCTGCTAAATAAAAATGATTACACTGAGATACTCCGTAATCATCCGCTTTATGTTGCCGTTCGTGTATTTTTGGCAGAATTATGGTACTTATAAAACAACATCATGTTTGATATTTATAAATCGGAGTAACAGCTTTTACGCTGACGCACAAAATAAAGCAGTGAACATATAACAAACAAACTCAACAAAGTAAACACACGAACACGTTTAGAATGTTTGGATCTAAGTCTTTTTCAATGAACATAGCTATCAGAAATGGCCACGTGAAATACGTGTCAAATCTGAAATATTACATCGAAAACACGCCACATCGAAAAATGCATAATAAATAACAGAAGTAAACAAAATGGAAGAAATAATTAAGACAACACTAAAAGACACCGAATAACATATCGACAAAGTGTTTCATCCGGGTTTGCAATAAAAGAGGACTCGACGGAAACTAAGCGGAGATGTGAAACGACGTTACAGACTATGGCTGCACAACTATATGAGATAAGATTGTTTCCTTATCGTTTCTTTTGTCCCTTTTATTTAATCAGTAGACATTCAAACAACGTGGCCCGTTAAAGTAATTCAGCGGGAAGGTTGGAGGAACCGTTAGGAAGTTGTACTGACAATGGCATAAGACGTTCGCTATGAGAGGGAAAGATTGGCGTGCATTCAGGCCAAACTAAATGAGATGGCCTTAAGACATTACAGGCCCATAGCAGGCTTCTGCTTCGGGATATGTTATTGTTGTTGTTGTTGTTGTTGTTGTTGTTGTTGTTGTTATTTAGATGATTCGGCTATTTATTTTTGACTAGTTTCGGTCGCAAATGTATTCTTTTGCAAGACAAAAAACAAACCGATATTATATGGTCATGTATTGAGGATAAATACACTTGAAAACTTGCTACATGTATGAAGAAAATCGAAGAGAAGGGAAAGAGATGCCTCTTTGAATAAATTTGTCACATGGAATAATGGGAATAACAAACAAATATATCTGATCAAAGACTCCAGTGGTCGCGTAAAATAAAAAACAGCGAACACCCTCGCTTACCGGCATGGTATGTGATGATGATGATGATGATAATGATGATGATGATCATGATCATGATGATCATGATGATGATGATGATGATGATTATTATTCAGTCGTGAAAGTGAAAGGGATAGGTCAGGAGGGCATAGTGGTTAGTGGGCTTTCTTTTGATGTTTGTGTCCTGAATTCAATCCACGGTTGTGGCAAGAATTGGTTCTTGTAAGTACAATCCTGGGAGTCGATCCAGCCTAACCAAATGGAAACCGAAGTATCTTTAGTATTTTCTAGTAAGAAGACGTGAGGAGGTAGGGAACTGGCCATTCAACTGTATTGTGTCGAGACCTAGTATATGTGACATACTTTACTAGAGCAGTATCTACCTAAATCTTTCACTGATAACTGAAGGTTTGCATTATAGACAGTTCGTGTGCGACTAAATTAGTGGTTTATGAGAATTCTGCATTACACTGGATATACCGCGTGCTGTTAAGCCGACAACGTGGGTGGTGACAAACGTGAAATTATGTGTCAGTAAGTTTGGCAACAATGTAAATAAGTTGGCAGAAGATATGCACTCCTGTAGTTTTCTTATCTCTAATCTGGGTCAAGGATTCCCAAATTGGGATGTATCGGCTCATTAGAAGCGCCCGACAGATCCAAGGGGCCGCGAAGTTTTGATTATGTCGAAAATGTGCTGATGTGGGAGGTGGAGGAATACGCTTATTTGGGAAGAGTGTAGACAAAGATGGGGGAACAGACATACATAATAAAATAATTATACAAAGGGCAAGAGGTGCTTTCATTGCACTAATTAATAGTGGACGTGATGGGAAATTAAGCTTAGCACTAAACTTAAAATATTTAACTTATATGTTAAATCAGTACTACTATATGGACCAAAAGCATACTAATAAACGATAAACATTCATATATTTACTTACGCTGGATGGAAGGATTACATTGGCATGACAGAATCACTAATGGTGAGCTACGGGAGATAATAAAACACATTCCAGTGAATCAAGAGGTTAGCACAAGACGCTGACCCTGGATAGGGTGCTGGTGTACACCAGTAATGGGGAGAAGGTGTATGGTGTACAAGACTATTGGGGACATTGTGTTTGGTGTACAAGATTGTGGGGATATTGTATCTGGTGTACAAGATTATTGTGGATATGGTGTCTAGTGTAAAAGATTATTGAGAATAGTGTACTTTTTGTACAATATTATTGGGGATATGGTGTCTGTTGTACAATAATATTGTGGATATTGTGTCTTGTGTACAATAATATTGGGGATGTTTTGTGTACAATATTATTGGGGATATTGTGTTTGGTGTACAAGATTATTGAGGATATGGTGTCAGGTGAACAAGATTATTGAGGATATGGTGTTTGATGTACAAGATTATTGGCAATATGGTGTCTGGTGTACACGATTATTGAGGATATGGTGTTTAGTGTACAATATTGTTGGGAGTATGATATTTTTTGTACACAATTATTGTGGATATTGTGTTTGCTGTACAATACTATTCAGGATACAATGTTTGATGTACAAGATTATTGGTAATAGGGTGTCTGGTGTACACGAATATTTTGGATATGGTGTTTTGTGTAAAAGATTCCTTGGAATATGGTGCTTTTTGTACTGATTTATTGGGGAAAGATCTGGTTTACACGATTATTGAGGCTTCCTGCTCTACAAGGTTACTGGTGATATGATTTAATGTATAGAAGTTTCTCGCGATCACACATCACTCAATGTTGTTAGTGTGATGTCAATGAACTTACCTCCACAGAAAAGTCGCTGCACATTATGCCACGGCTGGCCTTGACTTTAACGGAATAACATGATAATTTTTAAACTAGGCTCATTCAAGGCACCTCGTGTTTACACTGTGCGTGTAAACTATTCGTTTATTTTTCTTCACTGAGTTCGTCTTCAATGGTGCTCAGCACAGCATACACTAATAACCAACCCCACTGCTCGACCGAGATGTCAGCAGAGTTGCGAATTTAGAGGGAGTAACTGCGATAAGAAGAATTGATGTTGCAGAGAACACTTAAAGCTATATACCGAAAGATGGAACCAGTGTTTGGTAATTGACCATTGCAGCGGTCAAGTCTAAACCAGTTTGTTTCGAAGCATATGAAAGGATGGAATTACCGTAATTCCATCCTTTCATATGCTTCGGAACAAACTGGTTTAGACGTGACCGCTGCAATGGTCTTGATCTGTCCTAAAGGCCGATTACAGAGTGCAGCGGTGAAAATGCAACAAGAATGAAGAAAATCATTGACTATGATCGGAAAATGACAATAGCGGAGACAGCTAGAGCAATTAAACCTGAGTGACACAATAGACTGACTTTAAGACAAGATCTGCGCGGGTGCTACGGAGTTCGTGCATCGAGCGAAGTCACGCGGTCATCTACACAGATGGGTCGGTCATCCGACATGTGAGAAGCTCATGGGCCTTTACAGCTCGGGCCGGAGGGAGAATTGTGAAGGAGGACTCTGGTGCTTTCACTGAAACCACAAGTAGCCTGACCATGGAAGTCATGGCAGTAAGTAAAGCAATAACATGGCTCGAGACACAGACATTCACTAGGGCTTGTTTCCTTAGCGACTCAATTAACATGATCAAGAGGATAGAGGAGGGGTCGATCCGAAGAGAATGGTTGCTGCCTCTGAAGCGGTCTCGGCTGGCAAAGATTAGTTTCATCTTTGTGCCAGGGCATGCGGGAGTACAAGGAAATGAGCGGGCTGACAAGCTCGCAGGTGAGGCTACTGTTGAGGGCGGACGCGCCATGGACCAGGCTGACATTCTGAATGCTCTACGAGAAGTGAGACTTTTGCAAGAACCAAGTGATGACTGTGAATCTACAACAATGGCCAGACTGCGAGAGCAGCAAATTAAAAGAGGGGTGGCCAAACAAGAACACTACGCAGGAAGCCAAAGAAGATTGATAAACCAACACAGAACTGGCGTCGTTAGCCGCTACACGCTGCGGGATTTGCTGAGGAGGGGATCCGAGCACTTATGGACTGAATGGTCCGATGTGCAACGAGGATGATCTGTCGACTAACTAACTGACTAACTAACTTTAAGACAAGCATGTGTCCTCTGCAATATCCGCCTTTTGACAACTGCATGCAAAAAGCTATCGTCAGTTGTTCAACAAATGCCGGCTGAAAACATCATTGATGACTGTAGATGAGACTTAGTTTTGCCATTATGACCGGCGATCTAAAATGTTCAGCACACAGTGGATAACCCTGTGCTGTTCAACACTTCTCAGTACAAGATCAAAGGAGTCTACACGAATGATGATGCTGACTGTTTATTAGGTGGCCAGAGGTGTCATATTGAAAGAGTGTATACCTCTTAGCAATATGGTTAATATATAACAAACAACAGTATCTAGATCTCATTTGGAAACTAACAACGAATGACTAGCAAATGAGGAAGACAATGTGCCCACTCACGCAGAACAACTTGTGCAGCTATCAGCCAATATTTAAATATTGTAATCTTTCTACACCTACCCTAATCTCTGGAGTTGGCTTTAAAAAATAACGTGTTCCCCCTAAATCTTAGGAATAGAGATCGAAGGAAGTCATGTTGACAGAGATGAATACGTCACACTGGCAAGTGATAACTAGCTAACAGAACAAAATAGGGCATTCCATTCACAAGGTCATTTCCAGAATTAAAAACATAACCCTTACGCTACACAATTTGAACGTGATGTTTATGTCTGGTATACTGGATATTAATGTCTAATTTCTTGTGAAATCTGAACTTGTCTTGAATGTTTTTTTGTTTTTTTTACCACCACTAGCCCTCTCCGTTGATCCCTTGTTGTTGGCATTTGAAATCTGTGTATGTACCTCGTGTGTCCAGAAAATGGCAACCTAACTATCAACTAACACATGGATTTCCCAAAGCACATGAACAGATACAGTGATATCTTTCCTTGTGGTGTCGGGATTTTAAGTTTAGCCCGACGTCCAGTATTCTGTATTCTGAACAGCGGCTTCACAATAAATATAGCACTGTGACTGCCCGTTGACTTCTGGCATGTTAATGTCTTCCACATCCATATAAGACACTTGTAGAAATAATCTATGTATGCTAGCCTTTCTCGTGTTTGGAGTGTTGCGAGGACAGTGTAATTAACTGTTTACTCTTTACGATTTATGACAGTCGTGGTTAATAATATTGGACCCTGTTTCTCCAGGACTGTTCCTATCAGCAATAAAGAAGTAGATAACTAAATGTCTTGATGTATAGATCAACGTCATGAAGGCAGGATACAACACTGCACACAGAAAGCATGAAAACGGAAAGAAATGTGATTACAGACAAGAAACACCATGAAAACGGCGGGAAATTAGATTATATAACAGTAAAAATACAATGAATACAGAAAGAAATCAGAATAGACAGTAAACATCATGAAAATTAAAACTGAACAATTTTAGACAAGAAACACAGCGAAACAAGACATATATACATGCAATACGATGATAACCAAAAGAAATTAGTTTACACAAGAAAAGAACAAGAAGTAAGTTTAGACAATAAAAACCATGAAAACTGTATAAAGTAAACGGAAAAAAAAACGGAAAGAAGTTAGTTTAGACGAAAAACACCATGAAAACTGAAACGATTAGATTAAATATGAAACACAAGGAAAACGGAAGGAAATTAATTTAGGCAAGAAACACTGTGACAGAGGTGGGGGGGGGGGGGAATGAGGATGGACAAGAGACACCGTGACAGGGGTTGGGGGAGAGAGAGAGAGAGAGAGAGAGAGAGAGAGAGAGAGAGAGAGAGAGAGAGAGAGAGAGAGAGAGAGAGAATGAGGATGGACAAGAGACACCATGAATACGGAAAGAAATGAATAAGGACAAGAAACACAATAACTACCTGTAGCGAGACAGTACTAGATATACGGACATATATCTCTACTTACCTTGGGTTAGTAAAATGTGACAATTAAGCAGCAGGATGAAGAAGGTGAAAATGGGAGCCGCCATGTTGTCACGCCTCAAGACTCCGACACAAGGATAGACTGTCAGGAACACAAATGTGTACTTGCGTCAGGAAGCGTCAGCACAATAGTCACGTGTACACAGTATGGTTCATCCCAATGAACTGCATTGCACAACCTATTGCACTTGCACATATATCAATGTTAATGTATGTCTCCTTTTTCCATTGATAATTATGATATCTCCGCCATTGGCACAGGACGATCAGCTGCTGGTTATTTAAAAAGTCATGTAAAATCACAAGTAAGTATTTCTCTGTGGGCGTTCACGGTCAAAAAATTTGCCATACAGTATTATCTCAGTGATTATGCTTTCTGATATGTTATTTGGGAACAAACCATATGACTTGTAATGCTACCTCAATGGTCATACCTCCTGGAAAGTTGCACTGCGGGAGTTCACAGACAAAACATATGGCATGTAATGCTGTCTGGATGTGTATGCCTACAGGTATGTTACATAGTGAATATTCACCGACTAAACAAATGCTTTACATTACTACCTCAGTGATTGTGCCTAAAGGTGCGTTGCACTACGGACGTCCACGGACAAAACATTTGCTGTGTAATGCTATCTCAATAACTGTATCTGCTGGTAAGATGTACACTAACAAAACATATGTCAAACAAAGTCATTTCAATTATTAGATATCTAGGCATGTTGCACCAAGGACGTCAGAGAATAAAACATATGCCACATAACGCTATCTCATCGATTGTGCTTCCTGGTAGCTTGTCAACGGACAAATCATTTGCTACATAATGATATCTTAGAGATTTTGCTTCCTGGTAGATTGTCAACGCACAAATCATATGCTACATAACGCTATCTCATCGATGTTGCTTCCTGGTAGATTTTCAACGGACAAATCATATGCTACATAACGCTATCTCAGACATTGTGCTTACTGGTAGCTTGTCAACGGACAAAACATACGCCATGTAATGTCATCTAAGTTATTAAGCGTCTATACATGTTGCACTGTGGACTTCCGATGACGCAAACTATTGTCTTGTAATGTCATCATGCGCCTTTTCTATGTTGCTTTATTCTCTGTGTTAATTTGCAACGGACCACATTGATCACACACGTATACACGGATGAGCTAGTGTCTCCTCCTAGATCATACTGGGAGATTATCAGCACAGTTCACAACCTTCTTGGTACCGGTCAAGATCCCAGGTTGTGGCTACCAGAATCATACAAGCTAAAAAATACGTTTTGTCAACATGTTTCTATGTTAAAATTTTGCCAGGATAGTGGTCTATGCAAATTAATATTTTCAGTTTTCAAACACTGATAGAATTCTAACGAGTCAAACTTGCACAATGTATCCCTCTAGCTTTTTGCCCTAATGACAGAAGACTACCCAATCCAACCTACTACCCAAAAATGGGGTGGTACAATTGACATTAATTTTGTAAAAGTATAGCGATTAGTTAAAAGGTTATGTGAATAAAAGGACTCCATACCTGTATCCCCACACAGTATTTTTTTTTTTTTAAGTTCCAGTCCTATTGGAATGTATCAAAACGAAATTAAAACATTTTCATGTCAACGCTAAATATAAGTTGTCTGTTAACATGTTATCGAACTACGAAAGGTTGTTGTAATCACATTATATTTGTTTTTCTAAAATTCTAAATATAGAATGACATTAAACAAAACCTTTAAAAACACAATACTGTCTTAATGGATTTCTAATGTTTTCTAAATCGGCAATGCTGTTTTCGTGTGTTGTGTAATAATACATAACCTCGTCATGTTGGCAGAGAACTAATAATAAATCACGTAACAGTATGGTCCCAGAGATTACAACCATTCTATAATAGACATTGCTGTAAGGGTATTTAGTGGTAAGATTCGCCTTTGTCAGGTTATGGTATTATGGGATGGGGTGACCGATTTCCTGTCTGACCGTCTTTCTGTCCCATCAATTTCTTCATTAGTTTTACGATGCTGATTCAAGTCTAGAGCCGCATGCTCAACGTGTATGCATGTGTGCCCACTGTGCAATATCCATCATGGAATAACAAAATTGTAACAATTATAAATAGAAATTACTTTTCAAGCTTGCTAATACCAGATAATGGATTCACCACCTCGCTAGTGGCACTAATCCAAATGTATGACGATGGCTTGGAGGCAAGAGTAGAGCCTGACAGAGTAATAGCATGGTGATGCTTTCAAATACTGTATCTGAGACCTCGCAAAGAAATCCATACGTTATACGATGATGCTCTTGAACATCTGATACCTATCTACAGCTATACATGTATCTTCTTCTTCTTCTTCTTCTTCAGCGTTCCGAGCCATTAAGGTTCTTTGTTGCAGATACAAGCCGTCTCCATTCGTCTCTCTGGTTGACCTTCTCTTGCCAGTCGTTGATTCCAAGTGCTTGTAGGTCTGTATATATATATTATCTCTCCACCGTCTTCTTGGTCTCCCTCGGGGTCTGCGGTCATTTATTTCCTGAGTGTAATCGAGTTTTGTTTCCCTATTATCTTCCATTCTTTCAATATGCCTCAGCCATTGTAGTCGATTAGCCTTCATGATACCAGTGATTAGCGCGGACTTAAACAGATCATATATGTATTTGTTACTTCTTCTTTTCCACTCTCCACTTTGTGTATCCCTAATGGGTCCAAAGATGCGTCTTAAATCTTTGTTCTCAAAGGTTTGTAACAAGGATTCGTCTTCTTTAGTTGTACTCCAGGTTTCAGAGCCATACAGCACAACTGGTCTGATCAGTGTTTTGTATATTGTGATTTTGGTGTTATGAGATAGCGCATTTGATTTAAGTAGATGTTGTAGTGCATAGTATATCTTATTTCCAGAATTGATTCTAGTTTGTATTTCTTCCCTTATGATGTTGGGGCAATTGAAGATTGTACCCAGGTATTTGTATGTTTCCGTTCTTTTAATGGTCATATTATCTGTTTGTATGTGGCCAGAGTTTTTAGCCATTCCTTCTCTTGAAATTACCATATATTATGTCTTATCTTGGTTGATAACCAGCCCCATCTGTTGAACTTGTTCCTTTAAGTGAGTCAATATTTCCAGGACACGTATATCATACCAAAAGTAGTTATATAGTGATGCTTTTACATATCAGGGACTTATCCACAACTATATATATATGTTATATATTATATGTATATATTATATACTATATGTATATGTTATAGCGAGCTCATTAATGGAGTTGACACCGAACAGCGCTGATAATGGCATGAGCATAGTTAAGGGAAAGATTAGCCACCCCCACCTCCGTATATTTATATCTATATTATAGGGCGGCGCTATCACATCAGATACTCCTACCATGATATTGTTTCTGGACAAATTCATTCATTAATATTTGTATTTCCCGTCGAAAAACAGACCTCATGGTGTGATCTTCTTAAATAATTGAGACTCATCTACAGCTATATAATTTTATCGCCATGAATTTACATACGTTATACCGTGATCTTCCTAAATAACTGTGAATTATATACAACCACGATATTATTTCACCACTAATAAACAAACCTAATTCTCTGAAAATCCTGAGACGTATCTACAATTATATACATATTGAATTAAGTTGAGTGGAGTCAAGAACCGATATCAGAGCATTCCGGTCATACCCATTTATGCTCCTTCATCAACTTCAATAGCCAGCGAAGAGTCCCAATACTAAAGCTACTAGTAGGAGTCTGATTATGTTTCCGTCTGGCCTCTCCTCGGAGTCTTGAGTGTTATCCATATTCTCTGGTCACCTCAAGCAGTACCATTCTGCCCAGGCTGTGAGATCTATCTGTTCTTCTGCCCAGGCTGTGAGATCTATCTGTTCTTCTGCACTATACACACGACCCCACAGGGCCCCGACAACCTCTGCCTTATCATGGACCAATACCCCAGCCAGTGTAACCCTCTATTAGTTTCCCACCACACCAGCATGTCCTGGAAGGAAAAGCCAACAGATGTCCTCTATTTGTGATTGTTGAACTGAAGCATGCCACCCTGTCCGAAGCAAGCCAGTCTGCACCTTTCTCGTCATACTTTGTAAGTAACTATACGCATTTCACCATAAAACAATATACGTGATCTTCTTAAGTATCTGAGCCTTATCTACAACTATATACGTTTCTCACCATGAATCATAATACGTTATACAGTGATCCTCTTAAATATCTGAGACATATCTACAACTACTTATTTCACAACGAAAGCGCCCAGCATATTTGATTTGTTCATTACAAACAAATATTTATTACTAGCTGACACGGCCCGGCTTCGCCCAGACTCTGGTGGGGAGCATCTCATTTAATTCATATAAGTAGTCATATAAGCTCCCGTTCCCGACTGTCTGTCTGTCTGTCTGTCTGTCTATCTATCTGTCTGTCTGTCTGTCTGTCTGTCTGTCTGACCCGGCCCAGCCCATGGTGGAGAGCATCTCATTTAAATCATATAAGTAGTCATATAAGATCCCGTTCCCGACTATCTGTATGTCTGTCTGTCTTGGGTAAATGGAGGAGGGAGGAGGAAGAGGGAGGTGGAGGAGGGAAGAGGAGGGAGGAGGAGGGAGGAGGAGACAGGAGGAATAGGAGGGAGGAGGAGAGATTAGGAAGAGGAGGGAGGAGTAGGGTGGAGGAGGAGGGGGAGGAGGAGGGAGGAGGAAGAGGGAGAAGGAGGGAGGAGGAGATCGCAGGAGGAGGAGGAAGAGGAGAGGGAGGAGGAGGAGGGAGAGGGAGGAGGAGGAGGAGAGAGTAGGCGGAGGGAGGAGGCGGAGGGAGCAGGAAGAGGGAGGAAGAGGGAGGAGGAGGAGGGAGGAGAAGGAGGAGGGAGGAGTAGAGAGTGGGAGGAGGGAGGAGGCGGAGGGAGGAAGAGGGAGAAGGAGGAGGGAGGAGAAGGAGGGAAGAGGATGAGAGGGAGGAGGAGGAAGAGGGAGGAGGAGGAATGTGAAGGGAGGAGGAGGGAGGAGGTAGAGGGAGGAGGAGGAGGAGGGAGGAGGATAGAGGAGGAGGAGGGATGAGGAGGAAGAGGGAGGAGGAGGAATGTGAAGGGAGGAGGAGGGAGGAGGTAGAGAGAGGAGGAGGAGGGAGGAGGAGAATGGAGGAGGAGGGATAAGGAGGAGAGGGAGGAGGAGGGGGAGGAGGAGGGAGGAAGAAGGAGGAGGGAGGAAGACGGATGAGGGGGAGGAGGGAGGGGTAGGAGGGGGAGGAGGAGAAGGGAGGAGAAGGGAGGAGGAGGAGGGAGCAGGAGGAAGGAGGAGGGAGGAGGAGGAGGAAGAGGGAGGAGGAGGGAGGAGGAAGAGAGAGGAGGGAGGAGGAGGAATGTGAAGGGAGGAGGTAGAGGGAGGAGGAGGAGGAGGAGAAGGGAGGAGGAGGAGGGAGGAGGCGGAGAGGGAGGAGGAGGAAGGAGGAGGGGGAGGAGGGAGGAAGAAGGAGCAGGAAGAGGGAGGAAAAGGAGGAAGAGGGAGGAGGAGGATGGAGGAGGAAGAGGAGGGAGAGGGAGGAGGGGAAGAGGAAGAGGGTAGGAGGAGGGAGGAAGAGGGAGGAGGAGGAGAAGGGAGGAGGAGGGAGGAGGTAGTAGGATGATTGATAATTCCATCCCACCAGGTTAATATGTTATCGCGGACCTCAGAGAGAAGTGTCTATGTAGAAGACCATTTCCTGGACGTACGTATTTTGGGAGGGGGAGGAGGGAGGAGGGAGGAGGAGGAAGAAGAAAAAAAAACTACGACAGTTGGCTGCTCTGGAATGAAAGGAAGGCGTGTAGAAAATTTCATCTCAATCGGATGGGCCGTTCGCGAGCGCATAAAGGACAGACGGACATACGGACAGACAGACAGACGGAGATCCTTTTTTATATATAAGATTAGCATGGTTTGCTTTTCTTAGCTATTGACAGAGATCACTCAGAACGTGTGTGAATTGTTTACTAGGCATCTTGTAAAGAAGAAACATAGTCTGCTATTTTTTCTTCTTAGAAATTACCATACTGGTAGCCATTGTTTCTATAAAGATATCATCTGCCTACTGCCGCGAACTTGAGGCTATAACAAACAATTACCCGCTGGCTGCTATCCGTCTCAATCCACAACCTGCTCGCAGACGTTCATGTTAATCGGGTGGCGGTATCGTCGGTATAAGCGGTAGCTGCATTTACGCAAGGGTATCTCGTAAGTTCCGTGGTGACGGTGTTACGGACGCAGTTCGTATCGTTGCATACCGTGTTCGAAACACAACTGCGGGCGACTTGATAGCAGATCGTGTTGGGATTTTTGAATAAAATGATATGGTTGCCAATCAATGCAAAATGGTGTTAATAATTAAAATTGCAAAATCATCCTTGCTTTTAAAAATGTATATAAAATGTAATCAATTATCTTTACTTTATAATCAATTAACGAACTATGATTGCAAAAAAAAAAAAAAAAAAAAAAATGAAGAAAGCTGAAGAAAACATAGATAACTACCTACATTGCTTGACCACATGGTATAAACGGGATCAGAACACAAGCCTGACACATGACTGATGTAGGGTGAAATGATCAACCATGACCACCCAAGCTTAGAGACAATGCACACGATGATGATGACGATGGTGGTGACAATGATGATGATCATCATCATGAAAAATGTTTCATCATATCATCATTCTTACTATATACACATATATTGTTAAGTAACATGATATTTTTGTTGTCAGGAGTAACCAAATATGCATTCATTGTCATTTGAGTTCTCTGAGAATGTTAGTTCCAGGTTCTATTCGGAACAGCCTTATACCCCAAGTAATAACTCTAATTCTGTTATATTCTAACCTGTCCTAGCATATAGTTTTATACACCAACATGCCTCATTCCTGACTGTCATACAAACTATGTGGCCCTAATACAAGATAGTTAATGGACCTTAACACTTCATCTTTTTGCACTATTACAAATGTATTTTTAAAACGTATAAGGAGCCGTTGAAGCCTCAAGCCAACTGCAATTTCATATGATTTCTAAAATGCTTTGAGAATCCCTGTACACAAGCACTAGTTTGAAGGTACTGGTTGGTACAAATGGCGCCATCGAAACATCAACACATTCAACTGTACGTACAGAATCTAGCCCAGCATACATGTGCTAAATAACACAATATGTATGTCTAGCCAGTGGGCAAATACTCATGCCTAGTGTAGTGATTGGCTCTATTTAATGCATGCATATCACTCTGGGGATTCCCGGTAGTGTAGTGGTTAGACGCTTGCCTCTAGGCTCTTTGGTCATAGGTTCGAATTCACACGTAGTCAGTTTTTGACCAGGACTCCCAGATCGACCCAGCAGAAAATGAGTATCAGGAAAGGTCTACATAAAGGCGGCCCACCAGATATTAACTATATCATCAATCCAGCTGCGACTGGCCTATGCGAACATGGGTCTAGCACCAAAAGTCCAATAAGCCTTAAGCCGAATAAAATATAAAAGCGTCCTTTGCTGCTACCTGCTACTGTATCGGTTTGCCGGCTTAGTGATATTATGCTAGAATATCCACCGAGGCGGGGGACAGGTTTATAAAGTAAAATGAGCTTTCAGCACGACCAGGCCTAAAAAATTTTTAAATTTTTTTTTGCATATCCTTTACAGGACATCGCTGTCAACACCAGCATCTTTCAGCTGTATGTTGATTTCTTGGCAAGATTACGCTCAGTAGTTTGCCATTGCTTTCTGAGCGGCCGGCTCACATACCCTGTAAGTTACGGATGCGATTCGAACCACTGCTGATTCTCACCGTCATCACGTCACCGACGAGAGTATACGAGATTACGAAGAAAAGTCATAACCTCTAAGCCACGAAGCCGGCCAGGCCTAAAATAGATATAGGAAATATGTGTTATTAACCACATTCCCTTTAGCGTGAATATTGGCCTACAAAATTGTGAGGTCAGTACCAGATAGGCAGTACGTCTCAGGTATGGAAAATGATCAATTATTACATTGTGTAAACCCCACCCCTCCCCCACCCCACTAACCCTAAATCAAGTAAAGAGCTTCAAGTACCTAGGAAATATAATATCAAATGGCAAATCAGTAGACGAGATCGAAAATAGATGCAATGCGGCAAACCAACTCATTGGACAAATGGCACCAATACTAAAGTCCAAACACTAAGAAAGCACTCTACAACACAATCTTCCTGCCAACTCGTTGCTACCAATGCCAAACCTGGACAATTACAGAAGAAGATGGGGGAGGGCGGGGGGGGGGGGGGTCACAACAATAGAAATTAGATTCCTGCGAAGAATACTCAATGTATCTAAAAGAGAGAAAATCATAAATGAAGAAATCAGGACTAAAGTTGGCGATAGATTTTATCAGAAAACAGCAGGTTAAATGGTTTGGCCATATAACTAGATTGCCAACTAAGAGTATACCTCAACAAGCAATGATGTACAGACAGGCGGACGCAGAGGAAGAGGCCGGCCACGTAAACGATGAATAGAGGGAATTACAGAGACCATGGGAACCTCGATAACTGAAGCCCATAAGCGGGCACACTCCCGCTATTTATGCTTCATCTCTACACCGCAAGGTACACGAGGAACCTGATGAGATGAGATGACACTGTTGGCTAGCATCAGGCAGTAGCGATGTCTAAACTGCAGCGAGTCCTGCAGCAGGGACCTGGTGTATATAGTATGTGGAGCGTTAGGACGATCACACTCTTTGCCTTCCCATAGCAAACATGAGAGCTGGCATTGAACCCTTGTCCGATCGCCCTAGTGCCATTGTCAACGTAACGTCTTAACCGTTAAACCAATGCTCCCACTCTCAGATCAACACAATCATAATCCGGCGGCAGGAGTTGATTTGTATAAGCAGACCACGACACATGCATATCTTGGCACAGTTGTTATTCCAGCTGCCACACCAGCGGGGAACTACGTCAGCTCAGTAATGGGACAGAAACACTGCCGAGCTGGAGTCAAACACAGTCGACAAATTAATTCCAGAGCCATATAGTTGTGATTAACAAATGACTGCCATGGTAAACAGTTAATTGGTACTTCCGCTCTGTGGGTTTTTCCTGCTTCAGGGGTAGACATAACCAACATGTGTAGACACCTAGGTCAGGAAAAGGTGGCCCCGCGGTATATGCTGACAATGCGCTGTCAAGTGTTAGACGTTCATATATTCTAGGCCATGGAAACATGTGATGGGGTGGCAGTTCCCTTCCCGACCGTCTTTCATTTTTCCTGACATATCTCAGGCAATTCTGAATATTATCCGATACCCACTTTGCGATCGAAGGTAGAGACACATTGTATCAAGCCATTGCTTTAAGCCTACTAAAACCTGCCACTGCTTTAAGTGCACTTAATCCAGCCAATGCTGAATGTACCATATATTCTTTCGTGCTGTTTTATTTATTTATGTATGTATTTATTTATTTATTTTTGTTTGCTTTCTCTCGCTTTGAACTCAAGTGTGCTACTACTTCTAAAACTTGCAATTTCTGGGAAGTGCACTGGACTGATTTTGTATGGAGTTAGCTTTCCATATTACCAGTATCCCTCGCCATTAGACGAACCTAATCCGACTTCTGAGGTACTTGTAATTTACGCCCCCCCCCCCCCCAAGTAAAGGACAAATTTCAGTCCAATAGAACTGTGTAGGGATTGAACTCGCTGCCTTGCCATCAGCACAATGGTGAAGCAGATTGAGTCCTGCCACTGGCGGAAGCACATTGAAACCTGTCACTATTGGAAGTGTCACTAGTGAATTCTGCAACTAATGTAGGTGCACTGTATCCTCTCACTGCTAGAAGCGCACTGAATCCTTCCAGTGTGTAAACGCAGTGAAACTACCTCTGCTATAAACACACTGAATTATTTCACTGCTTTAATCGTTGCGCACTAAATCTTGTCATTTCTTTACACGTTGCGCACTGAGTCATCTAATTGCTTTAAGCGTTGCGCACTTAACCCTGTCATTTCTTTAAGCGTTGCGCAATGAATCCCGTCATTTCTTTAAGCGTTGCGCACTGAATTATGTCATTGCTTTAAGCGTTGCGGAATGAATCCTGTCATTGCTTTAAGCGTTGCGCACTGAATCCCGTCATATCTTTAAACGTTGCGCACTGAATCCCGTCATTTCTTTAAGCGTTGCGCACTGAATTATGTCATTGCTTTAAGCGTTGCGGAATTAATCCTGTCATTGCTTTAAGCGTTGCGCACTGAATCCCGTCATATCTTTAAACGTTGCGCACTGAATCCCGTCATTTCTTTAAGCGTTGCGCACTGAATTATGTCATTGCTTTAAGCGTTGCGGAATGAATCCTGTCATTGTTTTAAGCGTTTCGCATGATAATTAATGTAGGATAGTTTATGTAGGATAATTACAACAGGTTAATTAATGTAAGATAGTTAATGTAGGATAATTAAAGCAGGATGATTTATGTAGGATAGTTAATGTAGGATAATTAAAGCAGGATAATTAATGTAGGAAAGTTAATGTAAGATAATTAAAGCAGGATAATTAATGTAGGATAGGATAGTTAATGCAGGATCATTAAATAAAGATGATTAATGCAGGATAGTGAATGTAGGATAATTAATGCGGGATATTTAATGTAGGAAAATTATCGCACGATGGTTAATGTAGAATAGATAGGTAATCAAATCAATCAATCAATCAATCAGGGGCTGTCTCCGAAATTAAGGTTGGCTATAATGGATCTCCAACACTTAAAAAGTCGCTTAAAAGTCGACAGGGTCGACTTCATTGCACCGGGTTTTATCCCATATGGCTCAGTCTCTTTCCGCAGCGCGGAAAGTGTCGCATACAGCACGAACTCCGTAGCTCTAGCGACGACCAACAGGAGTCTCCGAAAAATTTAACTCGTAAACCGAAGGACGTGGCCCGGAATCGAACCCCCATCCGACACTGTCTCTCTCAAAAATCAGGATAGTTAATGCAAAATGATTCGTGCAAGATAGTTAGTACAGTATACTTAATGCTTGATACTTAATGTGGGATATTTAATGCAGGATAGTTATTGTAGGATAGTTAATGCAGGATAGTTACTGCGGAATAGTTAATGCAGGATAGTTACTGCGGGATAGTTAATGCAGGATAGTTAATGCAGGATAGGTATTGCAGGATAGTTAATGCAGGATAGTTAATGCAGGATAGTTAATGCAGGATAGGTATTGCATGATAGTCAATGCAGGATAGTTAATGCAGGTTAGGTATTGCAGGATAGTTAATGTAGGATAGTTAATGCAGTACAGGTATTGAAGGATAGTTAATGCAGGATAGGTATTGCTTGATAGTTAATGCAGCATAGATATTGCAGGATAGTTAATGCAGGATAGGTGTTGCAGGATAGTTAATGCAAGAAAGTTCGTGCATAATACATAATACAGGATAGTTCATTCAGCATACGTAATGTAGAATCATTAATGTTACTAGATAATGTCATTAAGTAAAAGAAATTTTATTATAAAGTGCATGGAAGAGTATGCACAAAGGACAATCTCATTTGAGAACACAAAGTTACACTTAAGCATTACCCCGTGAAGGGGTCGTGAGGATCGAACAGTTTGCATATGTGTAATTGCGATTACACTGTCTACTTGCACCGTGGAAGTACAATGAGGCATTATTCGTTTAGTGTGTCGGCTGGTGTGAAACCTTGTAAAATCTACAGCAGAACCATGGTTCAGCACGGAGAAAGTTGATTTGAGTCCGGCGAGAGTATATAAATCGGCAGAAAGATTTCAAACTGACAAACAAAAGTCATTGATGAATTGCGTAGGGAGAGATCTGCAAGTTTGGCGACTGACACAACAGGCGACTTACAATTATGCCATAGTCGTGGATTTCAACAAGAGTCACAGTGCTGCGTACAGAATTGTCCATAATAACCTCGCTTATAAGAAGATGTGCTGCAGATGGGTCCTAAGGCAGCTTTCCGATGATACAGTATGTTTGTCTGTCGTCTGCCTGCCTGCCTGCCTGCCTGTCTGTCTGCCTGCCTGCCTGCCTGCCTGCCTGCCTGTCTGTCTGTCTGTCTGTCTGCCTGTCTGCTTGCCTACCTGTCTTGCTTTCCTGTCTGTCTGTCTGTCTGTTTGTCTGTCTGTCTGTCTCTATTTATGTATCTTTTCCTCACATCGCACTCCCACTCCCTCAGCTACTACGAAACAGGTGGTTCCCTGCAAGGAGTCTCTTAAACAGATAATATAATTAAAACAGACAAGAAAATGTATTATTTTAACCTTTCAATGCGCAACTCTAAGCGTCCCAAGGAAATCCTATCATCTGTTCGTGTTTACCGTGACGTGTACCACATGTTGTATGTTTCAGTTGTACACAGCACGAAGGGTCTTGCATAACTGTATCGATTGATTCTTTCTTCTTCTTTCATCTTTTATCACCCACTGAGGTGTGGGCTCTCAATCAACCCACTCCTGCTCACCCATACTTAGAGATCCTATGCAGCTCCGTTCATGGCCTCCCGGTATTATTAATCCCACAGTAATTCATCTCCTCTCTAATGTGTGATCTTTTCCTCAATTATTGCATAGTTCTAACATTGCAGGTGCTATTTCAGGATAAGTTTCTTACTTGAAAAGGAAGAAAATGTGCCGTCCTGGCTCATTGACGCTGTCTCCACATCGCACCGTATATCTTATAGAAGATGCACCTTTTCTCTTGGTTGGTTTGATTATTCTTGTGTGTGTGTGTGTGTGTTGTGTGTGTGTGTGTGTGTGTGTGTGTGTGTGTGTGTGTGTGTGAGTGTTTGGACCAGTTCATGATTTGATTCAGTTAACAATACTACTGCAAATTCAACCAGTTATGAAGACGTCTATATAAAGGTGTTTAGTGCGAGTTGATTGAGTACATATTCTCCATTGGGAAATGAAAGGCAGATGATGGAGACACAGACATAGTTGAACAGTATAACAATGCAACGAAAGCTATAACAATGCAATGAAAAGTATAACAATGCAAAGAAAAGTATAGCAATGACATGACAATGGATATAGTGGAATGACCGCCTCATGGTGGGGGATTCTTGCACAACAACTGGTTAGTTGCATATCTTTTACAGGACGTCGCAGTTAACCCCAGCATTGTTTGAATGCTGTGATTTCTTGGAAAGTTTACGTTCAGTAGTTTAACATTGCTTTCTGAACGACATGCACTCATACCAGTTTATAAAATCCAACGCAATGCGGTCTGCTACTAAATCGCCCGCAGCTGTGTTTCGAACGCGGTATTCGGCATTACGAACTGCACCAGAAACCCCTTCGCCTTAGGACTGGCGAAACAAGAGACAAGATACAGTATACACTCTCACATCCCCATTGTCAGATCAGACAAGATACGGTATACACTCCTACATCCCCATTGTCAGATCAGACAAGATATAGAATACACTCCCACACCCTCATTGTCAGAACAGACAAGATACAATATACACTCTCACAACCCCATTGTCAGATCAAACAACATATAGTTTATACTCTGAAACCCTGCATTGTCAGATCAGACAAGATATAGTATACACTCTCAGACCCCCATTGTCATTTAAGACAAGATGTAGTATACACTCTCACACCCAATGGGACGCCACCCAAGTAACATTACACACTAGTAAACCAACTTATATGAAGAATATATGTAGCCTGTCTGTTTCTGATATTCACACAGTGGTACATGTGTAGGGTTGCCAGATACGTGGGACCAAAAGGAGGACATAATAAGACAAACAAAGAGGACAAAGAAGGACATATTGAATGTTTCATTTGAATCGTTCCAGTTTAAACCTACAATCAGTACAATTTTATTACAATAGCTGCCAATAAATGTATATTACTCTTAGTGAATCGACCAAGAAACAATCATGTTAAAAAATAAATATAAATTCAATGGAGGCCTTTTTCTCAAAATGCTACCAAACATTATTTAAACAGCCGATTGTATAATTATTACCTTATAATCTTTACTAATTACTCATAAAATAGTTTTTTAAAACATAAAATATAAGAAAAGCCGGACATTTTAAATGTTGTTAGCTTTGCCTGCCGGACGGAGAATATTAGGCTAAAAAGGAGGACATGTCTTCTATTTGCCGGACGTATGGCAACCCTCGACATGTGGTGCGCACGCGGGATGCGCACACTGTGTTGGAAGTTCCATGGTCAGACTTAATGACGATTCCGAGAGCAATGAAAGTAAAGCCATACATAATAAAGGATTATTTTTCCGTTAGATGGAATTCTGCCTGTTCATTATTCTTTAGTTGTTTAATGATGGTATATCTTAGTCTCACCAGAATGATACTGCTTAATACTTTCTAATCATCGTCAAACATCTTCCATTTGATGCTATCCATGTGCCTCCTATAGTCTATTCACACTTGGATGCCTCAATATAAAAAACTGTATCTCAGTAACCAACTGAGGGAAAATGATGAGATTTAGCATATAACCTTATCATTATGTCCGCCCAACACACACAAAATTTTGTTCTGAGATTGTGCAGCAGTTCTCAATGTTTGTTTATATGCAGTATATAATTTACGGGTCAGAGCTGAAGTGCATATTAATTATTATAAAATGTATTACAGCTTCACCCAGAAACATCAGCGCTCAATAGTTAATTCTCGTGGTTCACAAGAATGACCTTATAGCAAGAACCTCGCGCAGTTAAATGGGAGTGTTCAGAGGTATAGAAAATCATATGGATGCGTTCATGAAATGTGATTATTTTATAAATCTTAACATTTATCGCTAACATTTGAATGTGCGTATATTGTTGAATGGGGTTGAATGTGAAATTGTTTACACTCCAAAGCGTCGCTATGAAGTTGTACACATATTTTTGCCAAGAAGCTGATCGCAGGAAACTGTTTCATACTATTACAAATCAGGAGAAAAGAACAGTGCATGCACTGGGTTTGAGTAAACGGTTATTTCGTCGATGGGTGCAAGAATCTGGAATGATACCACCACGCAGTAAGCAAACGGTAGGTAGAAAGGCAAATGTAGACAGCTTTGATAAGGATGTCATAAGGCGAGCTATTATAAAAATGCTGGTTGCCAAAGAAACAGTGACTGTAAGAAAATTTAAGGTTTGGTTGAGAAAGAATAATAACATAGAGCTATCCAAAACAACTTTGTGGAAAATTATAAGGACATTAGGCTTCACTTTTAGAAAGTACCAAGGGGGGGGGGGGGGTCACGAAATGCCCGCCTTTACAGCCCAGAACAATTTTCGGTTCACTTCTGATGGACTGCTTTCTCTATAAGCATGTATAAGACGTTTCACATGACGCAAGATTACATACCACCACAGATTGCTGTATGGGAAATTTAATGTGACACCAGTACAGGTCACCCACCCCCAGAGGTTATCAATCCAGCCAGACTGGAGGGCAGACTCATTGGAGGGTGTAATTAAACCCCACCAGACATGAAGCAAGCAAACCAGGTTACCAACCGAGTTGTAAACTGGCAGTTGACCCTGAGAACTTAATTGTTCCTTTGACCTGACACTTGATAAGCAGAGCTAGGAAATCGCCCAACCGCGATGGCTGACCTCCATCTGAAACAGACTAGAGGTGCAAGGTGTGAAATCACTGATAAGACTCAGGGGGCTAATAATGGTCAGACTCACAGGTGTGGGGGCTAGTGTGTGTTCAGAAAGAATTTACGACTGGACCAAGTGGAAGATAGTGTCTGCCGGGTAGGAATGTGTGAAACAGATCTGATAAGACAATTAGAGCAAGACTGGCCACACAAAGTAAATGTTGGCTATTGAAACTGAAGCAGGAATGCTAGAGGGTGTGATAGCAAGTTTTGCAGTTAGAATTGCAATTAACCCCAGGGGGAGATAAAGAAGAATTTATGACTGGAATTCCTGGGAGATAATACTGTCTGCTGGACTCAGCATAAAATAGGCTGTTAGCTCTGGTAATATTAGAAATGAAAAAATCTCTGAACAGGTAGGCCACCAGCTCGTTTTGTAGTCATATGTATGATTCTGATGATGCTAGATTTCACTAGGAAAGTTATTTCTTAGTAACTAGTCAACTCTTTTAGATGTATGTACTGATTTTCATTATTTATCTGACCTAGGTTATTTAAAGAAATAACATTGTCTGTGTATACTTTTATGTGTCTTGGTAGAGGCTTGTCATTTCTTTGTACACTATTCTAGTTGCCTGTTGGTGTGTGCATTTGTTGTACAGAATATAGTCAACTGACTACTTCTTTAATTCTTACCACAGCAGTAACTGAGTGGTGACTAAACCGCGCAGATCAGCAATATAGCTGTTCTGTGTGGTCACTTCAATTAGACTTGTTGTATATCTCATTTGGTAGCTATACAATATTATTACTAATTAATAATGCATTATGCTATTATGTTAAAGTATCATAATATGTCTATGTTTAATTAATATGTTTATGTGTATTGGATGTTTGATATATTGAGTTGTCATGTGCAAACCTACCAATATGAAGTGTTATGTTATGGTGTCCGCATTGGCACCTTGCCTATTGGTTGCATTTGTAGCAGAGGTGTAATGGTACAGACATTACCCACAATTGTTATAGGGTATATGGTGCTAAACCTTTTCATTATATGATGGATGGTAATTCACGGAAGTCGGGCACAGGTACTGGTCACGGCTTGTAAGCCCGGATGATCAGGTACTATTATGATACCATTACCGAACCTGTGAGCTGCTAAACCAACTTTGGACGGAGCGGCTGTACGACTCCGAATGTCGGTATTAGCGACATGGACATGGGACGGCAGAAATGTAATAATTACAGACGTGTGAGACAATTGAAAAGCCCGTCCCAGACTAAGACAGTAGAGAGGAGGATGGTGAACGCAGTAGAGCTGGAAGATAAACTTGGCCAGACTGGTCATTGTAGATGTGTGGGCTAGGACATGTTTTACTTAGGATTGCACTGATGTAGAACTAGATATACCACATTCTTGACTTTCTTTCAAGCTCTCACAAGGAGCATCTATGTTATAGATCTCAATAACGAGTGACGACTAGGTAGTGCTATTCTGACTGAGTCAGAATACCGGCAAGCTTTTTTTTGTGTGTCTACTGGAGAGTGGGGATCTGGACCACAGATCCAGATAGTTCAAGTAACAAGTTATGTAATGTTTGTCATCACTATCATGTTATATGATTTCATCATCATCATCTGGAAATAGGATATGATTAGTAAATAAATGTTGTAGTATTATAACTCATAGCTCTATCGTTATATTTGTAATTCCAATTGTGCATAAGTGTTGTGTGTGTACATTGGTGGGGGTTCACTTAGACACCAAGGAAGTGAGCAGTCAGGGAAAAAAAACTGTACTGGGATAGTTGTCAGTACACTTTAATTCAAACTTAAAAATCTATCCTAGCTAACCTTCTCTTTCCCATTCCTTGGCGAATATTCAGCACAGTTCATTTCAATTTTGTAACGAGCCACTTGGAGCTGCACGTTGGATATTCATGGACTTAATCTGTAGTTCAGCCATATAGATTTTGTCCCTAGCCAGTTTCTGACTATTTGGGGTTGCTCGCCAGTGAATAATACTTTCATCTAGCCGGTGGGGCATCCCGACTTCTGGCGTCACTTTTAGAAAGTACCAGGGGGGGGGAGGGTGGGAGTGGAAATATCATTTGCGAGCAACCGCATTTAGGAGCCATGAGAAGCAGATACCTACGTGAAATAAGGGAAATACGCAAAGAAAATTATGACATTGTGTATTTGGATTAAACCTGGATCAATGAGCACCACACAAGTGAAAATTAATGGCAATCAGTGGATGGAAAGATAAAGCGATATGTGCCCAGTAGTAAAGGACAGCGTTTGATCATAGCCTATGCTGGTAGTATTCATAATGGCTTACTACAGAATGTTGGAGGCTTGTTCGTATCAAAGCATACAGACAATAGGGATTATCATAATGAGATGAATGATAATGTAATTAGAGATTGGCTCGAGAATACAGTGCTTCCATCCCTAGATAGACCGTCTTGGCTAATTATGGACACTGCATTATATCACAATGTCGTTGCCCGAGAAGACAAAATTCCTACGGCATCGAAAAACAAAGGAAGTAATAATAAAGGTATGGCTCCGAAGGGAAAACATACCATTTCCAGAAACATATTTCCAGCTAGAATTGTTATCCCTTGTGAAATAGAATTCATTCACTATGAGCCATGCCTATAAGCGTGAGCGGATATGTTCTGTCATCTCACTCGATCACCAGAGTCGTGGATCAGCTACGTGTTTGTGTCTCGACCATGCCACGTGGCCAAGCCATCCAGGTATTTAATTCTTGGTCTTCCCCTTGGTCTGTTCCCTTCGATCGTGCCAGTTGTCACCAAGTTCAAAAATGTCAAAAAAATGTCCAAAAAATTTTGACTGCCTACATCTAATGTCTCTAATCAGTTTACGATCTTCATTTGTTTCTTGAAGGGCATGTTCATTGGTTTTTATATCTGTCCATGGTATTCTTTGCATTTTCCTCAGAAACCACATTTCCATAGCCATCAGATGTTTTTCAGCTTGTCTGCTCATTGTCCACGTCTCACATCCATATAAAAGTACAGGTTCTATGTAGCACTTCAACACTCTTTTTCTCGTTTCAATTGATATCTTTTTATTGGTCAGTATGTTTTTCATCTTGCAAAAGACTACCTTCGCCATGGCAATTCTTGTTCTAATCTCTTCAAGGCATCTCCCATCAGATGTTATGACTGTTCCAAGATAGTTGTACCGATTCACTTGTTTAAGAATATGCCCATTTACTTGTATGTTACATTGTGGTATTTCTTCCTTCCTAGTGACGATCATAATCTGTGTCTTCTTAAAATTCAATACTAACCCTAGTTGTTCACTGTGTGCAACAACCACATCTACTAAATTTTGCAGGTCCTGTTCATTGTCTGCAATCAAGACTGTATCATCTGCGTATCTAGTGTTATTGATGTATCGTCCCCCAATGTTGATTCCTTCCATATCTTCAATATTTCTGAAAATATGTTAACTGTACAGGGAAAACATATCTGGAGACATTACACATCCCTGTCTCACACCTCTCTTGATATTGACCTACTTCATTATAAATTCTTATGGCAGCTTGTTGTTTCCAATATATGTTTTTTTACAAGTCTAAAGTGTTTTCCATCAATTTGTAGATCTTCAAGCATCCTTATCATGTCGACGTGTCTCACTTTATCTAAAGCCTTTGTGTAGTCAATAAAGCAGAGGTGTTGATCTTTGTTTACTTCTATAGAACGTTCAATTACTGTTCTCAGTATGTACACAGCATTTACTATACCCTTGCCTTCTACAAACCCACATTGTTCCTCTCCTATTTCAGGTTGTATTTTCTTCCTAACTCTTTGCATGATAATTCTTAGGAAAATCTTCGTGATGTGACTCATTATACTAATTGTTCGATGTTGATCACATTCCAAGGCTCCTGATTTCTTTGGGATTGCAATAAATTCAGAATTACATAATTCATAAGATATGTCTCCAGTATCATATATGGTATTCAGGAGTCTGGTAGCTTTATCTATTCCATATTCTTCTAAAGCATTAATCATTTCTGTTGTGATGCTGTCTGAACCGGGGGTCTTGCCAGATTTCATATGGTTAAGAGCATTCTGAACCTCCATCTTCAAAATTGATGGTCCTTCTTTATTATTTTGAATATCATACTGTTCTTCTCTTATCATCATAAAGGTTTTTCACGTAATCTGACCACACATGCAAAATCTGATCTTTTTCTATTATGATTTTTCCATCTTTTGTCTTTAGGGAGCCTGCTGATGTATGTGTTCTTTGATTAGTAAGCTCCTGAATTCTTTTATGCATTAGTTTGGTATTTTTACTGTTGTGTTGTGTTTCAATTTCGATGCAATTTTTCTCGAGCCACGCTTCTTTATACATAGTATATACTATGAAAAACATAGTACACACTATGTTACTATTACATAGTATACACTATGAAAACAGGCGCAAAACTGCAAGAAATATCAAATCGACAAGTTGATTGAAGAGCATGGCCATAGGTGCTTTAGACTTCCGCCGTATCATCCTATAGAACTTGTGTGGGCTAAAATTAAAGGATAGGGGCAGCTGACTATACTACATTAAAATTGTCTGACGTCAAGATACTAACCCAGTACGCGCTATTAAATATTGATAAAAGTTAGTGGAAAAAAATGTGAGGACCATGTGTTGAAAGAGGGAGATGACTATTGGAGAAAGAATGAATTGAATTTTATGCAACTGAGAGAAGTCATCAACCTATATTATACAAGTATATGCACCAACAGCAAGCAGTAGTGATGAAGAAATACAACACTTTTACGACGAAATAGAAATGGTGATGGCTCAAATTGGATCACAAGAAATAAAAATAATACTTGGTGATTTTAATGCAAAAGTAGGAAAGGGGAAAATGGAGGATGTAGTGGGGAATTATGGTTTAGGTACAAGAAATGAAAGAGGGGAAAAGCTAATAGAATGGGCAAATATCAATGATATGATAATTGGAAACACATGGTTTAAACACCATAAAAGACGACTGTACACATGGAAAAGCCCTGATAAGAAAATACGCAACCAAATTGACTACATACTAATTAATAAAAGATATAGAAATGCTTTAATTAATGTAAAGACAATCCCTGGTGCTGACTGTAATAGTGATCATGTACCACTATGTGGACAAATAAAAAGAAGATTAAAGAGAGGGAACAAAATGATTAAGAACATGAGACTTAATAAAGAGGTTCTGAAAATAGATAAAGAACTGCAAAAACAATACAGAGTGACTGTGAAAAATAGGTACAATGCGATAGCTAAAATACAGAATATAAATGAACAATGGGAAATGTTAAGGGACACCATTCATCAAACTAGCAAAGAAGTATTACTGGAGAGAGGCAAAATAGCTAAGAAAAAATGGATGAATGAAGACATCTTAAAACTGATGGACAAAAGAAAACAGAGTAAAAATAACAAACAAGAATACGCTAAGATAAAAAAAAGAAATAAAAGAGAAATGTGGGAAGGCTAAAGAAAGTTGGTTAAACGAGCAATGCAAAAAAATTGAATTAAATTCCATTAATGATACAAAAAATATGTACAGACAAATCAGTGAGCTTACAGGAAGAAAAATAAGAATAAATACAGGGTGTTTGAAATCAAAAACAGAAAAGATATTCTTAGAGGAAGGAGCTATAATGAAGAGGTGGATTGAGTATATAAGAGAATTATATGACGGAGAAAGGGATAATTAACAGAAGATAGTAACTTAGAAGGTCCACCTATTCTGAAAGAAGAAGTCGCTGACGCTATGAAACGTATGAAGAAAGGAAAAACAGCTGGGCCAGATGAAATCTTCTTCTTCTTCTTCTTCTTCTTCTTCTTCTTCTTCTTCTTCTTCTTCTTCTTCTTCTTATTCTTCTTCTTCTTCTTCTTCTTCTTCTTCTTCTTCTTCTTCTTCAGCGTTCCGAGCCATTGAGGTTCTTTGCTGCAGATACAATCCGTCTCCATTCGTCTCTCTGGTGGACCTTCTCTTGCCAGTCGTTGATTCCAAGTGCTTGTAGGTCTGTATATGTATTCTCTCTCCACCGCCTTCTTGGTCTACCTCGGAGTCTACGGTCATTTATTTCCTGAGTGTAAGCAAGTTTTGTTTCCCTATTATCTTCCATTCTTTCTATATGCCCCAGCCATTGTAGTCTATTAGCCTTCATGATACCAGTGATTAGCGGGGACTTAAACAGATCATAAATGTCTCTGTTACTTCTTCTTTTCCACTCTCCACTTTGTGTATCCCTAATGGGTCCAAAGATGCGTCTTAAAATTTTGTTCTCAAAGGTTTGTAACAAGGCTTCGTCTCCTTTCGTTGTACTCCAGGTTTCAGAGCCATACAGCACAACTGGTCTGATCAGTGTTTTGTATATTGTGATTTTGGTGTTACGAGATAGCGCCTTTGATTTTAGTAGATGTTGTAGTGCATAGTATATCTTATTTCCAGAGTTGATTCTAGTTTGTATTTCTTCCCTTATGATGTTGGAGCAGTTGAAGATTGTACCCAGGTATTTGTATGTTTCCGCTCTTTTAATGGTCATATTATCTATTTGTATGTGGCCAGAGTTTTTAGCTATTCCGTCTCTTGAAATTACCATATATTCTGTCTTATCTTGGTTGATAACCAGCCCCATCTGTTGGGCTTTTTCCTTTAAGTGAGTCAATATTTCCAATGTCTTTTGTTCACTTTACCCTATAATATCTATATCATCTGCATAACCAAGCAGCTTGGATTTTCCTCCAATATCACATTCCTCCTTTACCTTCCTTACAACTTTCTCTAGAGCCAGATTGAAGAGTAGTTGCGATAGTGCATCACCCTGTTTTAAGCCAGATGTTATTTGGAAGTGGTCTGATTTCCTGCCTTTATATGTTACTATATTATAAGTATCTTCCATGCATAGTCTGGTCATGTTGATTAACTTCCTTGGTATTCCAAATTCCTGCATAGCATTCCATAGACTATTCCTATGGACACTATCATAAGCCTTTTTAAAATCCACAAAAATGTTATGGATATCTCTTTTATATTCCCAATTTTTCCTGGCTATTTGTCGTAAGATAAATATCTGATCTGCTGAATTTATAAAGGCAGGTGGCCATGCATTACATCTAAAGCTATACGAACTAATAATAAAAATCTGGAGGACAGAAGAATTACCCCATGACTGGAAAGAGTCATTATTGATACCTATCTTTAAGAAAGGAGACAAGTTTCAATGTGGAAATTATAGAGGAATATCACTACTGTCCACAAAGCTATAAGATACTATCCGCAGTATTACTAAATAGACTAAAACCATATTCAGAAGACATATTAGGTGACTACCAGGCGGGTTTTAGACAAAACAGATGAAATCACAATAGAAGAATTAGAGTGTTGGGAGAATTTGGAGTAGATATATTAACCAAAATGTTGAATGATATTTACAGTAGTGGATATTTACCCAGTGATATGCTGAAATCTGTATTTATAGCTATACCAAAAAGACCAGGAGCAATTGATTGTGAAGATTTTCGTACAATTAACCTCATAAACCATATCACTAAGCTTCTACTCAGAATCATAATGAGAAGAAACAAACAGAAAATAAAAATGGAAATTAGTGAAGAACAGTATGGATTTGTGGAAGGAAAGGGCACAAACAATGCAATTTATACATTACGGACACTAATAGAAAGGTCAATAGAGAAACAGAGAGACATATATTTGTGCTTCATAGATTATACTAAGGCATTTGATAAAGTAAAACATGATGAACTGATTAAAATGCTGGAAGATATCAACATTGATGGAAAAGATTTAAGAATAATAAAGAATGTTTACTGGAACCAAGTAGCAGCAATTAAAATGGGAAATAAAGAGGGTAGTTACGAACAGATAAAGCTAGGAGGACGACAGGGGTGTGTCTTGTCACAAGATCTTTTCTCCCTGTATAGCGAAGTAATAATGAGAGAGATCAAAGAGATGCCAGGAATACTAGTTGGAGGTTATAATATAAATAATATACGCTATGCAGATGACACAGTATTGGTGGCGGATAATTCAATAGACCTACAGCAATTATTAGACGTTGTAGTAACAGAGAGTGCAAGGAAAGGACTCTCCTTGAATATCAAGAAAACAGTAACAATGGTAATATCAAAGAAAATGGTGACACCAAAACGTGACATAGAAATAGAAGGAAAAATCCTTAACCAAGTGGATAATTTTAGATACCTTGGGGCATTTATAACATAAGATGGAAGATGTACAACAGAGATTAGGAGCAGAATAGGGCAGGCAAAAGCCGCATTTCAGAAAATGAAGAGTATCTTGTGCAATAAGTCACTATCACTGAATGTAAGAAAGGGAGTGCTGAAATGCTATGTAGAACCAGTTTTGCTGTATGGCAGTGAATCTTGGAATGCAAATGAACAAAGTAAGAAGAAATTAGAAGCAACAGAGATGTGGTTCCTGAGACGAATGTTGCGAATTCCTTGGACTGCCAGAGTAACTAACGATGACTGACTGAAACAGGCTAATGACACTAGAACATTATATACAACAATAAGACAGAGACAAACATCTTTCTTCGGTCACGTGATGAGAAGAGAGGCATCGGAGAACATCGTGACAACTGGAAAGATCGAGGGGAAGGGAGGCAGAGGCAGACCAAGAGAAATGATGCTGGATGGATTGAGACGGTGGCATGGAGGAATATCAGCAGCAGAGTTGATCCAGAAAACCAAAGACCGAGATCTGTGGAGAGCCATGAACGCCTACGCCAGCTGGCACGACACTTGATGATGATGATGATGATGATATATTCTTTATTATTCACAGATCCTTGCCGTCAATGTTAAGTGGCTTTATTAATGTTATTATTTCCGCATGTTTCACATTGTCCGATGCTTTTGTGTATTCTATGAAGCATAAGTACATATCTGTTTTTACTTCTATAGATCTTTCTAATAGTCCTGAGACATTGTTTATGTCATTTCCCTCTAAAAATCATCATACAGCTGTTCCAGATATTCCGTTTATCTATTGACTATATCACCTTGTCCCATCATATTGCACCGTTCCTCGATTATAAACATCCAGTGGTAATTCTTGTTTTCCGACCTGCTATTGTACGTATTTGTTGATACATGGAATGCGAGTCTTTTCCACAGTTTGTCCCAGTCTCCATGAACTGCTGATTCACTTTGCATTTTTTTTTTACTATTTCTTTATGTATTCTATTATATGCCGGTCTCTCTGGCTGTGGGGTTACAACACTTTCTCTCTGTAATCCCGTTTATCACGCAGAGTCTCGCAGCGGAGCGAGAACTGAGGTGGTTCGACCCCCGCTCGTGACTTGCGGATACTGAGCCGGCCGCTCAGAAAGCAATGGCAAACTACTGAGCGTAATCTTGCCAAGAGATCAACAGACAGCTGAAAGATGCTGCTGTTGACAGCTAAGTCCTGTAAAAGGATACGCAAAACATTTATTCTATTATATTCTTCTTTATCTTGCTTTTTTTTCTTCTTCCATCCAACATCTGCAAAATATCATCAGTCATCCATTTATATTTTGCAATTCTATATTAGGTGGAATTTCTTTTCTTTTTAAATATATGTTGGATTGATTCCCGCAATATGTCCTATTGTTCCTGAATAGTCTGTAATATCTCTATGACATTATATCTGTCCTTTGCAGTAATATTGTACCTTTCTCTAATTTATTTGTATGTTTTAAGTAATTCTAGATCTAACGTGATTTTCTTTGAGGTTTTCATTATAGTTTTAAGTCTTAACCTCATCTTCCTATAACTGGCACATTGTCACTACATCCATCTGCTTCTGTTCTATTAGTTGATCCTACTAAACTGCTTCTGAATCTCTTTGGAATCAGTATGTAATCAATTTGATTGCGAATATTATCTTCAGGACTTTACCACGTATATAATTGTTCAGGGTGGTGTTTGAACCAGGTGTTACCTATTACCATTTCATGGAATTCTGTCCATGCTATTGTTCTATCACCTATCTCATTCATATCACCTAGGCCATAACCACCACTCAGGTCACTCACCTTATCGTTGCCTACTTTGGCATTGAAATCCCCGAGATTGACAGTCATTTCAACATGTTTACACTTTTCCACTACCATGTCTACTTGATTATTAAATATGTCTATATCCTGTTATGTACTGTTGGCTTTTAGCGCATATACTTGTATTTATACAATATAATACAATATCCAGAGGTTGGCCATAGTGTTTCACTAATAATAATCCAAAATTCTTTAACCGTCCTAGCAATCATTTGATCCAAAAGTATGCCAACTCCCCATTTGTAGTCCTTCCCTGCTGATTAAATAAGCATGTACTTATCTAAATATTTCCCACGGCACTTGGCCATTGCATTCACAAATACCTAACATATTTATGTGTTCATTTCCTTCTTGAAGTTATCTAACTTTCCATTCTCGCTAAGTGTTCTAACATTCTATGTACTAACATTTAATGTATTGATAACATTTAATTTGCATACACCCGCATGATGACGATCGGGTTTCACATCTAGCACATGATGCTCTCTACATGAATCCCCATTAACGTCGTTTTCTTTATCAGTTTTGTTTACAGGCAGGATTGTCTTGGGAAAATAGAGCGGTAGTTTCCATTCGGCTTCCACCAGGTTGTGTATAGCTGACCCCACTAGTTTATGTCTAAAAGACAGACCCTGCAAGGCAACAAAGGGAAGAGGTTTTTGTGGCCCCTCTTACCCGCCGATGGCCACGCGATGGAGTTTTGATGTATTTTATAGAGATAGCTGCCCCACCAACTAACTCGCCTCCTCTCAGTGACCACCGCCTGTGCACGTTCACGTCTGCTAATTCAACATATTCACAGCTAACCTGTAGACAAGATATCTAGAGACCAATCCACCATCAGCCACCCGGTGGACGCATCTAGAAGTAGGACAAGGGGGTTACTCCATGTATTTTCTAATACACTGGTAGTTACATTATTCATTTACAATTTTCAAACTACTGAAGGGCTTGTTTATTTAACAACTTTTCCATATATCCTTTTCCTATATGTCCTGTATGTTTTTATTTCCGCAGAACTATGCTAAACAATGAGCTCAATAATTCAGTATTAGCTTTAGTAGTTTCTACTGGGGTACGATCTGGACTGGCAGCTTTCCCACTGTTCATGAGGTTGAAAGCTTTTCTAATTTCCTATTTACATGGTTCCTGACAGTTAATATCTAACTCCAATTCTACAGGTTGGATACTTGAGAGATCTTTTGGGATGACCTATTCAGAAGTTCCTCAACGTATTTATCTCATCAGTTGCTTAATCTTAAATACTGGTGAGAACTTCTCCATAACTATTTGGTTGTTGTTTCCCGATATTTACCTTTTAATGTGTTAAGGCAGGTCTCCCTGGTCTAAGAGTTACACGACTTTCTCCGTAATCCCGTATATTCTCGTAAGTAACGTGATGTGCGCGAGAATCGGTACGGGTTCTCTCCGCGTCGGTAACTTACGGGGTATGTAAGCTGGTCGTTCAGAAAGCAATGGCAAACTACTGAGCGTAATCTTGCAAAGAAATCAACAATCAGCTGAAAGATGCTGATGTTGACAACGATGTCCTGTATAAGATATGCGGGGAAAAAATTTGTTAAGGGAATATGACGGTCCTTTCGCTGCTGCGAACTCTGCCTCTACTTCAATACCATCTAAATAAAGAATTCTACCCACCTTTATCCGCCTTCTGACGTCTCTGTCAGCTTCTGTGTATTTTCACGGGCTCTGACCTACTTATGAACATTCTATTGGATTGCCTTAGTTTAAATATTCTTAGTTTTGTTTTCCCTTCTTTCTATTTTTAATGGTTTTAGATTTTATCATATATTAATGTTTTCATTATCTTTTTACAAGGACTTAAATACACGATTATTTCCAAATCATGTGCACATGCGGCCAACAACCTTCTTTGCTCATCTCGCCTAGTAACTATTGACGGGATTTGAACTTATTGGAGAATGTTACCATAAAATGTTACTTAGTTATATAATTTATGAGATACCCTACTATATTGGTTTCCCATGTTTGTAAATTGTTACGTATCCCTTGAATGTCTACATAATGTGATGTTAATTAGTAAAATTCCAATGCAACCTATTTGTCCTCGTCGTTTGCTGTCACACTACACCAGTGTTTCCCAACCTTTTTTGTACCATGCCCCACTTAAGCCTTTCTAAAATTCATATTGCCCCCTCCCCCGCCCCACGCCCCCCCCCCTCAACATATACATTATTTTTAATATTCAAAAATTGAAATGTTCACTAAAGAAACTTGAATGATAGGTTTTAGGAAGAAATCACTAGGTAATTATTGAGCAAACACAGTAAGTAAATTTTCAAAACATATAATGGAAAACTGAAATTCAAGTACAAAATAATTTTAATGAAAGATTTTTCTATATTATTTTAATTATTAGTAATTATTTATTATTTAAATTTAGTGAGATCCTTGCGCTTGATGCTTGATGCAAAGAGATCTTATGTCAGGTTCCAATTTAGTTAACTTCAGTCTCAAGTCTCCCCGTTTTGTTATATTCAGCCGATTTCTTCCATTTTCGAATTGCCCCCCTTAACAGTCAAATTGCCCCCCTGTGGGGCGTGGGCCCAACGTTGGGAAACACTGCACTACACCATACGCTTGCTTACTTTCTTATTTGTATTCCTAACTGTAGCTGCTATTCGAGAACGCATTTGTAACCACTCTATTTGTGCATTCTATGTCTCTTTTAGAAAGCATTTCTGACCATTCCTTCAGTGTGTTGGGCATATTCCTCCCTAATCCATAATCCACAACTGCTAATGGTATAATATTTCGTTTTCCATACCACTTTTCCTAAATAGTACAACGTTTTTACATTCCAGGTGCCAATTCTGAAGCATTATATAGGGTTAAGAAGGTACGTGAGCAATACAGATTCCTTACGGCTTATCCCACATTTCATCAAACTTCTTCTCGGGGAATAATATTAAATAAGAGAAGCAACGGCTGCCGCAGGATATAACAATATGAAATACAAACAGATAGGGATATGTAGCTCCTGTGTAAAGATAAGGCATACTGTGTCTTGCAGGAGCTACATATACCTAACTGTTTGTATTTCCTGTTCTTCTAAGGGAAGAGTCTCCTTCCATTTGGTTGGCAAAATTACGTTGTCCCCTCTGTATTTACGTGTTCATATTTTGTTTGACTTTGCTAAAGTTTTCTACGGGATTCTGTAATCAGTCTCGAGCTGTATCACATATACTAACCCCTACGATTGCATGGTAGATACGGTGTTACTATATTGTGCTTAACAGGAATAGCTTTGGTAAAGGTAGTCTTTGCCTCTTATGCAAGATGAAACACATACTCACTAGTAGAAAGCTGTCAACTACAGTGCGAAGAAGAGTATTTGAGTGATGGGTAGAACCTATATTGTGGACAATAAGCAGGCAAGCTGAAAAATATCTAAAGGAAGTGGAGAAATTATTTATGAAGGAAATGCAAAGAATACCATTGACGGACAGAACTGTGACTGAGACAGTTCTTCAAGAAAACAATGAAAAATGTAACTGATTAGAGAGATTTGACGTATTAAGTCGACATATTTGGGCACCTTATGAGGAGAGTTAAATTAGAAAACTTTGTGAATACTTTCAAAATAGATGGGTAAAGAGCAAGTGGAAGACAGAGAGATACGTGCCTGGAAAGCTTGGCCACCTGACATTACGAACCAGAATACATATCTCATTCAAGATTGTGGTCATCATGTGAGATGGCAAAACCATGACAGCCAAAGTGTATCGGCATGGCACATGATAATGATGAAGATTATGTACTTCCCTTATGGGCGCCGGTAACACGAGGAAAACCATCTTCATTGCACACATGTAAATAAATAAATGCCCCTATCTCCCCTATCAGACGAGAGCTGGACGATCTCAAGACAGTGGGCCTGTCTCCCCAGAAAAGATACAATCACAGTAAAGGAAACACAGATATTACAGTATTATTTAATATTCCTCGTTGGCATCAACATATCAGTGTAGCGATGGCGCTATCTAGTGCGCATTACAACTTCCAAAAGCCGAGGTGCATATTCACGTGATCTCTCATATTTTCTTTACACGAGATGACTAGGCAAGGGCATGCAGTGTACAGGAGTACCAGCATGTCGGGCAACCCACGAGGCCATACTAATAATAATTAAGTAAAGTAAAGGAGGCCGGTCTCTCTGGCTGAGGGGTTACACCACTTTCTCCGTAATCCCGTTTATCCACGCAGGGTCTCGCAGCGAGGCGAGAAGTGGAAGCGGTTCGACATGCTCTCGTGACTTGCGGGATAATGAGACGGCCGCTCAGAAAGCAATGGCAAACTACTGAGCGTAATCTTGCTAAGAAATCAACATACAGCTGAAAGATGCTGATGTTGACAGCGATGTCCTGTAAAGGATATGCAAAACATTTTAAAGTAAAGGAGCCTTTTACAAGCCTGAAGTCGCACGGGGCATATAGTGCTAGTTACATATTTGTGACGACCAATCGGCACTAGATGTGTTTGTGTAGTCAGTATCGTTAATATCGCAATTATTTCCTAAGACTTTTTTCTTTTCTTTTTGCATATCCTTTTTACAGGACATCGCTGTCAACACTAGAATGTTAATGCTGTTATTGATGTGTTGGCACGTTTACGTTCAGTACTTTGCCATTGCTTTCTGAACGACCGTCTTCCATACCAACTCGTTAAAACCCTGCGCAACGCGTTCTCCTGCCAAATGAGTCGTCGTTGTGTCTCGAACGAGAGTAAGCGGGCTTATGAATCGCGTCCGTAAGCCTTTAGCCACGGAGCATAAGGCATTTTTTTTTTGCATATCCTTTACAGGACATCGCTGTCAACACCAGCATCTTTCAGCTGTATATTGATTTCTTGGCAAGATTACGCTCCGTTATTTGCCATTGCTTTCTGAGCGGCCGGCTCACATACCCCGTAAGTTACCGATGCGATTCGAACCACTGCTGATTCTCACCGTCATCACGTTACCGACGAGAGTATACGAGATTACGTAGAAAAGTCATAACCTCTAAGCCACGAAGCCGGCCTAAGGCATTTACGAGTACCAAATTTAAGATGGGCCGACCTGGGAGCCGAGCCGGTGTTTTCTTTAACGAAGAACCCGGAAGTAGCTAAACGTCACACGGATTATCTGACTTCGTGGAGTAGTGCAGAAAGACAAAAGCTCAAGCTAACATTCAAACCCATCGCGGTTCTCAGTGGGGGACATGGCCCTTGCCTTAGTGTGAGGAAAGCCATTGTTGTGTGAGTCTAATAGACATGTAGTTGTAGTACAGGGTAACATGTGGTGGTGGCCCAACGTATGTCACCAAATGTAGAGGTTCAGGCGATACAGGAGATCAATTAAACATAACACGTAAAGACCGTGCAAATAACAAAATACTGAACGCAACATGGCAATGTGAGCATCATTGAAAGATGACTAAGATACCTTACATTTAACGACATAAGGCACATGTTACACTTATAGCTCAGCTTTATAGTCAGCACACTGTGTAATGTCCTTCCAAGACAGTGAGCCTAGCAGTCTCCCCAGGAAAGATATAATAACGGTAAACGAAATACAGATATTACAGTATAATTTAATATACCTGTACAGTTGGTCACACATGATATGTCTGAAGATTCCAGTTGTCCTCTCCTATTTCGAGAGAATCAGATTCTCTGGCAAATGTTATTCGCGTATTAAGTAGCTCTCACCCAGGCAATGGATGATTCATTGACCAAAGACGGTGTGTGTATAGCTGTTTATACTGTGGCGTAACAAAGCTTCAAATTGGGTAATCAGGGCTAGGGGAGCAACAGTCAACATTCTAAAAGTTGGGCTTAACGCATCAGCTTAAGACAGCTACACTGCGAACCTCAATTCCCTATGAACAACACAAAAGACTGGAAAATTAAATTGATCTACAAGATCTTGGAACATATCCTGACATAATTCAAAAGTTTCAGAGCAGACTAGATATTGTTGTGTATTCCTTGCCATGTGGCAAGTGTCGAAATTGTAAGGTGGAAAACATATTATGCGTTAGTCTCCAAGACAAAAAGAATATGCAGTGAGACTGTTCATTGTAGAGTTAGGCCCAAAGATCTATTTAGAAATTGGCGTTTGGTGTGCTTACACATCTCGAAATTAAAGGACAGTGAGAACTCGAGACTGTTAACGGATTGTTGAGGCTTCTGGAACACATGTTTGTGAAAAAGGGGAACAACTCACAGAAGTAACATGGCAAGTGAAATACGTGAAAGCTCAGTCCCACCCAGAACAGATACCTATTATGAAAACAACTCAACGCGCAGAGGAAGATAAACAACAACAAACATCTCAACGCTCAGAGGAAGATAAACAACAACAAGCAGTCTACCCCATTGACGTGAAAATAAGCAATAGGTTCGAAGTACTTCAAGAAAAATAACAAGAAAATGTACAGTGCTATAACATTCTGCCAACGGATAACACATGTCTACAAGAAACACAGTTCAGATGACACCAAATTGAACAGCAACGTTCTTGAAAAAGTCAACAGCTTCACATACCTAGGAAGCAAAATGACATATACAGGGGACTCAACACCAGAAATATCATCTAGAATCGCATTGGCATCTGGTGCCTTCAATAAACTGTCAAACATCTGGAAGTCAAAGACACTCAGCAAACACACAAAACTTAAAATCTTCAACTCTTGTGTGATTCCAGTGTTAACGTATGGATGTGAAAGTTGGAAATCAACGGTAGCTTTAGATAAAAAAATTAGATAATTTTGAGAACAAATGTCTTAGAAGACTTCTAAACATCCACTGGACAGACTTCAGAACCAATACGCAAATAAGACAAGAGACTAAGCAAGATACAGTATCCAATTTCATAAGAAGACGCCGTTGGAACTACATCGGCCATGTACTCAGAATGGACAAGACAAGACTCCCCTACCAAGCCCTCATATGGTCACCAGTAGGGAAAAGAAAACGGGGAAGACCAAGAGAGACCCTGCGTAGAACCATCATTAGAGAAGGCTCATTCAATGGCCAAGTAAATATCCAAGATCTACAACAGGTAGCAGCGAACCGCCAAGCATGGAGAGTCAGGACTTCTGCCCTATGCGCCGCCTTAGGCTCAAGAAGCGAGACTAACTAACTAACAAGAAACACAGGGAGAAACACGTGGAGACATATAGACTGCTGATAATCGTAAATGGATGAAACAACGGGCGAGGCGTGCTGACAACCAACATGTACAGACAGCACGACCTGACTGAACACACATTATAATAGACGATGTTTTTAATGAAATGCTTATGCAGCGACCGGATGGCCACTTCAGACAAAGACATTGTTTCCATAATCCCACTGCCTGGGGCTGGTGTTGACCGGCTAACAGACAAGATTGGTAGGTTGGCTATAAATAATAACGTTAGCAAGGCAAGCGTCCACACTGGTATCAACGACACCATGAACAAATAACAAATCACAGGGTCTCAACTGCTGGCACCTTTGAACGGATTACGTCACACTTTTCCTAACTCGTCTATTTTCTTCTCCTCCATCATATCACAGAGTTATGGACTCCAGCGTCGTCTAGCTGACATAAATAACAACATTTTGCAGAAGTTATGTTCTCAAAACAACATACAGGTCATCAATAACAGGCCGTTCTTCACTTCACAGGCTGGTGCACCAAAAAAGAGCCTTTATAAAGATCGAATATATTTGTCTAGGACACCAGCTTGCTCGCCAAAAATATCAAATACACAGAAAGGACACAGCATACATCCAATACAGGGTCGCGTCGGACACTTTTAGCTACTCCATCTGAAACTCAAGCCAGACGACATACTCCCGTCATCAAGTACCAATAGGCCAGAAGTGCGCAGACCTCTCATAACCACTGCACCTGAAATCCGAGCCAGGCGGGGCACTTTCACCACACCAAGTCCATATGCTACGTCCTTTTTCACACAGGAGGGTAACAATTATGAAGATATGTTTCCTATTCTCCCCAGCTAGGAACCAACTTTCAGCAACAACAACGTGCTACCACAACCTCCTGTTAGCCACGAACCAGCGCCTGTAGTTGGTAGTCATTACATACCCATGAGACATGAACGGTATCCTTTTCTTTGTACCCAGAATTATTACACCTCACACATTTTAGCCCAGCTACACTTCGTCAAGCTCTTATGATGTCGCTGTACCAAGGACCAACAGAACCTGGCATTTACTAGCAATTTACCACAAAGCTACACTGGATCTCAGTACAAGAAAGAGCCTCCCCTGGAACGTTTATCTGCTTATTTGGTTTTTAACTTCATCTAGTAACGTATTAGGTTATACGGAAAGATAAAAATTGACTTATTTTGACTTTACTTTAATTGATAGTACATAGCAGTAGATCTTTTACAATAATTTTAATTTTGTTTGTACTGTGAGTGTGGGAGGTCTTCACTGCTCTTCCTTACATATCTGTGTACGTATTTCTATATATCGATAGAGATATTATTATTTCTCTGGGTTTTTTTTTGGTGCGTATTGTAAAAGGGACGTAAGTTGTATTCATTGTGTGTGTGTGTGTGTGTGTGTGTGTGTGTGTGTGTGTGTGTGTGTGTGTGTGTAAACTTATGATTACGCATTGTTGAAATGTCTAATAAGTATGAACACTGGCTCAGTAAAGATGGGCTCAGAGTCGGGCATCTAAATATCTGCCATCTATTAGGGAAGCTGACCGAACTATCACTTATACTTAATCAAAATTTTCACATGTTCGGCGTTAGTGAAAGTCGATTAAATGGTAACATTTCAGATGATGACATCGCTATCAAAAGTTTTTAAGTTTTAGAAGAGATCCTTTTCAGAAGCAAGAGACGTTTATTGCAGTTTATATTTCTAATTCGCTGAACGTCCACTGCAGGCTAGATTTTGAAACCTGTGAGATTGAGTGTGTATGGCTTGAGGTTAAACTTCAAAATCGCATACCCTTAGTAGTTGGCTATCTTTATCGAAACCCCAGTGCATGAAACATCTGGTGTGAAAAGTTCACCACTATGATGGATGTAGTCTTTAGTAATGCGAGAGAAATCATACTGCTAGAAGACTACAACATAGACACTAACAAATTAAACAAAACATGGGAAAACATAATAGAGTCATATAACTTCCAATAATTAGTCAAACAAGCCACTAGAATTACAAAATCATCTGCAACACTTATAGATCATATTTATACTACATGTGCTGAGGACATCACTGAATGCACTGTACCTATTAATGGAATGAGCGATCTCTACCCGGTTTATTGCACGTGGTCGAAAAGAGGTACCAAAACTCCGAAACACAAACACATAAGTATAAATTATAGAAATTATAAAAATTTCAATCAAGATGTCTTTTTACAAGATTTGCTCAACTCATCTCTGGACTATGTTTACTAGCTTACTGACCCAGATGATGCGCTGGACCACTGGCTGAAGACCTATCTAAGTGTATTCGATAAAAGTGTTCCATTTAAGGAAGTTGAGTTAAACATTACACTAAGTCCCCTTGGGTCACCCGGGAGGTAGTTGAAATAATGAGGGACCGGGACAGGGCACATAAAAATAGAGATCTAACAACGTACCCTAGTCTGAGAAACAAAGTTCAATCTGTTATTCGAAAGGAAAAGAAAAATTATTTTAAGAACTTAATAATAGATAAAACCAACACTAAAGATATATGGAAAGCAATCAATATTTGCCAAACACAAGTTATCACAATCATTACCATCAAATCAGGTTACTTGTGATCAATTCAATAGTTTCTTTCAATCCAACGTAAACCAATTTAAGGCTGCAATACCAGATTCTCCTCATGACATATCTTTATTGTCATCATTTTGTGAAAACGAAAATCTTTATTTTCAAAAGGTTAAGAATTGGGAACACAGGCCCGTCTGACATTATAGAGACATTCCTTTTAACATACCGCTAATGACGACCAATGAAGTATTTACTCATCTCTGTAACCTAAAAAACAACAAGTCATCAGTACTAGATGTAATCAGTAATCGAATCCTTCGCTATGCTGCAAAGGCTATCTGCGAGTCACTAACTTTTATATATAATCAATGTCTCACCAAAGGTCACTTCCCATCAGCCTTTAAAATCGCTAAAGTGTATCCTCATTTTAAAAAAATGGGTTATTAGAAGATCGTCTCATGAGTAACTATAGAACAATTTTCATATTATCCCCACTATCCAAACCACTAGAAAAGCCATTCAAAAAACAACACTAGAACACTTAGTTCACCATAAGTTAATAGTTGACAGTCAATCAGGGTTTCGGCCAAAATATTCTTGTCATACGGCCCTAACAAACATGGTAGAAAACTGGCTTTAAAATATTAACAACAATACTCTATGTGGAACGGTGTTTATAGACTTTAGAAAAGCATTCGATATGATAGATCATACTATTCTAATTTTTTTTTTTTTTTTTAACTAGAAAAAATGAAAGTAAGCTTTAATATAGTGGCATTAATAACATCATTTTTATTAGACAGAAAACAAATAATAACACACAATAAATCTTTATCTCAAGCCATTACCATTAATATTGGAGTACCTCAGGGGTCTATACTTGGCCCTCTATTATTTACCATTATATAAATGATCTTCCCTTATACCTTTCGTCGTCCTGCGATCTATTTGCAGACGACTGCACAGTATATACAAACGCTATTGATTGTTGATTGTAATATGCTAGAATCATCCTTGCAACAGGATATACATAGTATAGTTAACTGGAGTCAAGTAAACCGCATGCAAATTAAAATTTCTAAAACAAAATTTATGTTAATAGCAACCAGGCAAATTCTTCACAGTCTAAACTCACAGAGAGCTCTTCAGCTACACATTGGTAGCATGCCTGTAGAAAGTGTAACCGAGCACAAGGCACTGGATCTCATCGTTGATCAAAATCTAACATTTAACTCCCTTGTTCATGCTCTCGTTAAACAAATAGCCAAAAAAGTATATCAACTTGCCAAAATTAAAAATTTCCTTGACGAAAACACAAGAAAGATATTCTATACTTCCCATATACAAACACATATTGATTATTGCTCCACAATCTTGGATGGATATCCCCAAATCAATAACAAAACGCCTTTATTCTCTCCAGAAAAGAGCAGTGCGTTTAATTAATGGTGAAAAGCTCACCGACAATTCTAACCTACATAAACGTCTTCAGTTACTGCCACTCCACAAACGCCTACTATTTAATAAGGCTAAACTAATTCACAACATCCTATTTCAAAATGTTCCAAGCTACCTTTGGCAATTGCAAGAGATAGCGAACGACTAAATATACTCCATGTCCCTAAACTTAGGATAGACGTATATAAAACAAGCTTAGGATACTCTGCCGCTCAGCTGTGGAACAATCTTCCACAAGAAATCAAAGACACTGTGACATGTTTGATGATTGACAGAGGACCTAGTTTGTAGTGTTCTCTGGAAATATTTCTTGAATAATAAATATACAAGAAAAAGGATATGATTTAGCACGTTTTGTCTAGAGGTCACTCAAATGAGCTAATCATTCCCGCAATAGCCTTTTTGGAGAACCATTTTTCTTTTGGCTCAAACCCCCACTGTGAGACCACTATGTATCTACACAGAAATTTATATAAGAAGTAACTAGTTCACCCAAGGCCAGAGAAGATCTGAACTATTAGCGCCTGTACAACTGAGGATCCATCTCACTTATTATACTGTTGACAGTGTGCTGTTCGTCCGTCACATAGATCTTTTCTTTCTTTATTTTGTCAGTATGACCTATATCAGGTTGTCCCATTTCTTTGGGATTGTAGGACTCCATTATTTGTAGACAAACTCAACAATAACTGTACATAACATCTGTTGGACAAGACATCTACATGACAGTTTCTTGTCAAAAGTGGGACATACATTTACATAGAATTGTTTACACCACAATTGTACAAGACGAAGCCCATAACCGGGCACTCTCACGAAGTTTATACTTCACCTCGACACCGCAAGGTACAAGAGGAACATGATGAGATGAGATGAGATGAGACTGTCACAGTTTGAAGAAAAGCTACAGCCTTGTCTTTCACTGGTGAGTTGACTGTTTATGAAGTTGAGACTTAGGATGTTGTTCTCCTTTTCCTGTAGAGGAAGATCTAAGATACAAATATGTCCCAGTCTTCTTCCTTCTCCTCAGTCTATCTCACGTACTTTACATACAAGTCTTCATTCTGAACACTGTGTGAGCACCAGGCTGGAGATTAACTAAGATAAGTCCTAGCCAAACAATCCATTGTCCCAGTCATTTCACCAGACGTCTTGAATGAGGTTCACCACCATAGACTTGTTGTTTAGTTCTCAGATGACATAGGTCTGTAAGGTGTGGAATGCGCCTGGCCCTGCAGCCAGCAGGGTTAGGATCGGCTAGCCTCTCCCAGGAGGGGTGAAGAGCGAAAATTAGTAGCCTGCCGATGACCCGCAGACTACACAAGTCAACCCCCACCTCCACGTGGTGCAGACCGGGCAACCATGACCGCGAGGTCATGGGCTAACGGGGCTATGGCTCGCCATAGGGGATGGACTCCCTGTGGTCAGATTAGTGTCCTAAACCTGCGACTGGCCTAGCAAGCCGGCAGGGGATCTTCATACTGCTCGTAGAAAAACTAAGAAGTATAAACGGACTGACCCAAACGGCTATCGACCCGGCAATGTTAACGGACTACGAGATAGATCAGCGATTCAAAAAATAGGCACAATGAACGTCTGTGGTTTCAATAGTAAAGACGAAGAGCTTATAGAAACAATGGAGAAGAGGAATATTGGTCTGATGGGAATAGCGGACACCAGAACAAAAGGGAAAGGATGCAAGGAGCTCCACCGCAGTTACACGTTTGTTTACTCTGGAGTAGAACAGCAAGAAAGGGCAAGACACGGTGTGGGAATAGTCATCGAACCACAGCTAGCAAGAGCAATACTAGAAATAAAATATATATCAGAAAGAATCATAACAGTGAGAATAAAAGAACAAACAATCACAACATATGTACAGATATACGCACCATGTAATGCAAACAATAATGAGCAAGAATGTGAGGACTTCTACGAAGACATACATGATGTGCTAAATAAAATAGATAAGCAGGACAACATCATAGTTATGGGAGACTTCAATGCAAGACTAGGACATAACAGAGGGGGCATAGAAAAACACCTGGGAGCATTTGGAGATCAGCAAAATGAAAGGAATGATAACGGAAGTAGACTGATAGAGCTTTGCAGCCAACACGATCTCTATATAACAAACACATTCTATAAACATAAAGATTCGCAAGTATACACCTGGTATAAATGGAACAATCTAGATACTAAAAGCCAAATTGATTTTATATTAACAAGAAATAACAGAAAGAGAAATATATTAGATGCAAGAGCAGTGCCCAATTTCAGTATAAACACAGATCATAAAGCAGTCGTTGCCACAATAAGAACCATTAGAAGAAGAAAACAAAAAGCAGGAAAATACATGCCATGCGAATCAGTAAACTTAAAAAACCTTAAAGACGAGGCAGTAAGGGAAAATTATGAGAAAGAACTAACTGAACTCTTTGTAAAATTACCTACGGAAAGAAAAACAGTGGAAGAAGAATGGGAGACGTTCAAATCAAGCGTTTTAAATACTGCAAAAATAACATGCGGAACCACGAAAAAATGCAAAACACGGATAAAGAAAATAACAAGTTGGTGGAACGCAGAAGTAAAGAAAGCGGTAAAAGAAAAAAAGGAAAAATATAAAAAGTGGTTGAAGAGCAAACAGGAATGTGATCTCATAGAATACAGAATATCGAGAAGACATGTGAGTAGAATAGTAAAGAGGGAAAAACAGAAAGACTGGGAAGAGTATGGAGAAACCCTAAATAAAAACTACAAGGAGGCAACCAGAAACTTCTACAAAAAGATAAGTGCAATGCGAACCAGAGGAGTACCCTTTGACCCAACTGAAATAATTAACAGCGAAAATGGAGAACCAATAAGTGAACAAAAACACATCCTAATAAGATGGAAGCAGTATTTCGAACAACTTCTCAACATCCCATCAGATGTCACAGGAATTCAAGAGACCTACACAGATGTCACCGAGGAACTAGAACCAGACATACTAAAAGAAGAAATTATAGAAGCCATCAGATTAGCCCCATTGAACAAATCACCAGGACAGGATGAAATACCAAATGAACTAATTAAAGCAGCAAGGGAAGTAGGAACAGCTTGGCTACATAGACTATTCAATCATGTTTGGGTAGAACAACAGACACCACGAGACTGGGGAAACGCCATAATTATCCCAATTTGGAAAAACAAAGGCAGCAAAAGAGATTGCACACAATACAGAGGCATTTCACTGTTGAGTCATACTGGGAAAATATTTTGCAAAATTCTTGAAAAAAGATTACGAACTACTTTAGAACCCCAGCTAAGCGAAACGCAGCTTGGATTTAGGAAAAACAAAGGATGCACAGACGCCATTTTTGCTCTTAGACAACTTATAGAAAAATCAATTGAATTCAATGAAACACTCTACTTAGCCTTTGTTGACCAAGAAAAGGCATTTGATAGGGTAGATAGAAACAAGCTGTGGGAAATCCTTAAACAATATGGAGTGAGTACACATCTAACAAACCTATGTAGAAGTTTATACGACAACAGTGAATGCATAGTGAGAGCAACTGGAGGACACTCAGAACCCTTCACCATAAGATCTGGAGTACGACAAGGTTGTGTCCTGTCCCCTCTCTTGTTCATAACATATATAGACAACATATGTAAAGAAACCAGCCAAGCAGAGACAGCAAGAATACCGCATGACGAGAACACAGAAGAAGAACCATCTGCAAATCTAACCATTAGAGAACTCCTGTTTGCGGACGACCAAGCACTAATAGCAAAATCAGAAGCTGAATTACAAGACCACATGAATAGTCTAAACGAAATGTGTAGGGAACATAACATGAAAATTAGCACAAGCAAAACAGAGGTAATGACTATAACTAAAGAAGAACAAACAGCAACAATTCACCTAAACGAACATCCCTTGAAACAAGTAAAGAGCTTCAAGTACCTAGGAAGTATAATATCATCAAATGGCAGATCAGAAGACGAGATCGAAAATAGGTGCAATAAGGCAAATCAACTCATTGGACAAATGGCACCAATACTAAAGAACAAACATGTATCAATAACTACTAAGAAAGCACTTTACAACACAATCTTCCTACCAACTCTGTGCTACCAATGCCAAACCTGGACAATGACAGAAAAAGAGAAAAGAAAAATCACAACAACAGAAATGAGGTTCCTGAGAAGAATACTCAACGTATCAAGAAGAGATAAGATCAGAAATGAAGAAATCAGGACTAAAGTGGGGGTTAAAGCTGCCCTAGATTTTATTAGAAAGCAGCAAGTCAAATGGTTTGGCCATGCAAGTAGGCTACCAGTCAACAGCATGCCACAACAGGCAATGACGTACAGACCAGATGGAAACAGAGGAAGAGGCCGACCACGTAAACGCTGGACGGAGGGAATAACAGAATCCATGGGAATGTCGATATACGAAGCCCATAACCGGGCACTCTCACGAAGTTTATACTTCACCTCGACACCGCAAGGTACAAGAGGAACATGATGAGATGAGATGAGATGAGACTGTCACAGTTTGAAGAAAAGCTACAGCCTTGTCTTTCACTGGTGAGTTGACTGTTTATGAAGTTGAGACTTAGGATGTTGTTCTCCTTTTCCTGTAGAGGAAGATCTAAGATACAAATATGTCCCAGTCTTCTTCCTTCTCCTCAGTCTATCTCACGTACTTTACATACAAGTCTTCATTCTGAACACTGTGTGAGCACCAGGCTGGAGATTAACTAAGATAAGTCCTAGCCAAACAATCCATTGTCCCAGTCATTTCACCAGACGTCTTGAATGAGGTTCACCACCATAGACTTGTTGTTTAGTTCTCAGATGACATTTGATTGACTCAAAGATCACTGTCCAGTTCACCACCTTTGTAGTGCTTCAGATTGTGTCATGCTCCCATTTATGCATTCAGCTGTTGAGCTGAGAGAAAACTCTTCTTGATATTCCCACATTTTGATAGGGAGTCACATCTGGATCTAGGACTTCTGTTTAGTTGTCCCAGATGATATATGGAAGCCTCTCCTCCATCCTCCTGTTCTATGTCAATATACAAAATGGCACAACATCTCTTTACATTTGTTAAAAGATGATGTTATCATACACTAACATACACAGATGGAGATGGGGAAGGTTAAGGTTGATGATGTAGTGAATTTCACTGTGATGCACTGTGGTAATCACAAGACCATATGCTGAGACAGGGTAGCTTAACACAATTACAAGCATTTATGTGGTCTAAGTTCCACCATGTTTGAACCACAGTAGACCTGGGCACAAGGAGGACCAGACACAGTACAGCAATCATTGTGACATAGCAACATGGGACAGGCATTGTGAAGGGAAATGGAAAATAGGCATTTACAACTGCAATATGCAATATGTATTAACTAATGGCATTTACCCAATTAGCAGACCAGACATCCATTCCTATGGCTGTGATGTTGGTGCATGAATGTCCTATTCCATATTCACTCACACAGCAATGCCAGACCTCACCCCCTCTCTCAGACAGACCTGACTCACAGGTACATCATCTTTATCATCATCATGTGCTGTTTCCCCACTGAGTAATGTTCCTGTCTACTACAGTCGGTAACAGAAACTCAATTGCATAGCAATGGTTCATATATGCACCAAGCACATATGGGAAAAACATGTTTAGTCCTTGTAAATTTGCATGAGCCATACATTATATTCAGCCAACTAAGACACAGGTTCACACACCTATGGTTCTCTTAGGAACTAGTTTATATGAACCATCCAACAGTAGAGGTAACAGTGTAATGCTGCAGAGAGAAATGGTATTCTCGTGAGCTTAATTTGCCACCAGGTATCACATGAACTTAGCAATTCTGGCGTGCCACACACAACCTGTTTACATATGGATATTGAAGCATCTTTCCTTCCACTAGATGTGAGAGGCTATTTATTAAATCACCAACTCACTCACTCCATCATTCTCTGCGTTTTACCAAGGAACGTGTACATGTTTCATCACTCATTCCAATCCAAACTGCCATATGTTAACTCGCGAGAGCAAAGGTACAGTTGATTTAAGAATAAGTCATCCCAGGCATGAAGAATGCACAAGGGGTTTGGGTTTGCGAATTTGCCTGAGTGTACCACACATTCATCAAGCATACGCAACCAGTCACAACAAGGGATTGATGTGCACTTGGAGTATACAGCGTGAAAGACCTGACAGGTTTGCAGAAGCAGTGTTCAGAATACTGGCGCACAGAAGTTAGGTTTTCCACTTTCACATTTTATTCATAAAATACTCTTATATTCTTCTCTTTCGTTCACCAGGTCTAGCCACAACATTAAAGTATGTTTTAAAGTGGTACCTGTTGTCCAGAGAACAATATATTATCGAATCTTTTAGGGCATTTTTGTCAACACATCACAAAATAGCTACCGCTCCAGGTGGAATCTTGGCTCGAACTGCCAAATTTTCAAAGGTGGCCCAGAAACAGCGTGGGCTCATTAATTATGAACCAATGAAAAGGCAAGCGCATACCGCCACCCTCCCCCAACTCGTTCTAGAACATTCGATCTAAGAATAGCCCTTATATTTGGGATGGTCCCCGTTAAGACTTAAAGTATTTTTATGAAATGTGTCGGACTGGGAATGGGGAATTCTGTTCCATCATGCTACAGACACCACCAATCATTATACATACATCCGCAATCTATTTGAACACTACCTCAGTACAGACTACATACCCCCATAAACAAATAAACAAACAAACAAAAACAGACAACAATAAGGGTAAATTATCTCAAATGACAACTAGCCAAAAGACTTTCTCATATGTATGGCACGTTACACCTCCCTTAGGTATTTATAATGCCCATGTTAAATATTGACTCAGTGAGTCATGTATTACTGATTAATTTTCACGTGTTTTAATGCTTATTGTTCTTTTGTGTCAAAGATTTGCTTCATAAGTAATGTTGAATGAAAGAATGTATGAGAGGAAAGAAAGAAAACGGGCAAAAAGACAGACGGGCCTGCGTGCCTAATTCTTAACCCTTTGAAAATAAAGATTGTTCTTTCGTTCGTTCGTCTCATCTTTGAGAATCTATCTGAATCGGTTCGTTAACAATGGCAGAAGAGCCAAAGTTTACCTTCTCAGGCATACCCCGCCCTCCGTTCTATCAAGAAAGGACTATATCATATAGTGGCGGACTGCGAGGGGAAGTCAAAAACAGTGCAATCGTCATAGCCAAGCAACAAAAGCCGGTGCGGCACTGTCAACAGAATAATACGCGATGTGGAGGACAATAAATGAATGAGCTAGGGTAGCAAAGTCAAAGCTCAGCATTGCATTCTCAACACCGTAGGGACAGAGCTAACTTTGTCTAGAGATGTACGGAAGTGCAGCGCTTCTAGCTAGAAAAGGGTACGAGGATGCTAGCGAACAACAACAACTATTCATGAAACTGTAGCAAGCCGAGACTGCAGAGGTTGTGACAGAGGCCATGGGAGCCAGAGAAAAGAAACTGGCTTTTTCCCGGTCCAATTGCAAAGATGCCCTAGAAAGGAATATACAATGATTCACCAGTTTCTTAACGTATTCACTATAGATTGCACAGCACACGTGGAACGGCACACAAAGCGACGTCGTCACAATCATGTAGCAGGTTCCTTGCAGAACGTCGAGTTCATCATGGCCCGCTGAAGACTATTCTCAATTCTGTGGCAGTCCTCGGTCCATGTGCATCTTTGTGTCTAGTGTGTCTCTAATGTCCTGTACCCATCTCCGTGGAATCATCACTGTTCCTTCCTAACCACTGTGACGTGTAATAATGCAAAAGGCATTCAGTTTCCGAGCCATGACGCGGTTAATGAGCCAGTTGTGTTCAATGTTCATATTTAGTAGAATGTCAGCATATCATATCTTATTTGTCCCCGGCATTCTAAGACATTTTCTGTACACTTGCTTGCTTGCTTGTGTTCGTTGGCTTGAGCTCCAACGCGAAGTCCTGTATGTCGGATGAAGGCATCCTGTTGTCCAACATCAGTGTGATGTCATACAGGACCTGAGGTTTGCGTGAGTATCCGTTTTTCCATGTCTGGCTTATTGGTATGCAGGCTGGTGGTTCTTCGAAGTACAGGCAGACACTCTCCGACTTCGGAGGAATTCTGTACACTTGATTTCTTCTATGTTCATATTTAGTAGAATGTCAGCATATATCATCTTCTTTATCCCCAGCATTCTCAGACATTTTCTGTACACTTGATTTCAAAATCCGCTTTGCTTGCTTAGTGGCATCATAGTGTTATGTATTTAGCAATGTAAACACGTCTTTATAGCTCGCTTTCAAAGTAAGGGCGTTTTAAACGAGAAAGACATTATTTTTATTTGGTGCACGCTTCTTTGAACACAAGCTTAGACCACACGCTACTTCTAGTAATGCTGAACTGAATTTTGCATGTGGATTAGCTTTCGCTATTACCTGACTCCATTTATTTCGCTGACTCCAGATAAACATGTAATTTACGTCTTCAAGTCAAGGACGAGAGGTCAACATTTTAGTCCAACAGTCCGCTGTAGGGGTTGAACCCCGTACCTTAGCATCATCCCACGGGCTGTATAAGAACACGCGTCCTTACCAATTCGGCCTTGCTGACCTCCTGATGACATTTAAGAATCATTATCGATGTTGGACAACACTATGTTCGAGCGTTAATAAGATAAAGGGGCTAAACATTCGCGAAAGTTGGGGCACTTCTGCAGGGCCGTGTACTAGATTTTCTCAGTATGATGCAAGTCTTCGAAATGCTGCCCCTTAAATGCTTTTTTCTTTTTGAAATGCCAGCCCTGACAGATTTTTAATTATTGAATGGTTAAAATTATATTTTGATTTCGCTGCTTATGATACCCCCTTACGGTGCCGCCTGATGCGGCCGCCTCTCTGTATCATAGCACGGCACGGCCCTGTATTTCTGACGATCAGATGCTTTATATTGTATTTGAACCGCAGTGTACTTTATGCTATTGTTACGACTCCCCCTTTCTCTGTCTGTCTGTCTGTCTGTCTGTCTGTCTGTCTGTCTGTCTGTTTGTCTGTCTGTCTGTCTGTCTGTCTGTCTGTCTCTCTCTCTCTCTCTCTCTCTCTCTCTCTCTATCTATCTTCTCTTTTTTTCAATATCGCTTACTGTATACTCTTTTGCTCTCTTTCTATATATATCTCTCTCTCTATCTCTCTCTCTCTCTCTCTCTCTCTCTCTCTCTCTCTCTCTCTCTCTCTCTCTCTCTCTCTCTCTCTCTCGCTCCCTCTCTCTTTGATAACATACACGTAGAAAAATAATGGTGATGAAATCGTTGGAATGATGTCGACATCACCAGCGAGCCTGTTTCTTTGTTTATTTTCACATTTCTTGTATACGTTCTCATAGATTGCCTTTCGCGAGACGCCAACGAGAAAAGACAGGCCAATAAGAGTATTTTGTAATTGGCCTGGCTAAAAAGAGATAGAGGCTATCAAATTATACAGCTTTAATCAGGGAAGACAGACTAGAAACTCGGTAAATTAAACTGAAAGCAGGCACATTATTTCACTTAGGCAACTAAATACAAATAAACAAAGAGAATTAGAAAAGGAACTGTCGAACAAAATATGCATTGATTCTTTGTTATTTTGTTTTCGTCTTGTCTCTTCATCATTTTTGTTGCTAGCATACGTGGTTATCTGTTTGTCCGTCTGCTTGTCTGTCTGGCTGTCTACCTAATTATCTACCTACTTATCTATCTATTCATCGTTTTATCCGTCTATCCATCTGTCTATACATCCGTCTATCTGCCTTTCGATCTGTCTGTCTAACTGTCTCTCGTCCTATCTATATGTCTGTCTGTATGTCCATCTGTTAGTGAATTTAGAAGCTAAACTATGATCCATCTATTCACTTGATATGATATAACTCTGAAGTATGCACCTGAGGAGATGCAGTGAAATATGTCAGGCAATAATTGGGCAACTATGTGGCTCTGTGAATACAGCCACCAAATGTCTATAGTCCCACGAATATGCCAGTAACATACAGGCCGAAACAAATCAGCTTCTAATACATGCCAAAGTTGACGGTCTGTGACACTCATTTCCTATTGATATATTTTATGACATCTAGATTGGCCCTCCGATTGGAACACGTGGTCAAGTCAAGGACCATTTCCCACGCCTTAAGACGAGTCGGCCATATTGTGCTAGATTCATATTTTTCCAGGAAGGTTAACCCGGTCACTAAATGCCTGAAGAAGTCGGATGTATTGGCCGAAAGGCTCAAATATCGCAGCTGTGATTTAAACAGGCACAACACAATGAGGTCCAAAACAAACATTTCGAACGGACGAAGAAGAGGAGGATTCATATTTTTATAGACCCATCATTACTCAGTGGGTGATGTAGTCAGTATCTGGCCGGCCGCTTTTATTTTCCAGGATATTTGTTGCCACCCATTTTAGGCTGAGTCGCCAAAATCAATTTGTTATAATCCGAATCTGCCCCGATTCAGCGATGGAACCCATGACTACCGGGTCAGCAAGCAAACATCTATCCATCACGCTGCCGCAGCTCCCATAGGTGGTCAAACATGACCTTTATTGAGCACCACCGCTTTCAAGGTCAACTTGGGCCAATCAATAAATAGTCTCTAACCGTTGTCTTTTGTCTGTCTTACCCTAGAGCTTAAAATCTAGAGTTCATGGGCGATATTTAGGTTCACATTCGTGATCACTGAGTCCAAATTAGTTTAAACTACACCGGAAAATTATTTGGGGAACCATTTTGAGACCACTAAGACAGTTCATAAATCGACCAATTATATGTTCTCTTTAACTGGCGGTTTACATACATGACGCTAATTCCGTGGCGAAGTGTTTACGGACGCGGTTCATGATCCTGCTTACCCGCGTTCGAAACACAGCTGCGCGCGATTTGGCAGCAGACCGCGTTGTCCAATTTGAGGATTTGTTACGCCACAGTACGAACTGGTATGGGTGCCGATCGTTTAGAAAACAATGGCAAACTACTGAAAGTAAAACTTACCAGTACATCAACAACAACAAACATATGCTGGTGCTAACTGCAAACGTCCTGTAAAGGATATGCAACTAACTATTTTTTTTAAATATACATGACACATCATTACGGTCTGATGTGTTTGTTATTTGACCTATCCTGGGCTAATATACAATTCTGAGAACTATGTGGATATTTCAATGGTTAGATACGAATATATCTCATTATATATATCTTTATTGTTTTGGGTTCAGGTTGATAGTAGATCTACCTGCTTTTAAAAAAAAAACCGCCGCTGTTTAGGGGTGTTTAATTGGTCATGGGCCGAAGTACACTTGTTTCTGGCGCAAGTCGCTGTCGTCATTTGGAGGTGTCAGGTTCGAATATCGGTGATATAACTATCGCTTTCAATGTGTATAGTGTCTAGTGTGCCCTCTATTCTCTATTTCTTTCTTCTACCTTTATGAGCACTAAACAATACATGTGAATATATTTTTAAAACTACATACTTTTATTTCAGATATTTTTTGGTTTATATTCAGTGTCACTCGTAAGACATTCTGAAATAACCAAATGACAATTTCCAGTAATTCCTCCTCTAAGTGTACCATGCTAACAACACATTTCTTAGACCCTTCTCTTCTACTCAGAACTATCCAGAATGAATGATTCCGTGACGATTAACGTCTTGTTGACATAACATTTTCTCCCAGTCTTCACACACGTCAAAACAATCATAATTGGTACTCTTTACGCCGTTACATAGGTGAAGCTTTTTCCCGTAGCGGGATAGCTTAAATCTACATCATTCTCCGCTACATAGAGTACATGGCCGGTCTCCCTGGCGATGGCGTTGCGGACGCGATTTATAATGCCGCTTACCCGCGATTTATAATGCCGCGTTTGTATGGAAGCCGGTCGTTTAGAAAGCAACGGCAAACTACTGAACGTAAAACTTGCCAAAACATCAACAACGGCAGTAAAACGCTGGTGTTGACTGCAAAGTCCTGTACAGGATATGCAACTTTTAAATATAAAGAGTACATGGGGAGTAGCATTTTCAGAATTAATTCGTCTTGTCTACTGAAAACTGGCACCCGTCCATCACACGTCATACTGCTGTGCCTACACTGAAAGAATTGCTATACAACAACAACAACAACAAAAACAAACACACTCGAAAAATAGTTCATACTCAGCACGTGAGCTATTACATTGAAAAGCAACAAAACTGTTAATATTACAGTAAGTGAAAAAAAAAAATTAAAAAGTCGCTTAAAAGTCGACAGGGTCGACTATCCCATATGGCTCGATCTCTTTCTGCAGCGCGGAAAGCGTCGCATAAGGCACGAGCTCCGTAGCTCTAGCGACGACCCACAGGAGTCTCCGAAAAATTTAACTCGTGAACCGAAGGACGCGGCCCGGAATCGAACCCATAACCTTCGGAGCCCGAGTTAAACGGCTTGACCACTTCGCCACGAAGACTCCTAAAAGTAAGTAAGGGCAATGTTAGCTTACTCTTTAATTTTCCTACTAGAGCCCAGTGAGCATTATTTTTTTACTTCTAGGCCTAGGTCACAGTATTAGTTTACATAAAAGTTTTCTTACTTGAGCCCTGTGAGCGTTATGAACCCATAACCTTCGGAGCCCGAGTTAAACGGCTTGACCACTTCGCCACGAAGACTCCTAAAAGTAAGTAAGGGCAATGTTAGCTTACTCTTTAGTTTTCCTACTAGAGCCCAGTGAGCATTATTTTTTTACTTCTAGGCCTAGGTCACAGTATTAGTTTACATAAAAGTTTTCTTACTTGAGCCCTGTGAGCGTTATGTTTACTTCTAGGCCACAGTGTTAGTTTACATACAAGTTTTCTTACTTGAGCCCTGTGAGCGTTATTTTTACTTCTAGGCCACAGTGTTAGTTTACATAAAAGTTTTCTTACTTGAGCCCTGTGAGCATTATGTTTACTTCTAGGCCACAGTATTAGTTTACATAAAAGTTTTCTTACTTGAGCCCTGTGAGCATTATGTTTACTTCTAGGCCACAGTGTTAGTTTACATAAAAGTTTTCTTACTTGAGCCCTGTGAGCATTATGTTTACTTCTAGGCCACAGTATTAGTTTACATAAAAGTTTTCTTACTTGAGCCCTGTGAGCATTATGTTTACTTCTAGGCCACAGTGTTAGTTTACATAAAAGTTTTCTTACTTGAGCCCTGTGAGCATTATGTTTACTTCTAGGTCACAGTATTAGTTTACATAAAAGTTGTCTTACTTGAGCCCTGTGAGCATTATGTTTACTTCTAGGTCACAGTATTAGTTTACATAAAAGTTTTCTTACTTGAGCCCTGTGAGCATTATGTTTACTTCTAGGTCACAGTATTAGTTTACATAAAAGTTGTCTTACTTGAGCCCTGTGAGCATTATGTTTACTTCTAGGTCACAGTATTAGTTTACATAAAAGTTTTCTTACTTGAGCCGTGTGAGCATTATGTTTACTTCTAGGTCACAGTATTAGTTTACATAAAAGTTTTCTTACTTGAGCCCTGTGAGCATTATGTTTACTTATTAGCCTAGCTCCTGGCGTAGTGGCGTACAAGCTGGTGTGCTAGAAAATATATATTTTATTATCGTTGGAGACATGCTTGCTTTTTGCTGTTTGCATTCATCTAAAATGTAATTTCCTCCTGTTTGTGTCTTCGTTTTAGATACAGATTGGTTCCCCTAAGAGAAGTGTTGTCAGGCCAAACAAAATGTATTACATGTCTAAAACTGCACGTTCCTTTAGTGCGAACAAAAGTTTCAACGGTTTTGGTAGGTGTGTGTGTCTGTGTGTGCGTGTGTGTGTGTGTGTGTGTGTGTGTTTGTGTGTGTGTTTATAACCTTTCAATACTAGGCTCTCATGAACTTTGTTGTCTATCTACGGAAACATGTTTTATCAAATCAATCATAACCATGTCAACATTCAGACCACTCAGATTTAATACGCAGATATAGCGAATAAAATGTGCATTTATGAATATTTCACGAACGAAATACTTACATGAGTAAGTATTTACACTGTCAGATTTACAACATCAGTCAGCAACAACACACACGAAAGGGGAGAAAGGAAAGTGTAACGAATAACGCTAAACATATTATCAAGTAACATACTGGTTAAGTAAAATAATTAAGTTCAATAACTGAATATTCCCGCGGAGATAATTCGTACCCGTAAAGCGATATAACAAGTGCAATTCATTGTAAGACCAACGGCGACCACGTCTACATAACAGGCTTGTGTCTCTAACACATATTTATCGCTTGGCCCAGCGTGGGTAGTGGAGAAAGGCTCTTTTATTTAATGGAATCTGGCGTAAACGATGATAGAAAACCCGAGGATTCACTGCACGGGCTAGCTAGACGTGATGACAGATAACAGCCCTGACTTAACTCGATTACATAGCAGGTGTTTTCCCTCATTCTCTCTCCCTCTTTCTTTCTTTCTCTCTCTCTCTCTCTCTCTATCTCTCTCTCTCTCTCTCTCTCTCTCTCTCTCTCTCTCTCTATTATACGTGTGTGTGTATATATATGTGTATGCGTATTGTGTGATGGGTGTGTCTGTGTGTGCGGAGAAGAGTGAGAGAGAAAAAGAGAGAGATTGAGAGAAACTGAGAGAGAGAGAGAGAGAGAGAGAGAGAGAGAGAGAGAGAGAGAGAGAGAGAGAGAGAGAGAGAGAGAGAGAGAGAGTACTGAAAGGGTCTATTTAAGCTGAACTTCTGTGTAGCAGCCCATCTTGGAATGTGAAAGAACACATTAGGAAGACAGTGAGGGCAGCAGAGAAGAGGTTATTAGACAGATACATAGAAGGTAGACATATAGGTAGCTATGGTGGCAGGCTGGCAGGCAGGTTGCTGTTTAGGTAAGTACGGATGAATGGATGGTCAATGCATTGCTTAGGAGCGTTATTTACATCTCGGCATGCAAGTAAGCATGTAAGAATATATGCTTGCACGTCACAAAAATAAACATCTGCCTTTCACCCTTTTATATTATTCTGTCCTTTCTTCCTGTTCCTGAATCGTTTCGACCCAAGGGTGCCTAACCAGACACACCGCAATCACATCTGAAAAAACACTCCGGATGAACGCAAAGAAGAAGAATCACTGGATGTCTAACGAGTCGACGGGGACTTTACCACGGAATGCTTATAAGTTGGGTTAGCTATCACCAGTATCTTCAGGCATGAATTTCGTACACTATTAAGTATATCCATATGCAAAGGTATATCAATATGCAACATATTGTAATGGATGTAGCTAAATTTTCAAAAACAAGGACAGTAACACATTCGAAACATAAGCTGACGTGTTTAGTTAATAAACATTAATCTGCCTGAATTAATTGTGTAAAAAATCCCATCACCGTCTCAGCTCGAAGAGGTGAAGCTCACAACACAAACTCCTAGCGATAGAATTTAGACAGTAAGTAACAGACAAGTAAAATACCCTTTTCACACGGCTTATGGAGCATTAAGCGGAATGCTTATAATTTGGGTTAGCTATCTCCCGTATCTTCAGGCATGAATTTCGTACACTACTAAGTATATCCATATGCAAAGGTATATCAATATACAACATATTGTAATGGATCTAGCTAAATTCTTAAGAACAAGGACAGTAACACATTCGAAACATAAGCTGGCGTGTTTAGTTAATAAACATTAATCTGCCTGAATTAATTGTGTAAAAAATCCCATCATCGTCTCAGCTCGAAGAGGTGAAGCTCACAACACAAACTCCTAGCGATAGAATTTAGACAGTAAGTAACAGACAAGCCGGCTGCCTGGCCGAGGGGTTAGCAGCTTTCTCCGTTAATCCCGAATACTCTCGTAGTTAACGTGAGCGGACGAGAATTAGAAGTGGTTCGAGTCACGCTAGTGACTTATGAGAGTATGCAGCCGGTCGCTCAGAAAGTCGTGGCGTGATGATGAGCGTAATCTAGCCTAGGAATCAACATACAGCTGAAAGATGCTGGTGTTGACCGCAATATCCTGAAACAGGATGGAAACGCAGGAAAAAAAAAAGTAACAGACAAGCAAAAAACCCTTTTCACACGGCTTATGGAGCATTAAGCAAGTAATGTCAGACCCAAGTGATGACTGTAAATCTACAACTATGGTCAGTCTGCGAGAACAGCAAATTAAAAGAGGTATGGCCAAATAGGAACACTACGCAGGAAGCCGAAGAAGATTAATAAACCAATAAAGATCTGGTGTCGTGAGCCGCTACACGCTGCGGGATTTGCTGAGGAGGGGATCCGAGCACTTATGGACTGAATGGTCTGATGTGCAATGAGGATTATCTGTCGACTAACTAACTAACTAACTAACTAACTAACTAACTAACTAACTAAGTTAGACCCTATTTTTATAGACCAATCAAATAACATGTCAGCCAACTTTACTTCCCATGACATTTTCTGGTACTCATTTTAGGCTGAGTCCACCTTGGAGCCCAGGTTAATTGAAATCATAAGCCTCGATGTGGAATCGACCACATGGCAGCGGGCAGGCAGGCAACGTGCTAGCCACTGCGCTATTGTGGCCCCCAAGTTTATGTGCAGATCACACATCTAGAGTCGATGGTGTTGTATTGTGATCTTCACATCAGCCTACGCACTCAGCTAATTGACGTGACCATCAAATGTTACACTTACAGATAAAAAAGAAAATACTAAAGATATATATTGTCATCACAATCTTAGTCGCACCTTTTTCGATAACGCGCCGATAAATAGAGTGTGGACATATGGCAGACACAGAGGGTAGAATTATGCTTTTCACTACACACAACCAAACGTTACTGAGATATGCCGAGGTGTCTGCTTTACTTACGAATAAACAAAAAAATGTATAAACAAAAAGACAAGATAGTTTTTAAAACTGCCATATGAAAATGAAAGATGACAATGTATTTTATGTATTTTGGTTGAAAAAATTCATTATACTACTTCATTATATCGTGCACTTTTTACTTGTAGCACACACCTGGCCAGATAGAGCCAAATATGCCAGGCAATAAATACTGCAGTATATTGTTTGTGACTTCATTATTCAAAGTTGTATAATAATTATATAAAGCAAAACAAAAACAATAATGTCATTTCTAAATATAATATCGAAAGGCTAGTATGCACAGAAACGAAATCCTTCTGTCTTTCGAAATATAATAGCAGCATGGACTGAACCGCTATCTCTATTTCTTTATGCCCACACATATTTGCCGAGAGACTCAATGCGCTTTATCCGCATCCCGTCCTGTTTTTAAAGTTGCTGATGTCACAATCATGCTATTAAATCACTTGGAATGTTTATTCTAATGTGTTAATTGGCCCCTTCTGTTTCTAGCTGGCAGTATTTTATCCAAGGGATCTTCCCTTTGTCCATGTTGTTTAGGACACTTCTTAGCAGGATTAAAACAAAATGCAACAGCTCCCGTGTTTAACTGCAGGCTGCTAGATAAATCCACATTTGTAGATGATTACTTGCAGACGGAAATAGCAGCATCTATACACCGGAAGCCTCAATTAAGCTTTCGCTAGCTTTGCAAGAAGTGAATTTCTCTTCGCGTTTAATAAGATCTGGTGGAGTCTTTGTGCTGCTCGAACTGCATCTAATACAGCATTATTCAAATTCGCATTATCCATTATGTATATATCGTCTGACAAGAAAAGATGGGAAAATCATAATTGGAAAAGATCAGGTTTTACATGTATGGTCAGATTATGTGAAAACACGTTATGATGATACAAGAGAAGAATAAGATGATATTCGAAATAATAATGAAGGATTATCAATTTTGAAGATGGAAGTTCAGAATGCTCTTTACCGTATGGATACTGGCAAGACCCCGGTTTACACTACATCACAACAGAAATGATCAATGCCTTAGAAAACTATGGAATAGACCACGTCACAAGACTGCTGAACACAATATATGATGCTGGGGATATACCTCATGAATTATGTAATTCTATATTTATTGCAATAAAAAAGAAATCACGAGCCTTGGAATGTGATCAAAATCGAACAATTAGTTTAATGAGCCACATAACGAAGATTATGCTAAGAATTGTCATGCAAAGAGTTAGAAAGAAAATGCAACCCACGATAGGAGAAGAACAATGTGGGTTTGTAGATTGCAAAGGTACAGTAAATGCGGTATATATGCTGAAAATATTAATTTAGCATTCTAAGGAAGTAAACCTCGGCGATAGGCAGATGATCTCAATAGTAGAGACAATGGCTAAGGCCACCGACTAGTACAGTCACTGCCCAGAAGGAAAGCAATGGCAAACTACCTTTTGTGAAGCTTGCCAAGAAACCATAACAACAATGAAAGAAAACATAATGAACTACAAAAATTTGATTTTTAAGAGCATGCATCTTTCACATTGCAACATAAGCCAGTGTGACCTGGACACTCACTAAACAAGCTGAATAGCGCATAAATGCCTTTGGATACAAATGTTATAGACGGGTTCTAAAAATATCTAGAGTAAAGAAAATAACAAATGCATCCATACTTCAAGAGCTAAGTATTAAAGACGGTTGGCTATTAAAGACGATAAAACAAAGAAAATTGAAATATTTTGGTCACTTGAAACGCCATGAAAGTTTGGAGAGAACAATAATGTAGGGTTATATGCCTGGGAAGAGAGGAAGAGGAAGGCCAAAGAGATGATGGTGCAGGATGTGGTTGATGATCTCCAGATGGGTGTATCGCACGCGGAACATCTTGCTTGTGATCGAGAAGTTTTCCGGAAAGTTGTTCTGGGAGCAAGGTTCTGCAAAGGACATAATACTGGATGGATGAATGAATGAATGAATGAATGAATGAATGAATGAATGAATGAATGAATGAATGAATGAATGAATGAATAGAAGGAAACAAAAGTAGACCTACATCTTTGCTTAATTAATAAACAAAGGCTTTCAATAAAGTATTACATGTCAACATGATAAAGATGCTTGCAGATTTACAAATTGATGGGAAAGAACATTGGTCTTGTAAGAAACATATATTGGAAACAACAAGCTGCCATAATGGTTGATGTGAAGTAGGTCAATATTAACCTATTAAGAGAGGCGCGAGACAGGGATGCATAATGTCTCAAGATTGTTTTTATCATGTACAGTGAAAATATTTTCAGATATGTAGAAGATATGGAAGGAATCATCATTGGAGACCTACCATCAATAACATTAGATATGCAGATGGTACAATGTTGATTGCAGACAATGAGGAGGTTCTGCAACATTTAGTAGGTGTGGTTGTTGCACACAGGGAAAAACTAGGGTTGGAATTAAGTTGTAAGAAGACACAGATTATGGTCGTCACAAGGAAGAAGGAAAGGTCACAATGTAATATACAAGTAAATGAGAATATTCTTAAGCAAATGATTCGCTACAAATATCTCAGAACAGTCATAACATCTGATGGGAGATGCCTTGAAGAGATTAGAAGAAGAATCGCCGTGACGAAGGTGGCCTTTTGTAATATGTAGAACATACTGACCAATAAACAAAGATGTCATGCGTAACGAGAAAAAGAGTGTTGGGGTGCTAAATAGAACCTGTAGTTTTGTATGGATGTGATGCGTGGACAATAATAAGCAGACAAGCTGTAAAACATCTGATGGCTGTGGAAATGTGGTTTCTGCGGAAAATGCAAAGAATACCATGGACAGACAGAAGAACCAATGACCAAGTCCTACAAGAAACAAATGAAAATCGCAAACGTATAATAGAAATTAGACGTAGGCTGTCAAGTGGGGCATGCTATGAGAAGACAAATATTGGAGAAGTGGAATGGCTAAAAATGCTTTCAACGGCCTTAAATCAGTATTAACATCCAGAGAGATTAACAAGGCATTAAAAATTAGAATTGTCAAATGCTACGTATATTCAACGCTACCATGTGGCGCGGAAGCCTGAAAAGTGAACGATCAACTAGAAAATCGCATAGAGGCCTTGGAGATGTGGATATACAGACGAATATGTCGTATTTCTTTGTGAAATTGACGTAGGCTGTCAAATTTTTGGGGCATGTTATGAGAAGACATAAATTGGAGAAGAATAATGGCCACACACACACACACACACACACACACACACACACACACGCACGCACGCACGCACGCACACACACACGCACGCACGCACACACACACACACATACACACATAGCATGACCGTTGATGCAATGTTGTCAATGTGTTCTGCCAACAGTGTCGGGATAAGGTTCGAGGCCAGCTCTTGTCTTCACTACGGGAGTGAAAGACTGACAACTCATGCCTCCGTGCACTGAGATTTTAAAATGTGATGTGCACAACCTCACATCCCATCAGCAAGTTCATGCTCTGGGACGTATTATTATTATTATTATTATTATTATTATTATTATTATTATTATTATTATTATTATTATTATTTTGCTTGAAAGCATTTTAGCAAACTTGAAACTTGAAATTCTCGCGGATAACAGCAAATATAACAACACCAATAATAAATGAGGCTAGAGCGATGGCCGTTGTGGCTGGAATTTGCACATTTATTTCGTAAGAACATAGGGGGAAAAAATACAACACAGGAAGCTGTGTTTAAATGCTTAGAAATAAGGGACAGAAAGGATGGAAGTTGGCTAATCCCACTTATAAGCATTGCGTTGTAAAATCCTCTTCGACCCGTTAGATATCCAATGATTCAGGATCTGGGAACGATAGACAGAGGAATACAAAAAGTGAAAGGCAGATGTTGTTGTTGTTGTTGTTGTTATTGTTGTTGTAGTTGTTGTTGTTGTTTTTGTAACATACATGCATATATGCATACCGGGATGTATCTAACGCACGCAAGCAATACATAGACATTCATCCATACTTACCTAAATAGCTACCTGCTTGCTCGTCATCAAACCTAACTACCTAACTTTCAATCGGCCTACCAGCGTAAATACCTAGTTACCTACCCAACCGCCTGCCTGCTATTGCCAGTTCTTCTCTTCCTCAGTCCACCTATCCAGCCATAAACGCAGCTATCCATCCATCCACCATTCCATCTAAACAGAGATAGGCAGACCTGACAAGCTTCTTACTTATCAAATTATCTACCTACCTACTGATCGACCAGCAGACACAAGCAGACAGACAGTCGGACAGACAGACAGACAGACAGACAGACAGACAGACAGACAGACAAGCAGGCAGGCAAGCAGGCAGGCAGACAGACAGACAGACAGACAGACAGACAGACAGACAAGCAGGCAGGCAGGCAGGCAAGCAGACAGACAGACAGACAGACAGGCAGGCAGACAGGCAGACAGACAGACAGACAGACAGACAGACAGACAGACAAGCAGGCAGGCAGGCAAGCAGGCAGGCAAGCAGACAGGCAAGCAGGCAAGCAGACAGACAGACAGACAGACAGACAGACAAGCAGGCAGGCAGGCAAGCAGGCAGGCAAGCAGACAGACAGACAGACAGACAAGCAGGCAGGCAAGCAGGCAGGCAAGCAGACAGGCAAGCAGACAGACAGACAGACAGACAGACAGACAGGCAGACAGACAGACAGACAGACAGACAGACAGACAGACAGACAGACAGACAAGCAGGCAGGCAAGCAGGCAGGCAAGCAGGCAGGCAAGCAGACAGACAGACAGACAGGCAGACAGACAGACAGACAGACAGACAGACAGACAGACAGACAGACAGACAGACAAAAGTATGTCTTTGGTGCACCGCTGCCATACATCGTGCACATATACATTCACAGAGGCACACACGCACAGACAGACGACAGACAGACGAACGGACATCCGTACGTACGTGCACACATACATGCATACTTGGCACAAGATCCGCAAACAAGTAAAAGTAGAAATGTATAGAATATGCATCTTTCCTGTGGCGACATACAGATATGATGAATTGGCCATTTGGTAATCACAGAAAAGAACAGCGGGGATGCTAATGATAATGTTGCAGAAACATTATTACAATGCCATGGCCTGGGATCAGCTCAGCCCAAGAACCGACATCACAGCATATTCCCGTACGCGCTCCGTTCTCATCTTCAGTACAGTCTCAACACTGACGGTACCGGCTGCAATCTGATTACGTGTCCGTTTGGCCTTTCCTCGGTTGTTCCATGGCCTATGAAGAATAAAAGTACTGAGGTTCTACAAAATATAGACACCGAAGACAACCGGCTCATAAACAGAATATAGTTGCATTGGCACCTTGCCGCCTTGACAGACGATAGTTTGGTACATTGTGCTTCAAAAAGGCTTAATAACTACAACCTATTGCGGTGGCGAATGTGATTGATAAGGCCAATTCGCGCTGTAAATGTTCGTCCACAGTGGATGCATGTGAACACATGATCATTTCCACCATAATGCACTATCTTCCGTCTCGCACGCTCGGTGTGACTTATCTGCAATGATTTTCTCCTTTGTCTTTATTTCATTTCTGATATTTGCTCTCCATGCAATACCTTCAGCGGCGACTTGCTCCCAGTGTGCATTATATATATAGGCAGACAGACAGAATTATCCTTGCAACAGGAAATAAACAGTGTAGTTAACTGGAGTCATGCAAACCGCATGCAAATTACCATTTCTAAACCAAAATCTATGTTAATAGGAACCAGGCAAAGACTTCATACGCTAACCTTGTAGAGAACTCTACAGCTGCACATTGGTAGCATGCCTATAGAAAGTGTAACCGAGCACAAGGCACTGGGTCTTATCATAGATCAAAATCTAACCTTTAACTCACATGTTCATGCTCTCGTTAAACAAATAGCCAAAAAAAAGTATACCAATTTGCCAAAATTAAAAAATTTCCTTGACGAAAACACAAGAAAGTTATTCTATACTTCCCATACACAAACACATATTGATTATTGCTCCACAATCTGGGATGGATGCTCCAAATCAATAACAAAACGCCTATATTCACTCCAGAAAAGGGTAGTGCGTTTAATTAATGGTGAAAAGCTTACCAACAATTCAAACCTGCATAAACGTCTTCGGTTACTGCCACTCCACAAACGACTACTTTTTAATAAGGCCAAACTAATTCACAAAATTATATTTCAAAATGCTCCAAGCTACCTTTGGCCATTGTTTAAATATAACGCAAGACATAGTGAACGACTAAATATACGTCATGTCCCTAAACCAAGGATAGACTTATATAAAACAAGCTTACCATATTCTGCCACTAAGTTGTGGAACAATCTTCCACAAGAAATCAAAGACACCACCAATCATTATACATACATTCGCAACCTGTTTGAACACTACCTCAGTGTAGACTACATTCCCCCATAAACAAAAACAAAAAAGACAATAATAATCGTAAATTATCTCAAACAACAACTAGCCAAAAACATCCCCATATTAATGACACGTTACACCATCCTTGGGTATTTATAATGCCCATGTTAACCATTGCCTCAGTGAGTCATTTGTTATTGATTATTTTTCATGCGTTATAAAGCTATTGTTCTTTTGTTGTCAAAAATTTGCTTCATAAGTGATGTTGAATGAAAGAATATATGAAAGGAAATTGAGAAGAACGGCAGAATGTCAGACAGGCCTGCGTGCCCAATTCTTAACCCTTTGAAAATAAAGATTTTCGTTCGTTTGTTCGCTCGTTCGTTCATTATCAATGCCTGTATCAATCATGTCCCGCTTACACACATCTTTGTATCGTAGTAGAGGCCGACTCAGATATCTCCTACCCATCTGTAATTCACCAAAACAAGATGTCCTTTGGTATTCTACCATCATCCATCTTCCTAACGTGTCCTATCCATCTAAGTCTACGAAGACCGGGCATGGAACACACCGTCACACAACCTGATCTTTCCAATGCTTCAGTATTTGTGATTTTGTCTTGCCACTTAATACCAAGTATTCTTTGCAGACACAGCATATTAAAGCTGTTTAAACGTTTCTCTTGGTGTGAGTGAGTTGACCAGGCTTCATTGCCATAAAGAAGAGTGCTAACGACACAGGCTTCATAGACAAGGACTTTTATTTTGACAGTAAGTTTCCTGTTCTCCCTGACTCTTTTTGTTAACCTGTTCATTGTTGTTGCTGCCTTACCAATCCTGATGTTGATTTCCTGATCTAGGGATAATTTGCTATTTACCTCTAATCCTAGAAATGTAAAATGGTCAACTATCTCCAGTTCGGCTTCGTCAATAAAGATTGATGGTACCCCATGTGCACCTTGTGACATAATCTGTGTCTTCTGTTTGCTAATTGTTAAACCAAATTCAGTAAAAGCATTTGATAATGCAGATAGTAGACATTGTAATTCTTCCACAGAGTGCGTCGTAATTGCAGCATCATCTGCAATAAGCAACTCTCTGAGAAGTAACCTCCTAACTTTGGTCTTGGCCTTCAATCTCTGAGCATTGTGGAGGCCGCCATCTGAGCGTGAGTGAATGTATATACCACCACCCTGACCACGAAAGGCATATTTCAGTAGAAGTGAAAAGTATATTCCAAAGAGGGTGGGGGATAGTACACAACATTGCTTGACCCCACTCTTGATTACAAACTCTTCTCAAGTTGCGCCATCAAACTTGATTATACCCTTCATGTCTGTATGGAATGATTCCACAATGGGCAGAAGAGTTGGTGGGCAGCCAATCTTCTTTAGTGCCTTGAACAGACCCTCGCGACTGACTAAATCAAATGCCTTTGTGAAGTCGATGAAGGCAATAAACAGTGGCTGATTTTGTTCACGGCATTTTTCTTGCATTTGTCGCAATGAGAATAACATATCAATGGTAGATCGGTTCTGTTGGAAGCCACATTGTGATTCGGGATAGACTTGATCTCTCAGGTCTTGAAGTCTGCGTAGAACAATTCTGGCAAATACTTTCCCAATAATACACAGAAGTGAGATACCTCTATAGTTGTACAGTGACTCCGATCGCCTTCTTACTGTACAATGTTTGGATGTTTGGAAGGCTGGATGTTTTGTCTCGCCAGCATAGCTCTATTAGAGTGCATACTTGGCACAAGATCCGCAAAACAAGTAAAAGTAGTCATTTATAGAATATGCAGCTTTCCTGTGGCGACATACTTTCTGTAGAGTGAGAGTGTCTTGCTCACTCCTAATAACCTCTATTGGAATCCCATCCTTACCTGGAGCCAGATGCAAGTTCATTTATGGCACACTTAACTTCTGTTATGGTGGAAAGTGTATGCAGGTGGTCAAGAGTTGGCAGGGCCTCTATGGCGTTGAGGGCATCATCCGCTAGTTTGGTCTCACTTGATTAAAGCTCCAAATAGTGCTCTACCCATTTGTCCATCTGCTGTTTCTTATCAGTGATGATTTCTCCAGTCAAGGTTTTCAGTGGTGCACTTCTTTTGATTATTGGACCACAGGCTTCCTTTATCCATTCATGCATGCTTCTGATGTTTCCCTTATCATTTGCATGTTTAATAGACTTACATAATTTGATCCAATAGTCATTTGCACACTGCCTGGCAGCCTTTTGCACATCCTTCCTGGCTTGGTTCAGTGTCACGCGTTGTTCTTTCATTGTTTCTTAAGAGAGCTATCTTCTTTTTATCAGTCAAGGGCTGCAGTGTCTGGCTGTTTGCCGCAAACTAGTCCTGCTTCTTATGACCCGCAGTGCATACATCCCTACCGCTGATTTATAAAGACTTTCCTTAAGTTTACCCCACTTTTAACTTTGTGTACAATTTTCTGATGATTCAGCGAAAGCGTCTTCAAGTTGCTGTTTTGGAACTCAAAGCACTTATCAGGATCGTGGGTGTTAATAATATTAATCCTGGGGCTAGATTTGTGTTTAGCTGTGTAGATTCTCCTTGGTCTCAGTCTAACCCTTGCAACAATAATCCGTATCACAGTCAGCACCGTGGTAACTTCGAGTTAATGATGTTTGGTTCAGATGTTGTCTCCGTGTGATGATGAAGTCCAGCTGATGCCAATGGCCGGATCTTGAATGTTTCCATGTGACCTTATGCAGCTCTTTTGTTTTTTTAAAGGAGTCTGTAATACATAGGCAATTTCTGGTTCAATGGTCTAACAGCCTTTCCCCATTTTCATTCATACGACCGATGTTGTATTTTCCAAGGCACACTGGCCATGAACTCGAATCCTTGCCCACACGAGCAATTAAATCACCGAGCATATAAATGTTGTCGGATTTTGGAACTGCCTTGATCACAGAGTTTAACTCCTCATAGAACGAATCCTTCACATCATCAGAGGAAGTGAGTGTTGGCGCGTATGCAATGATTATGGTGGCAAAACCACAAGAGGTTGCCAAGCGCTGGGTAATAGTCTTTTATTACCTCCAGCTAGGAATTTCAATCATTCCCAGTAGCGAATTCTTCACTGCAAAGCCAATACCATGTTGCCTTTTTTCTGTCTGCCCTCTACCCTTCCAAAAAAAGGTGTAATTGATTTCCCTGAGTGACCCTTTCTCGGTGAGGGGAGTCTCCTGCAGGCCAGCAATATCAATGGTAAGACGATTGAGTTCGGCATCAATCACAACCGTTTTCCTGACATCTTAAATATTCGTCAGGTCAGTGGAAAATCCTGGACACATGGTTGTTACGTTCCAGGTTGCAAGCCGTAGCTTGACGTTTCTAGTTTTCTTTTTAGTAGTACCTGGTGCATTGGTTTTACAGCCTGCGATACAGATTTTGTCCAAGCCTCAAGCACCCATTGAGGCAGGCAGGCTGTGGTGGATCAGCACCCAATTGGCAGGGGGTTGTCCAGCTTGAGGTGGGTGGTAGCTGATCAGTGACACCTGTAGGTGTCTCCCACCATCAGAGGCAACCCGTGGCGCCCCATGTCTACACCAATTGACAGGGACTTATAACCCGTAACTGCTACCTCTCGCTTTGATTCCTAGACCGGTTAAGACCAGGGATTGAGTTATACCTCCACACAGTACAAAGCCTGGGCTTAAATATAGAGACTATGTGTTGCCCATGCAGCATGATCCCCCTCACACCCTACCTAATTCAACTCAGAGGAATGGTAACACCAATACATATAGAACAAGACACGCTGCAGAAGCTGCCGGATCAGCAAAGCAATACTCTAACTGTCCGCCTGTCGGGGCTTCGGTCCTAGACCCCTGCCAACCAAGGCTTAAGGCCTGGTCTGCCCTGCCATGACATTTTGTCTTTAGGTTGCATTTCCTCGCACCAGGATAAGGCTTGTACCCTCCCAATTGCGCTCTTCTGCCCGAAGCTGTTGGTACAATGTGGGTGTCGGGTTTGGTAAGCGCCGCCCAACATTCGGCGCTAACAGAAAACAGGTAGTACCGTCTACTGTCATACAGTAGCTCAGTCATATCTGACTAAGACCTCACACAATATATATATATATATATATATATATATATATATATATATATATATATATATATATATATATATATATATATATATATATATATATATATTAAAGAATATAGTTATATACAGGAAATAAACAATAGTTTCCGGTCATGTAATGAGAAGTGCGGTATTGTTTAGTTTAGTTTAGTTTAGTCGATGGATCAACATCACGGCACACGGGTGCAACCCATAAGTGCTCTGTCCTCCTCCTAACTCAACTTGAGTCTGGAGAAACTCAGCTCAGCGCACGAACTCCGTAGCACCGGCGAGGATCCTGAAATACATTGGGTAGATTTTTAATTCGAAATTTTGCCCGGGCAACGCCATTAGGCTACTCTTTTTCGATTTGCAACTGCCAAGGAATTTTTTACGTGCGCAACAATACACACGGGCGTCCGATCTCACTACCCAGAGACCAGGGGACATTTTATTACTAGAAGTCCACGAGAAAAAGTCCCGGTCATCACCGGGGCTTGAACCCGGGACCTCCAGCACACGAGGCGGACACCATACGTCGAGACCACGCAGCCCCCTAGCGGTATTGTAAAACGTCGTGACCACCGGACACATCAGCGACGTAAGTTGCTGGCGTTTAAGGGCGAGAAACGATGGACAGAGTGGAACGGTTTCATGGAGAAATATCAACAGAGTTGATCCAGAACACTCAGGACCAAGATCTGTGAAGATGCATGAACACGTACGCCAGTTGGCAAAGTAAATGATGATACTGATGTTCGTGATGGAGTGACATTTCATCAAGAAAATATTTGATATATCATATAACAATAAGCTAGGTTGTCGTTGAAATCAACTTTACGGGATAGGTTGATTACGATGGAAATTCTTTTAAGGAAGTGCCCCACTATGGTTGATATATTAAAGAATGTAAGGTGGGCTAACACGAGTGTTTTTATTGTTGTAGCTGACAAGAATATGTTTACGCGCCAAATATATTTCTCTGTAAACTTCATCCATTTATTATAGATATACGCGATGGTACTATCTAGTGCTGGGCTAGAGCCTACAGACTATATGACCTCACTTGAAATACATGGTATGCAAATGCAATTCTATCGCACGATCACAAAACAGCACCTAAATATTGTATCCCAAATTTACATGCAGCTAGCAAAAACATTTTAATCCAGTCTTACATTTTAATCCAGCCTTACTTTAAAAAAAAAAAAAAACTGGAGCCGCGATATTTTAGTGACCAGACGCTAGCCTGTCAGCCCTGTGGTCGAATGGAGTGATGTTTCAGGCGTGTTAAAAGATCCATTACTGATAGCTCCAGGCGACTTGGCAGCAGGCCGCCTTGAGTTGGTGTTCTTACAATGGTATAAGTACCGGTCTTTCAGAAAGCAATAGCAAACTACTTCACGTAAACTCGCTAAGAAATCATAAATAGCCAAAGAATGATGGGGTTGACAACTGCGCCTGTAAAGGATATGCACATAACTTAACTGACCTTTGACATAAGTATGGACACGGCTAATGGGGAAAACATCAGAAGTAACGCTGCACAGTAACAGCATTGTTATATTTGGCTTAATAATAAAAGTAAAGAACATGTGAAGTGACGGTCGGTGCTTGGATCACTTATCATTTCAAGCATGTAGTATGGTGATTTTGCTATGTTAGGGTTTACAGGTCAGATTTACATCAATGGGAAACTATGTTCCATCTGCTTCCTGAGAATATAAACTAGAACATTTTATATAACTGGTAAGATTAACGAAGACCGATGTTAGAAAGCTGAGAGATGGAGAGAGAGGAGAGGGGAAGAGGTGTCAGAGTGCGAGATAGAAAGCAATACAGAGAAAGAATTAGATGGAGAGAATGTGAATGGGAGATATTGCGAGTGAGAGATAAAGAACGAGAGGGAAAAGGAGAGAGAGTGGAAGAGAGAGAATAAGAGAGATAAATAGTGAGAGGGAGAGAAATAAAATGACAGAGAGAGTAGAGAGTGAGATAGAAAGAGTTAGTGAGTGGGCGAGGGATCGAGAGAAAGAGTGGGGGAGACAAAAGAGAGAGAGAGAGACAGAGAGACAGGGAAAAGGAGAGAGAGTGACGGTGATTATGAGAGAGGAAGAAAGTGAAGAGAGATGGAGAAAAGACAGCAGGTTAGCATGACATGAAAAGATTGTGAAACATGGTTCTAGAGAAGAAGCATATATGCACAAATTTTCGTCTATGCAAATTAGTCATGCTTCTGATAATGATGACCTTTATGATGAGTTAAGCGTTACTAAGAGTTACAGAATGGTGGCGATATGATCAGTTTGAAGGAACCTGCGTAACTGAATTACCTAATTGAGACAGAAAGGACCAACGACAAGGGCCACCTCATTAATAAACGAAGTAGAATATTTCAGGCGTTCAATATAAGAAATATTTGCCCGTTAAACCTCCCTATATACATTCATAATTAAATACACATGTGACACATCTGCCATCTATACAATTCCACAAAGAATTTTTGCTATCAAAATTAATAACCATAAAATTAAAATACTAGTAAGATTTAATGTAAATACAAGGCAACAAACGGTCACGGAAGCCCATTATCAAACAGAATTAAATAGCAGTTCCAAATTCAAACAAAAGAAATGAATACCCTCCGTATGTAAAATCACAAGCTGGCGGTTCCGAGACATACATAAGATTGTATAGTTGTGAATAATTTACGTCTTCAAAAACAAGTAAACACCTTGAATGTACGCTACGAAAGCATATGTTTCTGTCAATGACACTTCTCTGAATGACACGTTCTGTTCTTCAACACTTCACATATGGTGCTAACCTTTAAAATACATACATCATGCAAAGATATATGCCAAGATGCACCTATTACTGCCCTTTAGATAGATACTCACAGTCAATCCACACGACCACACACGCCCACCACAAATACTGCCCACAACCCATCGGACTTTCTCCAGTTACGTAAGCTCTCTCTGATAGTTAGTGCACGTAGACTGTTCTCTAATTCCAAAACTTCTGCTTGTGATCCCAGCTCGCGCGTCAAGTCCCTTTTGAAACACAACTGTGGTTAAATTTAGTGGGAGAAAAGTGGAAAGTGGAACCGAGATAAAGGATGGGGGGAAATTCGCGTGAAAAATAAAATGTGTTTGCGGGTCTATCAATCAAAAAGCAGAAATAACTAGGACGAATTTGTTTTCGTGGGTGAAGAGTGAAGGAGTGGGAGGTACTTACGTAGCTTATTTCCATAATCGAGTACTCATTACCTGGTCTCTTCACCTCTAGTTATACCTTGTCACAAACTAGGTAGGTACTTGAACTTTTCCAGTGGTAACGTTAGTTTTCAACATAATCTGGAAGAAGTGTTATGGCAATGTTGTTAATGGGCCTGCTTTTTAACCAAGGTCTTCGGGTCAAAACCTAAAACCCCTCTGTGGTGTCTCCACCTTACAGAGTACTGGTATTTGAGTGTTCCGATGACAGCAACAATTATGCGGGCGGTAGCACAGATACTTTGATATTTTTCTGCGGTATGAGATAGCTTGCTTGCTTGTTTACTTGCTTGCTTACTTGAGTTCGCTGGCTGTGAACTCCAGTGCGAAGTTCTGTATGTTGGATGGAGACATCCTGTTGTCCAACATCAGTGTGATTTCATACAGGGCCTGAGGTTTGCGTGAGTAACCGTTGTCCCATGTCTGGCTTATTGGTGTGCAGACTGGTGGTTCCTCGCCGTGCAGACAGATACTCTCCGACTTCGGAAGAAACAGCGATCCTACTACGTTAGCCAGGACCCCGAAGGGACCTGTTGCTCAGGACGCAACTAGGACGTGTTAGTAGGTCTTGGCCAGTATAGAACCTAACATTGGTGCCTTGGAAACACCTCTGCGTCCCATGAAATAGCCAATGTCAGTTTTAGTTCGACTTTTACGACATGCAAAGAAGGTATAGGACTTTTAACGTAATCTGGAAGGGGTGTGATGGCAATGTTGTTAATTGACCTGCTTTTTAACAAATGTCCTCTGGTCAAAATCTAAAACCCCTCTGTGATGTCTCCACCTTACACAGGTACTGGTATTTGAGTTTTCCAATGACACCAATTGTTTGGGCACAAATTTCCTCTAGATGGAAATGGAGTCGCAACCCTTTGAGTCAACGAAGGACTGCTTCTTCAGTTCAGTTAAATTGATTTATTAGTTGTTTCGGGATTTGACATTTAAATATTGAGCACAACCCACCACTGGCAACGCCGATCGTACTCCGGTATGAACCTAAGGCCTATCCACTAAAATATGGAAGCACCATACTCGAGTTTCACTCTCGTTCGTCAGTAGTGCATATCCCTGACCGGATCAGGAAACAAGCCCCAGATCACGCGTGTGAAGTGGGTGTGTAACCACGCGGCACACACTGGACACAGCCAAATTATCATAACAGAACACCACAACGTCACCCATCGTAGGCTATGCTCAAGATTGCCCAATCGCCGCGACTGACGTCCGTCAAATCGATGTGGACCCGAACGATCAGGACTTCTCACTGGCAAGGAACACCAGGCCTCCTAAAATCCAGCGAGCAATAATCAAATTGATTTATTGGTTGTTTCGGGATTTGAAAACTACTGACGAGCTCAAACGAGAGCGAAACTCGAGTATAGTGTTTCCATATTGACGTGGATAGGCCTTAGCTTCATACCGGAATACGATCGGCGTTGCCAGTGGTGGGTTGTGCTCAATATTTAAATTTCAGTTAAACCCTAAGAGACGAAGAAACAAGAATAAGAGTATGTAAAGTAAGTAAATTACTCGTTTACACGCCTGAGGTGTATTGGGATTGTTTTTCTGGCACTTTGTCTTCATTGACCAACTGGCAATCAATGTGCCATGTTGTCACTATCACGCCAGTTGTCTTGACTTTCGCAGTACATTTCTAACACTTGTTTTAGGCTGGGTCAGCCTACACGCCCAGGTAACATCTCAATTGGGATTGGAACGCATGATCACCGAGCGGCAGGTATATGATAGTCACTGCGCTACCACAGCACTTCTCTAAAGATAGTATTAAATGGCAAAGTACTGGAGGAAGAGAAGACACGCACATATCCATCAGTGGAAACATACATAGAATAAAAGAAAATAACACAAGACAAACAGCTATGGAATCGGAATTGATCGTTAAAATGGGGAAAAGGGGTGGGGAGGGAGGAAGGAGGCTTCGTCGTCTGCTTTGTGCTTAGAAGGTCGTGTCGGATTCATTCATACGGTTTACGATAACAAATGTTTTGTTTTATTTTGGAGACCTCTACCGGGGTCTTGTTTGAGCTACGGATTTCGTGCTCTGTCTCTGTGCGACGCTTTCTGATGGTGGTTAGCTGCTCTGCGGAGATAGACTGGGTTAGTTAGGAAAAACCCGAGCGCTGCAGTCTATTCTCCTGCCATTGAACCCCAGATCTGAAATACTCGATGGTGACGATGATGAATATCGTTGACAATTTTACTTCACTTTGAAATACGGCTAGATTTAATGAGATTACCGTTGATACGGGAAATGAAATGAACCTGTTATCTTTCGTGTCAGAGGCGAACGCCTTACGTTCAAACCACTCGCTTTACTACTTGCAATAATATTGTTCGCAGGCTTAGTTTCATTTTGAAATACGGTTCGATTTAGTGCGCTAAGAATTGGAAGAGGTGCGGGAATGAGGGATAAGAACAGCTTGCAGAAATGCGCATGCAGGTATCTCAACCGACAACCCAGGCAAGAAGGATGGTTGTCGCGCCTTCTTATAAGGAGTGAGTATGAAAGGGTCGGAAGAGTACAAGTAAATTGTGGGGTTTTTTAATGAGTCATTAGAGTCCTTTAATTGCTAATTTACTCACTTTACAAGTGCAACAATGGTTCTTTACCTCGTTAATTCTCACAAGTTACAAAATTACAACTGCGTAAGTTAGCCTAATTTCCAAACATAAAGTTCAATTTAGTGAGCACATCATGGGAAGGTAACGGAAGTGAAAAACAGGTTAAAAACATCCGCCTGCTGGCCTGTCAGTCAAAAATTAGAAATAAGAGAAAAGGTGCGTATTTTTGTTTCTCATTTTATGTTTCTTTCACAGTATTGGCAGGATGTAAAAAAGTGCATAAATGTACACCATTGAATGTTTCCCGCCGTGAGCACACATTCACAACTTTCATTCTGTGACTGTTAGCACAAACAACTCACTGTAATCCATTGACAAAAGTATACATTGTGTGTATGTGTGTGTGTTGTGTGTGTGTATATGTTGTGTGTGTTCTTTGTGTATATGTGTGTATGTGTGAAGTCTTACTTCTTCCTGTACATATAGTAAGTAATAGTAAAGTATCCCCATTTTTGTATGAAGTTTTGCCTCTTCCTTTCATATAGTAGGTAAACGTAAAGTACTCCCGTTTTGTGAAGTTTTACCTCTTCCTTTACATATAGTAAGTAAACGTAAAGTACACTCTTCTTGTGAAGTTTTGCCTCTTCCTTAACATATAGTAAGTAAATGTAAAGTACTCCCGTTTTGTGAAGTTTTACCGCTTCCTTTACATATAGTAAGTAAAAGTAAAGTACTCCCGTTTTGTGAAGTTTTACTTCTTCCTTACATATAGTAAGTAAAAGTAAAGTACACTCTTCTTGTGAAGTTTTACCTCTTCCTTTACATATAGTAAGTAAACGTAAAGTACTCCCGTTTTGTGAAGTTTTACCTCTTCCTTACATATAGTAAGTAAAAGTAAAGTACACTCTTCTTGTGAAGTTTTACCTCTTCCTTTACATATAGTAAGTAAACGTAAAGTACTCCCGTTTTGTGAAGTTTTACCTCTTCCTTACATATAGTAAGTAAAAGTAAAGTACACACTTCTTGTGAAGTTTTACCTCTTCCTTTACATATAGTAAGTAAAAGTAAAGTACTCCCGTTTTGTGAAGTTTTACCTCTTCCTTACATATAGTAAGTAAAAGTAAAGTACACTCTTCTTGTGAAGTTTTACCTCTTCCTTTACATATAGTAAGTAAACGTAAAGTACTCCCGTTTTGTGAAGTTTTACCTCTTCCTTACATATAGTAAGTAAAAGTAAAGTACACTCTTCTTGTGAAGTTTTACCTCTTCCTTTACATATAGTAAGTAAACGTAAAGTACTCCCGTTTTGTGAAGTTTTACCTCTTCCTTACATATAGTAAGTAAAAGTAAAGTACACACTTCTTGTGAAGTTTTACCTCTTCCTTTACATATAGTAAGTAAACGTAAAGTACTCTCGTTTTGTGAAGTTTTACCTCTTCCTTACATATAGTAAGTAAAAGTAAAGTACACTCTTCTTGTGAAGTTTTACCTCTTCCTTTACATATAGTAAGTAAACGTAAAGTACTCCCGTTTTGTGAAGTTTTACCTCTTCCTTACATATAGTAAGTAAAAGTAAAGTACACTCTTCTTGTGAAGTTTTACCTCTTCCTTTACATATAGTAAGTAAACGTAAAGTACTCCCGTTTTGTGAAGTTTTACCTCTTCCTTACATATAGTAAGTAAAAGTAAAGTACACACTTCTTGTGAAGTTTTACCTCTTCCTTTACATATAGTAAGTAAACGTAAAGTACTCCCGTTTTGTGAAGTTTTACCTTTTCCTTACATATAGTAAGTAAAAGTAAAGTACACTCTTCTTGTGAAGTTGTACCTCTTCCTTACATATAGTTAGTAAAAGTAAAGTACTCCCGTTTTGTGAAGTTTTACCTCTTCCTTACATATAGTAAGTAAAAGTAAAGTACACTCTTCTTGTGAAGTTTTACCTCTTCCTTTACATATAGTAAGTAAACGTAAAGTACTCCCGTTTTGTGAAGTTTTACCTCTTCCTTACATATAGTAAGTAAAAGTAAAGTACACTCTTCTTGTGAAGTTTTACCTCTTCCTTTACATATAGTAAGTAAACGTAAAGTACTCCCGTTTTGTGAAGTTTTACCTCTTCCATACATATAGTAAGTAAAAGTAAAGTACACTCTTCTTGTGAAGTTTTACCTCTTCCTTTACATATAGTAAGTAAACGTAAAGTACTCCCGTTTTGTGAAGTTTTACCTCTTCCTTACATATAGTAAGTAAAAATAAAGTACACTCTTCTTGTGAAGTTGTACCTCTTCCTTACATATAGTTAGTAAAAGTAAAGTACTCCCGTTTTGTGAAGTTTTACCTCTTCCTTACATATAGTAAGTAAAAGTAAAGTACACTCTTCTTGTGAAGTTTTACCTCTTCCTTTACATATAGTAAGTAAACGTAAAGTACTCCCGTTTTGTGAAGTTTTACCGCTTCCTTTACATATAGTAAGTAAAAGTAAAGTGACCCCAGTCTGTGAAGTTTTACGACCTCCTTTACATATAGTAAGTAAAAGTAAAGGAACCCCTTTTTGTGAAGTTTCACCTCTTACTTTACATATAGTAAGTAAAAGTAAGGTAACCCCTTTTTGTGAAGTTTTACCTCTTTCTTTACATATAGTAAGTAAAAATAAAGTGACCCCTTTTTGTGAAGTTTTAAGACTTCCTTAACATATAGTAAATAAAAGTAAAGTAAACCCTTTTGTTAAGTTTTTACGACTTCCTTTACATTAAAGTAAGTAAAAGTAAAGTAACCCCTTTTTGTAAAGTTTTACCTCTTCTTTTACATATAGTAATTAAAAGTAAAGTAACCCCTTTTTTACAAACCTTGAGGTGTATCTAGTATATGGTGCTAACTACATATATTTTTTACACCAATCATCCCTCGAGGATTGACGGCGTCATCGCGTCGGTTGCCGTTACGTCACACGACATTTCCTGGTACACATGTAAGGCCTGGTCGACATGGGAGCCCACGTGACCTCTGACAAGTCCGCCTCTATGCCAATTCTAACTCATGACCACCGGCTGACAGGGGCGCGGACTCGTTACTGCACTACCGTGACTCCCCTTCACATATACTAGGCCATATTAGCATACAGTAGTGTAACCTGCTTCCGTTCTCGTACTCGTTCTTCATATACGGTGCCCATTTCACAATTCTAGCCGATGGCAGAAGTGAAATAATTCCACACTTATCCCTTCTTGTCTCTAATAGTCTGGGCCCAAACTAACCGTTTAGTGACCACGTGAACTAACCACTGTGGTACAATGGATATTGCTTAGGTGTAAAATTAGAAGGCAAATGTCCCACAGCCAATATTGACGGTGTGCAGTGTTTGGATTTCACATTTCGAATCTACAGTATAATAAGATGGGGTGGCCAGTTCTCTACCTTGTCCGCTTTCCTTTGCAGTTTCCTGCGAAATTATCATGTGCCTACTGTATTAGCCGTACTGGTCGGGAGAAAGAAAAGTCTATCACTGTTGAGGCTTGATCCCGGGCCAGCTCTTAGTAGCCTAGCTTAGGCCAGGTCTTAGTAGCCCAACGAACTAACTACTATGTAGCTCATGTGAATGGTGGACCTGGCTAAAGAAGACATCTTTTAGTGCTGTCTATCTGGAAATGCGTGGTAGTGCGCGTGAGCGATGTGGTGCCGGCGTTTAGAGGCGGTAGGTTCGAATCCCAGCGAGGTATGTTTTTTTTTTTTTTTATATTGTGTCTACGTTTCTGTAGCCTGTTTCGTTCCCGTACTTTCATGAGTGCCTCTCAATATTTATGAAATGATGTCTAACGCTAAACAAAACGTCAAAGTGATTGCTTCAGTATACATTCTGGAACAACAGATTATATTTATATATGCACAATCGTTAGTTGTATATATGCGGATACAAAAGAGTACACCATAAACTTTGGTACATTATGTTGTTTGTCTACAAATTCTGAAATATGAGACCACTAAGACAGTTTAATTAGTTCCTTTACACGATGTTGCAGTCAACCTCACCATTTGTTGGCTATTTGTGATCTATTGGATTGGCAAGATTACGTTCAGTAGTTTGCCATTCCTATCTAAACGACCAGCACTAATACCATTGTATGGAGACTAACGCAAGACGGTCTGCTTCCAAATCTGCCTGCAACTGTGTTTTTCGAACGCGGTATGCGGGATTACGAATTGCATAGGTAAACTTCGCCACAGAACCGACTCTAAGATAGTACATAAACAAATTCACAAGTATTGACAGGCGCTCATAGAAGGAGACACAAGAATAGTACAGATTAGTAAAGATTATTATCGGACACATTTGCCAAAAGGGGTTAAGAACGTTGTTCATAATCCCGGATACCCATGTACGAAACACAGCTGCGCAAGATTTGGCAGCAGATTGCGTCGTGCTAGTTACTTACGGAGGTATGTGAGCCGGTCGTTCAGAAAGCAATGGCAAACTTTTTTTTTTTTTTTTTTTTTTTTTTTTTTAGCATATCCTTTTACAGGACTTAGCTGTCAACACCAGCATCTTTCAGCTGTATGTTGATCTCTTGGCAAGATTACGCTCAGTAGTTTGCCATTGCTTTCTGAGCGGCCGGCTCACATACCCCGTAAGTTACCGATGCGATTCGAACCACTGCTGATTTGAACCGTCATCACGTTACCTGACGAGAGTATACGAGATTACGGAGAAAAGTCATAACCTCTAAGCCACGAAGCCGGCCAATGGCAAACTACTTAACATAAAACTAGCCAAGACATCAACAGCAACTGAAAAATGCTGGTGTTGACTGCGATGGCCTGTAAAAAGGATATGCGAAAAAAAAACTAAACAAAACAACAATTAACAGCTATAGTTACGATGCCGAGATTCAAACCCGACATCTCATATTGATGAATGAGCCACGCTGCAGACACGGAGTGTACTCTGACGCATGGTGTCGAGTTCAGAATGCCACACAGTATGTTTTGTTCCAGCAACCAGGTGTGGTTGTCGTCTGGAGGTTACAGTTTCCAATCACGGTGTGGAAACTATAACTTCCAATTGTTATGTTGTCGTTTGTGCCCACTAGAGGTCAGCCAGGCCGAGAGGTTTGTCGCGGTCGAGCTTAAACTTCATGTGCGCTAACAGCGGGTAGTGGCTTTAGTTAACACACGGGTCAGTAAGACTTTACCGTTTACTTCTCGTTTAGAAATTAATGGCACATGTATGAACGTTACATTGATTGACTTCTCGTTTAGAAATTAATGGAAAATGTATGAACGTTACGTTGCCTAGAAAATCAAACTGGAGTTGACAGCAACAATAAACTCATTTCCTGCTAAAGCATCATTTTGTTTGATGTGTTCTCTAATGTCTGCTTCTTTCTTCTCATTCTATGAGCGCGAGTCAATACTTGTGATGTTGATTATGATTGGTTACAAACTGAACATTATCCTAAAGCTACATCTGAAGATGACATTAGTGGGTTAACTACGCGTTTTCTAACTCGGCGTTGAATAACACTAAGATTATGAGATGAAGTTAAACAGAAGTGTAAAACCAATTTAGCGGGAGTGTTGGCTAAACCGATTAGGGAACTGCACAGACAATAAATATCACGAGCATGGTCGGACGGGGGTTCAACGCCTGGTAAGTAAGGAAAAGATTGGTCATCTAATCGTCCGTGCATTCTGGCCGAGAAAATATTATAGCCCCATCTCATCACAGACACATAACAAGAAACAGCTTCGAGCGTGTCGAGAGCTTCGCACAATTTAATGAGGTATGAACATAAACAACATTTGTTGCTACATTTACACATCTCATTTATTTCTCAACATAACATGTGCCAACAGTGATACAATTATTGCATCGCTGTATTTGTACTTGGAAACTTACAGCGTGAAATTACATACTCTGCTTACTTACTTTCTTGCTTACATATTTACTTGCTTACATGCATAGTTACATACATACATACACACTTACTCACTCACTCACTCACTCACTCACTCACTCACTCACTCACTCACTCACTCACTCACTCACTCACTTACTTACTTACGTACTTACTTACTTACTTACTTACTTACTTATGAACATGCATACTTACCTATATATATTCATACACACTTACTTACATAATTACTTACTCATTTACCTCCATACTTACTTACCTACTTACATACTTACTAACTTACATATATACATACATACGCACATACTTAATTATAAACTTACTTACATACTTACTTGTACACTTAATTATATACTTACTCACATACTTAATAGTACACTTGCTTATTTACTTAGTTAATTGTTTGCTTGTTTATTCACTCACTAACTCACTCACCCACGCACTTGCCCGCCAACTCACCCACCCACCTATTCACTCACTTGCTCACTAGCTCACTCATTAGCTCACTCTCTCACTTACACACTTACTTACGTACTTACTTTACTTACTTACTAAACACTTACCTATATACTTACGTGCTTATTTACTTACTTACATACTCACGTAATGGTTTACTTACTTACGTACTTACTTACTTACTTACTTACTCACTCACTTAATTGCTAACTAACTTATTCACTCACGTATTTACTTACTTACATGCTTACTCATTCACTAACTTACTTACTCACTAACTTACACACCTACTCACTTAATTACTCACTAACTAACTTACTAACTAACTTACTCACCTACTTACTTACTTACTCACTAACTTACTTAATTGCCTACTTACTTACTTACTTACTTACTTACTTACTTACTTACTTACCTACCTACCTACCAACCAACCTACCTACCTACCTACCTACCTACTTACTTACTTACTTACTTACTTACTTACCCACTTACGCTCGCATATCCTCTATAAGACATCGCTGTCAACATCAGCATCTTTCAGCTGATTGTTGATTTCTTGGCAAGATTAAGCTCAATAGTTTGCCATTGCTTTCTGAGCGACCGGCTCACATACCCTGTAAGTTACCTACACGGCGAGATCCGCTACGATTCTCCCGCAGGTTACGTTACTCACGTGGATATAATGGATTACGGAGAAAGACGTTAACACCTAGGCCAGGGAGACCGTTTACTTACTAAATTACTTACTCACCTACTTACTTCCTTATTCACTCACTTATCTTCATTTCGCCTCAAAGCAACACAACATTCTTAAGCCAGCCGCCTGCTGAGAAAGACTCCGAACGAAACAGCTTTTTTTTTATACGCAAGAATATTTTTAAAAAGCTGAAGAGTTATTCTATGAAACACACACTTGAAAATGATGTCAAAGTTTTCTAGTTTTGTGTGTCATCATATTACATTTCAGTTTTCTAACTGGGTATTCTTTTTTTATTTTCGTTGATAAAAATTTGATCGAAATGATGGCCGATATCTGTTCATGTTTTACCTCTCGTGGAGCTCCTAATTATTCGAATTCGAATATTAGCTTGGCAGCACCCAATCACCTTTTTCGACTCCTGCCGAGATCACCAGAGTCGTGGATCAGCTCCGTGTTTCTGTCTCGACCATGCCACAAGGCCAAGCCATCCAGGTTACATTATACGCCTCATTTATTCCTCAACGTAATATGTACCAACAGTGATACACTTATCACATAGCTGTATTTCTACCTCTGCATTATCCCCGAAACGTTAGCTTACAAAGGCTAGAAATTGGTGAACCAAACACGTGCATATCATCCTAGGTACGTTGAGTCTGTAAATCGGATACTGCAGTATTAATCATGTTAGTAGTTATGTTTCCCCCTGATTTAACGACTTGTATGAGGGCTAACATTGGCGTGGTGATGTAGTATCCCGCTGGTCAGTAGACATGGGTATTCTCTTCCATGTGCACTCCGAATCATCAACAGATCGTTGCAAAGATGTGAAGATGTGCACAATTCACATTCTCACATTTCTGCTGGAAAAGAGCCAACAGCGTTTCCCGAGAACTCTGAAATACCGTCAGCATGACCTGTTCTGTTGTTGGAGAAAGCTTGAATTTCTTGACTGAAGATAAGATTGTGTCCACTGGTTGAAAGGACGTATCGATTCAGGATCGTAGTGGCGTGTCAATAATTCAACCCATGTAATTGTTCAGCCTCTCTCTCTCTGTCTCTTTCTCTCTCTCTATCTCTCTAAACACACACACACACACAAACACACACACACACACAAACACACACACACACAGATCTCTCTCTCTCTCTCTCTCTCTCTCTCTTTCTCTCTCTCTCTCTCTCTATATATATATATATATATATATATATACATACACTCACACACACCACACTGATAAATACATGTAAGGGACTGATCTCTCTATTAAGATATCACAAATGTAAATACCGTAATCCAGACTGAAATTATAAAATGAAATGTCTCTATGTATGTTGTTTTTTTCCCCTCTCAAACTTTACTTCCATTGAACACTTATTTCGCCATGAACGTCCTAGTCTCGTGTAATAAATCATTGAATGAATCACCTAAAAAAACGAGAAGTAGATTGTGAGCTTTATTAGAACACGATTACAAGTAACAAAATGGGCGTTGCGGCTAAAGCCTTCGTCAGCACAGAACAAACACACAAACAGAAACACTACACGAAAAAAACTACATGAAAATACAAAGGTTACTTATCTGAATCCTTGTAGGGTTGAATGCGCCTTTAGCGCATACCGTCTTATGTGGATGGAAAGAACCGGATGTATGGTTTAAACAGGTCGATGGGCAACCGGGATTGGCTTAGCCGCCCGATGGGACGCCCATGTGAGTTAACGGTAAAAAGCGGATTGGCCGTGAACTATAGCAGGCTTGTGGCGAAGGTAATGTTCGCAATTTCGCATCGCGCGTAGGAATGCAGTCCGCACTGTGTTGGTTTGCATAGAATGGCATGAGTGCCGGTCGCTCAGAAAGCAATGACAAGCCACCGAACGCAAACTTGCCAAGAAATCACAAACGGCAAAAGTAATGCTGGGGTTTATTGTGACGTCCTATATAGGATATGCTACCACGTTTTTCTAGTGGGCTATACAATTGCGGGGGAGGAAAAGGGGGAGGGGAGGATGAAAGTTAAATGAAAATATTTTGGACATTGAGGCCGTTAGGGGAGAGTGAACCCTACTGGAAGATGAGGCGGTTTTCCAATGTCTTACGATCACGTTTGTGAGATGCGCACGATTTGAGCTATGTGACCTGTATGTCCGCCACGCCACAGTGGTCAGAATTGTTAAAGTGTGTGGATACCGGTTTCTGGGCACCACTATTAATATCAGATAGGAGTTGCCTAAATCTGTCAGCAAGACGTAGACATATTTCTCCAATATATTTCATGTCGCAACATGTACAGATGATCGCATAGATAACGTTGCGACTCGTGCATGAGAAACCCTCACGGATGTGGAAAGTGTTATTAGCGAATGCCAGACTCTGGGTTTGAAGTACATGTGGGAAGGTCTTACAACGTGATCGAAAACGAGTCATCGTGCCAAGAAGAGACTAAAGAGGTTGAGTAGACTGCTATGGAACAGCACATCCCTGAGGTTACGATCTCGCCTGTAGGCCACAAAGGGGGGTCCTCTGAAAAGACATCGCGAGTGATCGGGTCTGTCTTGAGAATAGATAGGTGCCTTAGGAGGATATTCTTGGCAGCAATATTATTGGGATGGTAGGTTAGTGAAAGGATCGGCCTATTGTTTCGTGGTTTAGGCCTGGAGGAGAGAGCCTTGGCACGACTGATATACTGACAGCAGTAAAGAGCTGTGGACAAAGCTTTGTCAGGATAGCCATGAAGGCGGAAGAAATCCAACATTTCGTGGGCTTTTTGACGCGAGTCGTTATGATTCCGACAAAGCCGTCGGAGACGTAAATGTTGAGAGAAAGTAATATAACCCTTACAAGAGGGGGAGGAGGTGTAGAGAAGGAATGCGTGGGAGTCAGTTGGTTTATAATAAACCGTCGTACATAGACCAGCGGAACCTATAGAGACTATTAGATCTAAGAAATTGACAGCCGACTATATCATAAATCACATAAGATAAACTCAACACAGTGTACCACCAACTAGGGTTCAAATGTGTGTGATTAAGCAATCATAAAGGGCCCGATTTACACATCTTAATGTGTTCTTCACATAAGGAGCTGTCCTCGATATTTTCCATATCGGCAGCAATTAGATGATGTCAAATATCATGCCGGCTGCCTCTACTTCAAAAGACCCATGGCAACATTTGTGACTGGGCCGACCGGGGAACCAGAGCAATGTTAAGAAACCGGCTCGATGTGTTTTCAAACCAATGTCTACCGGCTCGGTAGGCAAACGTGCTAGCCACTTCTCTACAACAACTCTCAGTACACGTGAGAATGAAAATAATTTGTTGACATCAAAAGTTACACTTCAACGTAGCCGTAATTCTTACCGTAAGCATAAAATAAGGAAGCAACATAAAATGATTCTGAAAAAAAAATGCAATATATTTTTATCCAAGCAGGCACATAAACTACATTTTAGATAAACTTGACATAAACAGACATAACTGTGAATAATTTATATCGTTAGAAATCGTTCTTGATGGTAACCGACAGTAAACGCCACTTCCTTAGACGCGTTTCTGGTCTGTCGAAAATGCGTGATTGGTGCACTTACTCTAATATTCGTGAACTTGTTTTAAACGAAGGCTAGATTAGTTTGAGCAGTGTTTCTGATGTTTATGTTATATAACAGCTACACTACGCTAATTCTATAGTGTAGTTATAGTCTGTTATAGTGTAATCATAGTATGGCATAGTGTAGTTATAGTCTGGTATATTGTAGTTATCGTTTCGTATAGTGTAGATATATTATGAAATATTTGTAGTTATAGTCTGGTATAGACAACTGGCAAGACTGAGGGGAAGAGAACAAGAGGAAGACAGAGAAGTAAATACCTGGATGGCTTGGTCACGCAACATGGTAGAGAAAAGAACACTGAGCTGATCCACACTCTGGTGATCGGGTGAAATGGCGAATCATGGCCGCCCACGCTTATCGGCATGCCACATGATGGATGGATAGTGTATAGTCTGGTATAGGGTAATTATAGACTGGTATAGTGTAGTTATAGTCTGGTATAGGGTAGTTATAGTCTGGTATAGTGTAGTTATATTCTATAAAAGTTTAGTTATAGTCTGGAGTAGTGTAGTCATAGTATGGAATAATGTAGTGTATTTATAGTCTGGTATACTGTAGTTACCGGTCTCTGTGGCTAAGGGCTTGCGAACGCGGTTTGTGAGCCCGTATACCCGGGTTCGAAACACAGCGGTGCTGGTTTTTTCGAAAAAGGTATAGGGGCCGGTCGTTCAGAAAGCAATGGCAAACTACTGAACGTTACACTTGCCTAGTGCATCAACAGCAGCTGAAAATGCTGGTGTTGACTGCAACGTCCCGTAAGGGATACGCAACAAAATCTTTAGCCGGCTTCGTGGCTTAGAGGTTATGACTTTTCTCCGTAATCTCGTATACTCTCGTCGGTAACGTGATGACGGTTCAAATCAGCAGTGGTTCGAATAGCATCGGTAACTTACGGGGTGTGTGAGCCGGCCGCTCAGAAAGCAATGGCAAACTACTGAGCGTAATCTTGCCAAGAGATCAACATACAGCTGAAAGATGCTGGTGTTGACAGCTAAGTCCTGTAAAAGGATATGCTAAAAAAAAAAATACTGTAGTTATAGTCTGCATTAGTGTAGTTATAGTCTGGTATACTGTAGTTATAGTCTGAAATAGTGAAGTTATAGTCTGGTATAGTGTAGTTACAGTCTGGTATAGTGTAATTATAGTCTGGAATTGTTGTGTTATAGTGTGGAAATAGTGTAGTTATAGTCTGGAATTGTGCAGTTATAATCTGTTATAGTGTAGTTATAGTCTGATATAGTTTATTTATTGTCTGATATAGTGTAGTTATAGTCGTGTATAGTGCAGTTATAGTCTGGTATAGTGTAGTTATTGTCTGGAATAGTGTAGTTATAGTCTGATAGAGGACTCGACGCCCATGTTCCTCGTCTCGCTAAATGAGGAAAAGACGCCACCAATTTCTCCATGTATTGAGACCTATGACTTTAGATGGTCCAATGATATCACAGACGCATAGTAGATTCCAGGTCCGCGACATTTCTTTTTACTGCAAAGAAACAATAATTTTCTCGTAGAATGCTAAATGAATAGCAAATATCGAGTAATGCAAGTACCGTATTAATAAATTAAAGTAAAGGACCACTGTATTAGTAAAGTAAAATAAAGTTAAGAAAAAGTAAAGCACAGTAAAATACCCTGTTACAAACCATAAGACGAACTGGGCATATGGTGCTGTACCCATATTTGTAAAGACCAGCCGGCATTGGGTGTGGGATGTAGTCATTATCACACAGACTGTCTTTACTTCAAAGACATTTCCTGGTATCCGTGTCACGCTCAGCAGGCCTGGAAGTCCTGGCCAGTTTTCGCAATTCGAATCCGCCCCGATGCGAATAGAACCGATGACCACTGGGCCTTTAGGAGAGCGTCTAGCCACTGCAATGCCGGGACTCTCTAGTGATTGTGTTAATGCCTTCAGTAATACATAACCATAACTAATGATACCATGTTTTTAAGTTGAGTTGAGTTGAGCTAAGTACCTACATCACTCCACTCAGGACATTCCAATACTCATTCCGTCCCTCCGTTCAACAGCCAACGAAGAGTCATACTACTAATCGTCCCCACCGTATCTGATTAAAAGTTCTCTTGGTTTTCCATGTCAGTTTTCAGATTCCTCCAGCACCCCTGCCGATCCCCCGCAATATCATTCTCTCCACATACGGGTTCTCAGTCTGTTCCCATGTCTTCGCCACCTGGTCCCGCATGCGCTCGAACACCTCTACCTTGTCCATAGGTAATCTACCACCTAGAGGTGCATTCCCTGCCAGCCTATAAACCTGCTCATTCCCCCTGCACTCCCGCGTGGCCGGGACAAAATTTCCATAGAATTCTCAAATTCTGTGACCTGTGTAGCGAGGAAAGTCATTTCAGACTACACATTTACTTATTCCACCTTACTGAGCATACTACTTGAGTCCATAATTAATGCAATGTGTGTTGGAGTGGTCCCCTCTAACCATCGGAAGGAAGCTGTTAGTGCTTCATTCTCAGGCTGGAAGTGGTAGTCTCATATGCCAGACTCTCTTTTTTCAAGCATCGTCCATTAGCCTTGGCGATGAAACCCCAACCACTACGTCTGTTTCTCACCACTGACGCATTATGTAGATCACTATGTTACCTTGATGTGTGTTGCTATGGATCAGTTGTTGCACCTCACACTCTGTGCGGCCTGCTCCCCTTTCTTTGCACTCATGACCCAGTAAGTGTTACTATTACATTGTGCCAGTCCGACATGTCTTCCGGTACTCAGTGGTGATAGCAGTAGTAGTCGTAAGAGAAGAAGAAGAAAGGGGAAGAGAGGAAGGAGAAGCTGAAGTAGAAGAAGATGAAGAAAAAATAGGAGGAGGAAGAAGAGAGATGAGGGAAGAGAAAGAAGGAGAGAGAGATAAGGCGAAGGAGCAGAAGAAAGGGGATGGAAAAAAGAAGAGAATGGGGAATAGGTGAATGAGTAGAAAAATGTAGACTGTTATGTCACTATTTAGATATTTCAGTAATGTGTTTATATCGTTCAGGTTGTGCTTCAGATAACATTCCTTGGTAAATACCCAAGTTGGAAGACAGGAAAACAAGCATTATTACCCAGTTACCATGAAGTTTGAGCAAGCCCCAGCATTTTTGTCGCTTCTGCAAATATCTACAATTCTACATTACAATCCTCCTAGTGTGTTGTTCAAATCAGTTGCCCTGGTAGAAATTTTAACGTTATCGGTTGGAGCTCAAAAAGCTTCAAATTATAGCAAAAACATGGACATCTGGAATATGTGAAACTGATTATCCGCACGTGAAATTGTTCTGCGTATAGCTGAAGATGGCAAACATTAAACAACAACAGTGGGGACAACGATAACAGCCACATAGGAACAACAGAGGTGTAACAGTGGGAAGAACAAGCGCAGTCTACAAATTGGCTCTAGCTGCTGTCAATAAACATTGAAAAACAAGAGGTGAGAGGGAATTCCCAAACGCTATTGCTTCCCTAAAGACATGTAGCGATAATAATCGGCACTCAAAGAAGTGGAGGAAAGTTGAATAGGTTAGAGTAAACCTTTACAGGACATTGCTTTCAGTCCCAACTCTTGCTTGATTTTGAAGACAATTTTACGAACAGTATGAACATTGTTTTCTGAAGGTTTCTGAACGTTCACATTTGCGTCGAAATGACAGGTATAGGGAACTATTCCCCACCCTGCCGTTAGCGCACCAGATGTTTAATAAACGCATTAATCCTCGCGCTCAATCTGACTACTAAGAAAAAGCACAAGAAAATATATTTTTTAAAATGGAAGCTATAGTGTGGTTACAGCGGGATTCGAACCTGCCTCCTCCAAATGATGGCACCCCCCCCCCCCCCCCACACACACACACTGAAGGAACAAGGTTACATCCAGGCGTTGTCCATAACCCTACCCTATCTATGAAGGGAGTGTCTTACAGAAATGAAAAAGTGTATAGTGTATATTCTCTTTAAAACTAGTCATCAGCTTACTTAACACACTAACGTCATAAATGACTGACCTTTTACAAAACTCTGATATAGAGCACTCTATATTGCGAACTAGATCTGTGAGCACATGCCAGAATAATTTTTTATCACTGTCAAAGTGATTTGCTTGGAGTATGTATTTCTTTTTTTTTTAATATTAATTTGAGAAACTATAATCTTTATTAAAGGCAAGATCTGAAGAAGTGAGGGTAGATTGATGAATCTCAGTATTCACATCTGTGGCTGCTAGCTGCTACAATGGCCGTGTTTTATAAAAGGGCACGTTGTCTTAAAGCAAGGGAAGAATTCCAGAGCGTACTATCCCTAGTTTTGTGATCAGTCATTTTTTTAAGATTTGTAAGGAGATCTGCTTAGTACCGTGCATTAAACGTGTTGCTACAAAGCAGATAATCTTTTAATAGAACACCTTTGGCGTCTAGAGGGCGGTGAATGCAGAGTGCATCACTTTTTCCTGCAGATGTGTGTGCAGTCGATTTAACAGATTTTGAAATCATTGGATTTGGCCATTGCAACCAGGAAAGTTTGAATTCGGGGTAATAATATTGAACCCAAGTCTCTACTGTCAACATTGTCGTCAAAATATTTTCTTCTGGCACGTTGTGAGCACCTGTAGACAGCGATTGACCCTCTTTTGCTTCACCTCGTGTATCATCAGGTGCGGAACTCAGCTGGCACACACTAGACTCACATTATTAGACCAATAAATATTGTGGTAAGTATCACTCGGTGAACATCTCAGATCATGTCTTAGTAACCATTATTATGCAAGAACCTCAAGTCAAACTTAGTCACGGTAGACAAAGCACCATTCGGGAAACCCAAGAAGGGTAGTCAACCAACACAGAACTGGTTTCACCAGTCCATATACACTGAGGAGATACCGAGGAGATGATTTGGGCACTTATGTAAAAATGGAAGTGCAATGAGGATGATCTGTCGACAGACTAACTAATTATTATACGACTGGATCCACCCAGGAGTCACGGCGTCCCTTAAAAAATCTCAATCTGGATATGGACTTAAACCTAAGTCACCGGACCAGCAGGCGACTGTGCCAGCCACGGCGCTATCTCGGCCTCGGAGTTGAATATCCATCAAACTAACAAACAAAGCAAAGCCAACACTAAAATCAGACCCGAAAACAACTCCAAGATTTATCAATAAATGTTAATAAATTATGCATAAAATGAATGCCTCGTGATAAAATTATTGCATTCTGTTAGAGATGTAAAGAAATTAGTGAATGCTTTTAATGGCAAAAGTGAGTTCAAAAGAGCTTCTCATGTCATAAAAATACAAACTTTTTTTTTCTCACAATAAAGCAATCAAAGATAACTTGCTCGTACACTCAGAATGAAGAAAGTGTGCAATGGAGATTAGGGTTAGTCTCTATACGAACATAACATGTGAAATGCCTGCTGGTAGAGAGATCGAATGCGGCTTATGTTCAACTAAATGAAACCTCCCATGAAACTACTGCAGGGTGTAGCAATGTCAGACGCTGGCAGCTCATTGATTTTTCTTCTTCGTTCGTCTCTCGAGGGGAACGCGTCATGCTTAGTTACGCACCTCAAAGTTCAGTCTGTCCTACTTCGGCATTTGTGTAGTTTTTTTCCATCTAGACAAGGTAAAGAGCTCTGTTTACCAGTCAGTAGGGTTTCTTACCTAACCGTTTTGCCATAGCAGAAGTCTTACGGTCAACTCTTTGTGATGTCCAAGTGCCGTGGTCTAATTAACCTGATTAACATGCACACGGGACCTCCTGTTGTTCCCTCTTATCTGAGAAGGCTAGATATCCAGTCTCCCTGCCCAAGAGAACAGATCGACGTGCTATATCATTACATACCAGTGCTTCTTGAAAATATTATCAGCCTCTTTTAGTGAGATCCAGCCCCGTACCGTCTGTGTCTGAGGCTGACAATGTAGCCTCTAAACCATGATTCCCCAGCTTGTCGGTTTATGATAAAAACTATTGTCAATGCATCGACATACTACAATGTTACAGTGGTCTGCTCTTTGCGATTTCTAACTGATGTGGAATTTTTATCTTGTACGACTTACACATGCAACCTCTTGTTTTTCGTCCTTATCCAGAATGTGTCACTAGTCTTTCTGGTGAATGCCGAGTCCATCTACGATGAACTGTGGTTTTCGTGGATTAATTTTGTGTTGGTATTCTGGCGGCGGCATTATGCACAGTGCGCCTGTGCGGGCTGTTGGATTGCCGAGACTCCTGCCTATTCCACTTTTCACATTCGGCTGTGAGGAGCATTTTGTGTAATATTCACTGGCACAGGAACGGAGCATAATGGGGATAACCCGTTGCCGTGAAGTTGGAACCTCGACTAACTAACTAACTAACTAACTAACTTGTGATTTTTTAAGCAGTTAGTTAGTTAGTTAGTTAGTTAGTTAGTTAGTTAGTTAGTTGGTTGGTTGGTTGGTTGGTTGGTTGGCTGGCTGGCTGGCTGGCTGGCTGGCTGGCTGGTTGGTTGGTTGGTTGGTTGGTTGGTTGGTTGGTTGGTTGGTTAGTTAGTTAGTCGCGGTTCCAACTTCACGGCAAGGGGTCGTCCCCATTAAGCTCCATTCCTGTGCCTGTGAATATCAGACAAAATGCTCCTCACTGCCCAATGTGAAGAGTGGAAAAGACTTGAGTCTCGAAAAGCCAATAGCCCGCACAATTACACCAACACAAACGTCCTCCACGAAAAATACAGTTCATCGCCAATGGAATCGGCAGTCACCAGTCACACGGGTTTTATCCCTTATGGTTCAGTCTTTTTCCGCAGTGCGACCCGCCTAAAGCGCCGCACAAAGCACGGACTCCGTAGCTCCAACAACGACTCCCATGAGTCTCCTGAAATATGCACTCGTGAACCCAAAAGGCAAACCAGTCAATTCAGCAACAGCCGGCAGCCATTGTGCAGTTCACGCTAGAAACAACCGCGGACATATGTAAAATCATTTCACACGAAATTCACAGCTCACAGTGTCGCGCCACGCACTCACTCAGCAATGTTACGATATTAGTTTACCATCGCTATTTGAACGCCCGATGTTCATGCCATTGATAAAAAACAAATAAGTGACCTTCTGCCAAATCACCTGCGGCTGACTTCGAACCCGGTATGTTGGGATTGCGAAACTGTGTTCACTACCTCTAAGTCACAGACATTAACTAAACCCGAGTACAAGAGGGAAAACACTGATGGAATTTTTTGTTCCATAACAGAATATCATAACGTGTATTTCTCACACATGTAACATTATGTAGCTTAACAGATCTGGAAAGACTCACAGTTTGGGAATCATTTTAACACTTAACTATATAGGGCTCTGGTCTTCATGCAGTGCGTAGATGTTAATGATGGAGAACGCTACTGCCCAAATGGAAAGACTTAAAAATAGTTCATTTAGCCAACATATTGATTAGTCAAAAGGGCATACTTAATGCGTTCTATTAGCACAGTGGTTCTCAACCGGTGGGGAATTTCCCCCCCCCCCCCCCAGGGAGGAATTTCATGGTTTCCAGGGGTGGGGGGGGGGGGGTGGGAATGAAGACCATTTCAAGATTGTGTTAATACAAGAACCGATTACTTGACATAGTTTTTCCCTTCATACTTTACAGTTATGTATGTCTCGTCCTTCTAAAATTCATTTTATAAAGTAAGTAGACCCACAAATCATGTTTTATGTGGATGTCTAGACTTGTTTTAGTATATGCTATTACATTTGCCTTCCACTTTTACGTATACTGTGTAGGGGTGAAGGGATTTTTAGATAGGAAATATTAAAGGGGGGGGGGGGGGAATGACGTTCTGAAAATACTGTGAAGGGGGGAACGGGCCAAATTTTTGATAGGAAGGGGGGGACTGGCGTTCTGAAAATATGGTGAACGGGGGAATGGGCCAAAAAAGGTTGAGAACCACTGTATTAGCAGGTCTTATTCGCTCAAACTCTGTCGTGTCGTTATAGCTATGTTCAGAAACTTCTTGTTTACTTTCTCCCAGAGTTGCGCGCCCTGAGAGTCGCTGAAATGTAAATGGATGGGTTTAATTATATAGATTATGCGGTTGAGTACAGGTGGCTGTATGGTGTCCTTGAAGGAATTAAATAGTTAGCCCATTTATAACTTTACCTGCTTCTTAAATCCGTTTATAACGATCTATCCTTGTACTCCCCGTACCCTAACTATAAACTCCGACATTTTATTTGCTCACTTGAGGCACTTAGACTTGATTTTAATGAATCTAACACAGGTGGCATTTAGCTCAAGGCTGTAGACGTATTCCTGGAGCTTCTTGTCTAAAGAAATTAGTTGCTGCACAGCAGTAAAATAACATACATATTAGTTAACCCTTCCGCCTCAGGCAGTTGTTTTATTACAATATTTCCGGTGACAAGAAGTTTGAAAAAATAACTGTCTGGGACAGAAGAAGTTAAAGTAACACGAAAAAGATAGGCTGTAAAAATAATAACAACCTGCGCGCTCGCCTGCTGGGTCAATGGTTATGGATTCGAAACCACGTCAGGGCGATATTTTTAAAATTTACCTGGGCGCCCAGGTCGATATAGTTTAATGTGGATAGAAGAGAATGTCCTGGGAAGCAAAGGCGGCCGGTGTGAGACTAATGAAATCACCCACCGAGTGCTGATTGGTCTAGCACCATGTGTCCAGTGTACACTAAGGTGTGTAGAAAGAGACTTTACTTGTAACTACCACAGAAGTACAACAGGTCCAAGGATCTGGATTATGTAATTAGTCTCTGATCAACGTTTGGTAACATGTTTGGCACTCAAAGAATGTACATTATGAGTTCAAGAATCAACAACACTGCACTCAGGACGTTCCATTAAGAATACCATCCCTTTCTTTAGCAGCCAACGAAGATGTTTCCCACACTGATGGCTCTTGTGGTAGTCTGATTAAACGTACAGTAAAGATACATCAGTGGTACGGCGTGGGCCATTGTCATCATGAGTCACACCGAATCCATTTCTTATTTTCTACCAGAAGTCCATATCTATCGATGATTTGTCCAAATTTGCAATCCAGCCATTAACTGTTGACAACCGTTTCGTTGTAAAACAAGGAGCGTTATATAAATTTAATCAAAAGTGGAGATGTAGGCAAAGTTATAAATTCTTATATGAAAAGGATCGCACGTAGTATAAACTCCAACCGAGTTCTTCTCTCCCTGGATCCGTAAACAAGAGTGACGTTTTCACATCCCCGGCAACGCTTTTCAAGAGTCGTGGTCTTCGGTCTATGCTATTTATGATTTATATAACCATGCACACCGTTGTTGTGAAAACGACATCACTTCTATTAACTCTTTATCTCTCGTATTATCCAGGAAGTCTCAGTGGCGAAGTGGCGAAGTGGCTAAGCAGCCTGTCTCGCACTCCGAAGGTCGAATGTTCGTTTCCGAGCTATATCGTTCGGTTCCCGAGTGCAATTTTCTCGGGGACTCCTGGGGGTCGTCAATGGTGCTAAGGAGTTCGCGCTTTGAGCGCGTGACCGAGCCACATGGGATAGAAGCCGGTGCACGGCAGTTGATCCGCTTACTTTGTGAACCCCTGTTTTAATCCCATTACCCGCTTGTTCTGTCACAGTGTCCATAGAGCGTGAAATCTGTAAGGTCAGTTACATCCAAGTGTTTGAACAAGCGTTTGACGCCATATGTAAATTATAGGAACACATTTTAAACTAGCGTATCCAGTCCAAATACACAACTTCCATCAATAGTTTTTTTTTTTCTATATCCTTTGTTACAGGACATCACAGTCAACACCAGCATGTATGCCGCTGTAATCACTTGGAAAGGTTAAGTTCAGTAGTTTGCAATTGCTTTTTGAAAGACCGGCACCGATACCAACGCAAAACCAACGCAACATGGTCTGCCGCCAAATCGCGCGCAGAGTATTTCGAACGCGGGTATAGGGGATTAGGAACCGCATCCGTAAGGTCTTCGCCACGGAGACAGGTCCATAAATATTTAAACAAGTTTAATTGCATGTCATGTTACAGGACGCTGTGATTAACCTCAATATTTATTAACTGTTTTTTTCCCATATCCGTTTACAGTACATTGCTGTCAACACCAGCATTTTACTGCTGTTGTTGATGTCCTGGCAAGTTTACGTTCAGTAGTTTGCCATCGCTTTCTGAACGACCGGCTCCCATACCAACTCGTTAAAATCCAGCGCAACGCGGTCTGTTGCCAAATCGGTCGCAAATGTTTTACGAACACGGTTAAGCGGGCTTTAGAATCGCGTCCGTAAGCCTTTCGCCACGGAGACTGGCTATGTCGACATTACAGACCCTAAATACTGCTCTCTCCCCATTTACAACAGAAATAAGTTTTCGTTTCCTCCCCCACAAAGCTCATTAAACACAGCTGCTACATCAGCTAAACTTGGATATTAATGTTACCTTTAATTTCTCTCACTAGGTCAATCTTTTGATCATTACATTTAATTTTGTGCTCATTAAACGAAGCCAGTTTTGTAACTGCAAGCACTTCTTTCGTTTCCTTTCGCTCCCGCTCTCCGACGTTTCTTTATGTTTATTTGGAAAATAATATTTTAGGATGTGTTGTAGGTTGTTATAGAATCATGGGCGCGTTAGTGTAGTTGAAAGGGGATTACTCTGAAAATAGCCCTATCACATGGCAGATCCATGTCAGGTTCCCGATTTGGGATATGTTTTATTTTGTTTATTAGTTGTAGAATATTTTAGTTATTAGTTGCAGAATATTTAGTTTATTAGTTGTTGAATATGCCCACACACATCACACAGACTATCTGCTTGTGCTTACTTATCAAGTTAAAAACACATGGTGTAACACCAATATAAACAACAGTTTCATCAAATCCGCATTCCTGTTATTGCCATCTTCTTCTTAGTTTACCTTGAGACGTCAATGTACATTAATCAGAAGAAATCAGTAGTCAACATAAACATGTTGACATCTCCATAGCGTTTGTCCTCAAACGAACAGAGTGTAGGCCAAAAGACGTTTCTCTGCTTTGCATTTCTTGGACATTCCTGCAACAAAGATGAACTGCCATGTTACTAGTTCCAGGCATAGTCGTCAGTATCTCCTATCTTTAGTTTATTAAATACGTGGTTCTTCAGTCTGTTCTGTCTTGTGCGGAGTCTAAAGATTATTATTTGTTCTTCTCACTCCAGTTAGCAATATGTATCATCTGTCTGATGGAATAGATGCTCTGATTTCCACTTAATTCAATCATTGCTTCTTACAATTCTCCTGTCTGGTGGAATAGATGCTCTGATTTCCACTTAATTCAATCATTGCTTCTTACAATTCTCCTGTCTGGTGGAATAGATGCTCTGATTTCCACTTAATTCAATCATTGCTTCTTACAATTCTCCTGTCTGGTGGAATAGATGCTCTGATTTCCACTTAATTCAATCATTGCTTCTTACAATTCTCCTGTCTGGTGGAATAGATGCTCTGATTTCCACTTAATTCAATCATTGCTTCTTACAATTCTCCTGTCTGGTGGAATAGATGCTCTGATTTCCACTTAATTCAATCATTGCTTCTTACAATTCTCCTGTCTGGTGGAATAGATGCTCTGATTTCCACTTAATTCAATCATTGCTTCTTACAATTCTCCTGTCTGGTGGAATAGATGCTCTGATTTCCACTTAATTCAATCATTGCTTCTTACAATTCTCCTGTCTGGTGGAATAGATGCTCTGATTTCCACTTAATTCAATCATTGCTTCTTACAATTCTCCTGTCTGGTGGAATAGATGCTCTGATTTCCACTTAATTCAATCATTGCTTCTTACAATTCTCCTGTCTGGTGGAATAGATGCTCTGATTTCCACTTAATTCAATCATTGCTTCTTACAATTCTCCTGTCTGGTGGAATAGATGCTCTGATTTCCACTTAATTCAATCATTGCTTCTTACAATTCTCCTGTCTGGTGGAATAGATGCTCTGATTTCCACTTAATTCAATCATTGCTTCTTACAATTCTCCTGTCTGGTGGAATAGATGCTCTGATTTCCACTTAATTCAATCATTGCTTCTTACAATTCTCCTGTCTGGTGGAATAGATGCTCTGATTTCCACTTAATTCAATCATTGCTTCTTACAATTCTCCTGTCTGGTGGAATAGATGCTCTGATTTCCACTTAATTCAATCATTGCTTCTTACAATTCTCCTGTCTGGTGGAATAGATGCTCTGATTTCCACTTAATTCAATCATTGCTTCTTACAATTCTCCTGTCTGGTGGAATAGATGCTCTGATTTCCACTTAATTCAATCATTGCTTCTTACAATTCTCCTGTCTGGTGGAATAGATGCTCTGATTTCCACTTAATTCAATCATTGCTTCTTACAATTCTCCTGTCTGGTGGAATAGATGCTCTGATTTCCACTTAATTCAATCATTGCTTCTTACAATTCTCCTAGCCTAATCATAGATTATGTCTATATCAGGTTGAGGAAGTCGCCAACCTTCTTTTGCCAATCTGTCGGTTTCTTCATTTCCAATTGTTATTAAAATCATAATCTTTAAGTATGGCTTATGTTGTGGTTGTTATAATATTTAACATACAGAAACATAAAATCAACACTCCATCCCCATATTTACAGTGTTGTATCCACACATATTGTATTACTATGCGGTGTGACGAATTAACAATTACGCTGACAATTTACAGTATTTTAAACACACTAGCCACAAACAATATGTTATAAAATTTATTGTTTAGCATATATACCCGCAATCACCAGACGCCTACTGCAGATATTTACATCATATGAAGTGACTAGATGTTGCATATTTTGGGTGACATACGAAACACGAATAGTCGCCCATATTTTTCAAATATGGTGTATTTGTTATCCATACGGAAATCGCTGAGTCTCCATGAAGTCTTCCTGTCTGCCTAAAACAGGTGTTAGACACCTAATTGTGCATAGACATCGTTGTATTTGAGTAATTATTTATTGTTCGTTGATTACAGTATACGAAACGCTTTTGCTTTCATCACTTTATGGAAGCAATTTAGCATGTGATGATCTATGGCCTAGGCTGGACTTTTGTAGCATGTAGACAACACAGAGTTGCTTTAGGACTGATTAACTTTCTTTTCTGCCCCCTACTGCTGTTCAGCTACACGATTTCCTAATTGTAATTTCGTTCTACATATGTAAGTTGCTTGGCACTCACACATGAACTGATAAGTACAGTTTGATTTGGTGTCAGGAGACAATAATTCTTTCACATTTGTAGTATGTGTCGGGATATTGTTTATATTTTTATAATTGGTTTAGGAGCTTAGTTTATATTATGCTTGTTATAAACGTCGGATTCAATAACTATATAATTGATACGTGAAAACGTTTAATATCAAAAGTATAGGAATCAAAGAAAATAATAATTTTAACAGCAATGGAACTACTGAAAGAAAACAAAATTGACGATAGCCATTATCCTGACGAATAAAATTATCATTGTCACCGTCATCACCAAGTGTCATAACACTTGGTGTGAGTGATCATACTTGTCCATGACTAGATCTCCAACAACATGTCTCAGTTTATGTGCAGACATTTTCTCGCGCCATGGCAGAAGACTGTCAGTAACTGTGTCGCTAAGTAGTCCCCTGCCTCTCTTCACAAATATTTCCAGTTGTAATAATATGTTATAATTTTTTTCTTCTTATAATGTAGCCGAAAATGAAGGATTACTACCCCTTTGTCATGTTCGTGATAAGTTGTCTTTGTGTATTATCCTCTTTAAAAACATTTAAATTACTCATTTTCGATTTATAAGGATTTTACACCATTCTTCTGTAAAACCACATCTCTAATCTTCTGAGGATTTTATTCCTTTTTACTAGTTGTCCAGAATTCATGGATATATGCGAAATGATAAATAATGAAATTATACGAATGCATAATACTTAATTAAACCACATTAATTAAAGTCTTAATGTATCTACAAGTATACAGGTAAATTTAAAAAAAAAACGGTTGTGCACATATTACGTTGTGTTAATAACTTTTAATTTGACGTCCCCCTCGATATTAAATATTCAAAGAGAATACAACGTTCCTAAGTTGTGTGAACGTTTGCAGTCTTTGAGAGTCCATAAAGCGTTAACGCTGGTTCGTCAATGATATCCAAGTCTTTCCACGAGTATTTTACGCGTGCGTACGTGAATAATAAAAC